>CALYLW010000259.1:0-599888 GCA_944989445.1 Ampullaceana balthica | reverse complement strand
TGGTACAGAGATAAGCAAAGTACCTATCCTCTGTACTCCCAGTTGGTACAGAGATAAGCAAAGTACCTATCCTCTGTACTCCCAGTTGGTACAGAGATAAGCAAAGTACCTATCCTCTGTACTCCCAGTTGGTACAGAGATAAGCAAAGTACCTATCCTCTGTACTCCCAGTTGGTACAGAGATAAGCAAAGTACCTATCCTCTGTACTCCCAGTTGGTACAGAGATAAGCAAAGTACCTATCCTCTGTACTCCCAGTTGGTACAGAGATAATCAAAGTACCTATCCTCTGTACTCCCAGTTGGTACAGAGATAATCAAAGTACCTATCCTCTGTACTCCCAGTTGGTACAGAGATAATCAAAGTACCTATCCTCTGTACTCCCAGTTGGTACAGAGATAATCAAAGTACCTATCCTCTGTACTCCCAGTTGGTACAGAGATAAGCAAAGTACCTATCCTCTGTACTCCCAGTTGGTACAGAGATAAGCAAAGTACCTATCCTCTGTACTCCCAGTTGGTACAGAGATAAGCAAAGTACCTATCCTCTGTACTCCCAGTTGGTACAGAGATAAGCAAAGTACCTATCCTCTGTACTCCCAGTTGGTACAGAGATAAGCAAAGTACCTATCCTCTGTACTCCCAGTTGGTACAGAGATAAGCAAAGTACCTATCCTCTGTACTCCCAGTTGGTACAGAGATAATCAAAGTACCTATCCTCTGTACTCCCAGTTGGTACAGAGATAATCAAAGTACCTATCCTCTGTACTCCCAGTTGGTACAGAGATAATCAAAGTACCTATCCTCTGTACTCCCAGTTGGTACAGAGATAATCAAAGTACCTATCCTCTGTACTCCCAGTTGGTACAGAGATAAGCAAAGTACCTATCCTCTGTACTCCCAGTTGGTACAGAGATAAGCAAAGTACCTATCCTCTGTACTCCCAGTTGGTACAGAGATAAGCAAAGTACCTATCCTCTGTACTCCCAGTTGGTACAGAGATAAGCAAAGTACCTATCCTCTGTACTCCCAGTTGGTACAGAGATAAGCAAAGTACCTATCCTCTGTACTCCCAGTTGGTACAGAGATAATCAAAGTACCTATCCTCTGTACTCCCAGTTGGTACAGAGATAATCAAAGTACCTATCCTCTGTACTCCCAGTTGGTACAGAGATAATCAAAGTACCTATCCTCTGTACTCCCAGTTGGTACAGAGATAATCAAAGTACCTATCCTCTGTACTCCCAGTTGGTACAGAGATAATCAAAGTACCTATCCTCTGTACTCCCAGTTGGTACAGAGATAATCAAAGTACCTATCCTCTGTACTCCCAGTTGGTACAGAGATAATCAAAGTACCTATCCTCTGTACTCCCAGTTGGTACAGAGATAAGCAAAGTACCTATCCTCTGTACTCCCAGTTGGTACAGAGATAATCAAAGTACCTATCCTCTGTACTCCCAGTTGGTACAGAGATAAGCAAAGTACCTATCCTCTGTACTCCCAGTTGGTACAGAGATAAGCAAAGTACCTATCCTCTGTACTCCCAGTTGGTACAGAGATAATCAAAGTACCTATCCTCTGTACTCCCAGTTGGTACAGAGATAAGCAAAGTACCTATCCTCTGTACTCCCAGTTGGTACAGAGATAATCAAAGTACCTATCCTCTGTACTCCCAGTTGGTACAGAGATAATCAAAGTACCTATCCTCTGTACTCCCAGTTGGTACAGAGATAATCAAAGTACCTATCCTCTGTACTCCCAGTTGGTACAGAGATAAGCAAAGTACCTATCCTCTGTACTCCCAGTTGGTACAGAGATAAGCAAAGTACCTATCCTCTGTACTCCCAGTTGGTACAGAGATAAGCAAAGTACCTATCCTCTGTACTCCCAGTTGGTACAGAGATAAGCAAAGTACCTATCCTCTGTACTCCCAGTTGGTACAGAGATAAGCAAAGTACCTATCCTCTGTACTCCCAGTTGGTACAGAGATAATCAAAGTACCTATCCTCTGTACTCCCAGTTGGTACAGAGATAATCAAAGTACCTATCCTCTGTACTCCCAGTTGGTACAGAGATAATCAAAGTACCTATCCTCTGTACTCCCAGTTGGTACAGAGATAAGCAAAGTACCTATCCTCTGTACTCCCAGTTGGTACAGAGATAATCAAAGTACCTATCCTCTGTACTCCCAGTTGGTACAGAGATAAGCAAAGTACCTATCCTCTGTACTCCCAGTTGGTACAGAGATAATCAAAGTACCTATCCTCTGTACTCCCAGTTGGTACAGAGATAAGCAAAGTACCTATCCTCTGTACTCCCAGTTGGTACAGAGATAATCAAAGTACCTATCCTCTGTACTCCCAGTTGGTACAGAGATAATCAAAGTACCTATCCTCTGTACTCCCAGTTGGTACAGAGATAAGCAAAGTACCTATCCTCTGTACTCCCAGTTGGTACAGAGATAATCAAAGTACCTATCCTCTGTACTCCCAGTTGGTACAGAGATAATCAAAGTACCTATCCTCTGTACTCCCAGTTGGTACAGAGATAATCAAAGTACCTATCCTCTGTACTCCCAGTTGGTACAGAGATAAGCAAAGTACCTATCCTCTGTACTCCCAGTTGGTACAGAGATAAGCAAAGTACCTATCCTCTGTACTCCCAGTTGGTACAGAGATAAGCAAAGTACCTATCCTCTGTACTCCCAGTTGGTACAGAGATAATCAAAGTACCTATCCTCTGTACTCCCAGTTGGTACAGAGATAAGCAAAGTACCTATCCTCTGTACTCCCAGTTGGTACAGAGATAATCAAAGTACCTATCCTCTGTACTCCCAGTTGGTACAGAGATAATCAAAGTACCTATCCTCTGTACTCCCAGTTGGTACAGAGATAATCAAAGTACCTATCCTCTGTACTCCCAGTTGGTACAGAGATAATCAAAGTACCTATCCTCTGTACTCCCAGTTGGTACAGAGATAATCAAAGTACCTATCCTCTGTACTCCCAGTTGGTACAGAGATAATCAAAGTACCTATCCTCTGTACTCCCAGTTGGTACAGAGATAATCAAAGTACCTATCCTCTGTACTCCCAGTTGGTACAGAGATAAGCAAAGTACCTATCCTCTGTACTCCCAGTTGGTACAGAGATAAGCAAAGTACCTATCCTCTGTACTCCCAGTTGGTACAGAGATAAGCAAAGTACCTATCCTCTGTACTCCCAGTTGGTACAGAGATAAGCAAAGTACCTATCCTCTGTACTCCCAGTTGGTACAGAGATAATCAAAGTACCTATCCTCTGTACTCCCAGTTGGTACAGAGATAATCAAAGTACCTATCCTCTGTACTCCCAGTTGGTACAGAGATAATCAAAGTACCTATCCTCTGTACTCCCAGTTGGTACAGAGATAAGCAAAGTACCTATCCTCTGTACTCCCAGTTGGTACAGAGATAATCAAAGTACCTATCCTCTGTACTCCCAGTTGGTACAGAGATAATCAAAGTACCTATCCTCTGTACTCCCAGTTGGTACAGAGATAATCAAAGTACCTATCCTCTGTACTCCCAGTTGGTACAGAGATAATCAAAGTACCTATCCTCTGTACTCCCAGTTGGTACAGAGATAATCAAAGTACCTATCCTCTGTACTCCCAGTTGGTACAGAGATAATCAAAGTACCTATCCTCTGTACTCCCAGTTGGTACAGAGATAATCAAAGTACCTATCCTCTGTACTCCCAGTTGGTACAGAGATAAGCAAAGTACCTATCCTCTGTACTCCCAGTTGGTACAGAGATAAGCAAAGTACCTATCCTCTGTACTCCCAGTTGGTACAGAGATAATCAAAGTACCTATCCTCTGTACTCCCAGTTGGTACAGAGATAATCAAAGTACCTATCCTCTGTACTCCCAGTTGGTACAGAGATAATCAAAGTACCTATCCTCTGTACTCCCAGTTGGTACAGAGATAATCAAAGTACCTATCCTCTGTACTCCCAGTTGGTACAGAGATAATCAAAGTACCTATCCTCTGTACTCCCAGTTGGTACAGAGATAAGCAAAGTACCTATCCTCTGTACTCCCAGTTGGTACAGAGATAAGCAAAGTACCTATCCTCTGTACTCCCAGTTGGTACAGAGATAAGCAAAGTACCTATCCTCTGTACTCCCAGTTGGTACAGAGATAATCAAAGTACCTATCCTCTGTACTCCCAGTTGGTACAGAGATAATCAAAGTACCTATCCTCTGTACTCCCAGTTGGTACAGAGATAATCAAAGTACCTATCCTCTGTACTCCCAGTTGGTACAGAGATAATCAAAGTACCTATCCTCTGTACTCCCAGTTGGTACAGAGATAAGCAAAGTACCTATCCTCTGTACTCCCAGTTGGTACAGAGATAAGCAAAGTACCTATCCTCTGTACTCCCAGTTGGTACAGAGATAAGCAAAGTACCTATCCTCTGTACTCCCAGTTGGTACAGAGATAAGCAAAGTACCTATCCTCTGTACTCCCAGTTGGTACAGAGATAATCAAAGTACCTATCCTCTGTACTCCCAGTTGGTACAGAGATAATCAAAGTACCTATCCTCTGTACTCCCAGTTGGTACAGAGATAAGCAAAGTACCTATCCTCTGTACTCCCAGTTGGTACAGAGATAATCAAAGTACCTATCCTCTGTACTCCCAGTTGGTACAGAGATAATCAAAGTACCTATCCTCTGTACTCCCAGTTGGTACAGAGATAATCAAAGTACCTATCCTCTGTACTCCCAGTTGGTACAGAGATAATCAAAGTACCTATCCTCTGTACTCCCAGTTGGTACAGAGATAAACAAAGTAACTATCCTCTGTACTCCCAGTTGGTACAGAGATAATCAAAGTACCTATCCTCTGTACTCCCAGTTGGTACAGAGATAAGCAAAGTACCTATCCTCTGTACTCCCAGTTGGTACAGAGATAAGCAAAGTACCTATCCTCTGTACTCCCAGTTGGTACAGAGATAATCAAAGTACCTATCCTCTGTACTCCCAGTTGGTACAGAGATAAGCAAAGTACCTATCCTCTGTACTCCCAGTTGGTACAGAGATAATCAAAGTACCTATCCTCTGTACTCCCAGTTGGTACAGAGATAATCAAAGTACCTATCCTCTGTACTCCCAGTTGGTACAGAGATAATCAAAGTACCTATCCTCTGTACTCCCAGTTGGTACAGAGATAATCAAAGTACCTATCCTCTGTACTCCCAGTTGGTACAGAGATAATCAAAGTACCTATCCTCTGTACTCCCAGTTGGTACAGAGATAAGCAAAGTACCTATCCTCTGTACTCCCAGTTGGTACAGAGATAAGCAAAGTACCTATCCTCTGTACTCCCAGTTGGTACAGAGATAAGCAAAGTACCTATCCTCTGTACTCCCAGTTGGTACAGAGATAAGCAAAGTACCTATCCTCTGTACTCCCAGTTGGTACAGAGATAAGCAAAGTACCTATCCTCTGTACTCCCAGTTGGTACAGAGATAAGCAAAGTACCTATCCTCTGTACTCCCAGTTGGTACAGAGATAATCAAAGTACCTATCCTCTGTACTCCCAGTTGGTACAGAGATAATCAAAGTACCTATCCTCTGTACTCCCAGTTGGTACAGAGATAATCAAAGTACCTATCCTCTGTACTCCCAGTTGGTACAGAGATAATCAAAGTACCTATCCTCTGTACTCCCAGTTGGTACAGAGATAAGCAAAGTACCTATCCTCTGTACTCCCAGTTGGTACAGAGATAAGCAAAGTACCTATCCTCTGTACTCCCAGTTGGTACAGAGATAAGCAAAGTACCTATCCTCTGTACTCCCAGTTGGTACAGAGATAAGCAAAGTACCTATCCTCTGTACTCCCAGTTGGTACAGAGATAATCAAAGTACCTATCCTCTGTACTCCCAGTTGGTACAGAGATAAGCAAAGTACCTATCCTCTGTACTCCCAGTTGGTACAGAGATAATCAAAGTACCTATCCTCTGTACTCCCAGTTGGTACAGAGATAATCAAAGTACCTATCCTCTGTACTCCCAGTTGGTACAGAGATAATCAAAGTACCTATCCTCTGTACTCCCAGTTGGTACAGAGATAATCAAAGTACCTATCCTCTGTACTCCCAGTTGGTACAGAGATAATCAAAGTACCTATCCTCTGTACTCCCAGTTGGTACAGAGATAAGCAAAGTACCTATCCTCTGTACTCCCAGTTGGTACAGAGATAAGCAAAGTACCTATCCTCTGTACTCCCAGTTGGTACAGAGATAAGCAAAGTACCTATCCTCTGTACTCCCAGTTGGTACAGAGATAAGCAAAGTACCTATCCTCTGTACTCCCAGTTGGTACAGAGATAATCAAAGTACCTATCCTCTGTACTCCCAGTTGGTACAGAGATAATCAAAGTACCTATCCTCTGTACTCCCAGTTGGTACAGAGATAATCAAAGTACCTATCCTCTGTACTCCCAGTTGGTACAGAGATAATCAAAGTACCTATCCTCTGTACTCCCAGTTGGTACAGAGATAATCAAAGTACCTATCCTCTGTACTCCCAGTTGGTACAGAGATAATCAAAGTACCTATCCTCTGTACTCCCAGTTGGTACAGAGATAATCAAAGTACCTATCCTCTGTACTCCCAGTTGGTACAGAGATAAGCAAAGTACCTATCCTCTGTACTCCCAGTTGGTACAGAGATAATCAAAGTACCTATCCTCTGTACTCCCAGTTGGTACAGAGATAAGCAAAGTACCTATCCTCTGTACTCCCAGTTGGTACAGAGATAAGCAAAGTACCTATCCTCTGTACTCCCAGTTGGTACAGAGATAATCAAAGTACCTATCCTCTGTACTCCCAGTTGGTACAGAGATAAGCAAAGTACCTATCCTCTGTACTCCCAGTTGGTACAGAGATAATCAAAGTACCTATCCTCTGTACTCCCAGTTGGTACAGAGATAATCAAAGTACCTATCCTCTGTACTCCCAGTTGGTACAGAGATAATCAAAGTACCTATCCTCTGTACTCCCAGTTGGTACAGAGATAAGCAAAGTACCTATCCTCTGTACTCCCAGTTGGTACAGAGATAAGCAAAGTACCTATCCTCTGTACTCCCAGTTGGTACAGAGATAAGCAAAGTACCTATCCTCTGTACTCCCAGTTGGTACAGAGATAATCAAAGTACCTATCCTCTGTACTCCCAGTTTGGTACAGAGATAATCAAAGTACCTATCCTCTGTACTCCCAAGTTGGTACAGATATAATCAAAGTACCTATCCTCTGTACTCCCAGTTGGTACAGAGATAATCAAAGTACCTATCCTCTGTACTCCCAGTTGGTACAGAGATAATCAAAGTACCTATCCTCTGTAGTCCCAGTTGGTACAGAGATAATCAAAGTACCTATCCTCTGTACTCCCAGTTGGTACAGAGATAAGCAAAGTAACTATCCTCTGTACTCCCAGTTGGTACAGAGATAATCAAAGTACCTATCCTCTGTACTCCCAGTTGGTACAGAGATAAGCAAAGTACCTATCCTCTGTACTCCCAGTTGGTACAGAGATAATCAAAGTACCTATCCTCTGTACTCCCAGTTGGTACAGAGATAATCAAAGTACCTATCCTCTGTACTCCCAGTTGGTACAGAGCTAAGCAAAGTAACTATCCTCTGTACTCCCAGTTGGTACAGAGATAAGCAAAGTACATATCCTCTGTACTCCCAGTTGGTACAGAGATAAGCAAAGTACCTATCCTCTGTACTCCCAGTTGGTACAGAGATAAGCAAAGTACCTATCCTCTGTACTCCCAGTTGGTACAGAGATAATCAAAGTACCTATCCTCTGTACTCCCAGTTGGTACAGAGATAAGCAAAGTACCTATCCTCTGTACTCCCAGTTGGTACAGAGATAATCAAAGTACCTATCCTCTGTACTCCCAGTTGGTACAGAGATAATCAAAGTACCTATCCTCTGTACTCCCAGTTTGTACAGAGATAATCAAAGTACCTATCCTCTGTACTCCCAGTTGGTACAGAGATAATCAAAGTACCTATCCTCTGTACTCCCAGTTGGTACAGAGATAATCAAAGTACCTATCCTCTGTACTCCCAGTTGGTACAGAGATAAGCAAAGTACCTATCCTCTGTACTCCCAGTTGGTACAGAGATAAGCAAAGTACCTATCCTCTGTACTCCCAGTTGGTACAGAGATAAGCAAAGTACCTATCCTCTGTACTCCCAGTTGGTACAGAGATAAGCAAAGTACCTATCCTCTGTACTCCCAGTTGGTACAGAGATAATCAAAGTACCTATCCTCTGTACTCCCAGTTGGTACAGAGATAATCAAAGTACCTATCCTCTGTACTCCCAGTTGGTACAGAGATAATCGAAAGTACCTATCCTCTGTACTCCCAAGTTGGTACAGAGATAATCAAAGTACCTATCCTCTGTACTCCCAGTTGGTACAGAGATAATCAAAGTACCTATCCTCTGTACTCCCAGTTGGTACAGAGATAATCAAAGTACCTATCCTCTGTACTCCCAGTTGGTACAGAGATAATCAAAGTACCTATCCTCTGTACTCCCAGTTGGTACAGAGATAATCAAAGTACCTATCCTCTGTACTCCCAGTTGGTACAGAGATAATCAAAGTACCTATCCTCTGTACTCCCAGTTGGTACAGAGATAATCAAAGTACCTATCCTCTGTACTCCCAGTTGGTACAGAGATAAGCAAAGTACCTATCCTCTGTACTCCCAGTTGGTACAGAGATAAGCAAAGTACCTATCCTCTGTACTCCCAGTTGGTACAGAGATAAGCAAAGTACCTATCCTCTGTACTCCCAGTTGGTACAGAGATAAGCAAAGTACCTATCCTCTGTACTCCCAGTTGGTACAGAGATAATCAAAGTACCTATCCTCTGTACTCCCAGTTGGTACAGAGATAATCAAAGTACCTATCCTCTGTACTCCCAGTTGGTACAGAGATAATCGAAGTACCTATCCTCTGTACTCCAAGTTGGTACAGAGATAATCAAAGTACCTATCCTCTGTACTCCCAGTTGGTACAGAGATAATCAAAGTACCTATCCTCTGTACTCCCAGTTGGTACAGAGATAATCAAAGTACCTATCCTCTGTACTCCCAGTTTGTACAGAGATAATCAAAGTACCTATCCTCTGTAATCCCAGTTGGTACAGAGATAAGCAAAGTAACTATCCTCTGTACTCCCAGTTGGTACAGAGATAATCAAAGTACCTATCCTCTGTACTCCCAGTTGGTACAGAGATAAGCAAAGTACCTATCCTCTGTACTCCCAGTTGGTACAGAGATAAGCAAAGTACCTATCCTCTGTACTCCCAGTTGGTACAGAGATAATCAAACTACCTATCCTCTGTACTCCCAGTTGGTACAGAGATAAGCAAAGTACCTATCCTCTGTACTCCCAGTTGGTACAGAGATAATCAAAGTACCTATCCTCTGTAGTCCCAGTTGGTACAGAGATAATCAAAGTACCTATCCTCTGTACTCCCAGTTGGTACAGAGATAATCAAAGTACCTATCCTCTGTAGTCCCAGTTGGTACAGAGATAAGCAAAGTACCTATCCTCTGTACTCCCAGTTGGTACAGAGATAAGCAAAGTACCTATCCTCTGTACTCCCAGTTGGTACAGAGATAAGCAAAGTACCTATCCTCTGTACTCCCAGTTGGTACAGAGATAAGCAAAGTACCTATCCTCTGTACTCCCAGTTGGTACAGAGATAATCAAAGTACCTATCCTCTGTACTCCCAGTTGGTACAGAGATAATCAAAGTACCTATCCTCTGTACTCCCAGTTGGTACAGAGATAATCAAAGTACCTATCCTCTGTACTCCCAGTTGGTACAGAGATAATCAAAGTACCTATCCTCTGTACTCCAAGTTGGTACAGAGATAATCAAAGTACCTATCCTCTGTACTCCCAGTTGGTACAGAGATAATCAAAGTACCTATCCTCTGTACTCCCAGTTGGTACAGAGATAATCAAAGTACCTATCCTCTGTACTCCCAGTTGGTACAGAGATAAGCAAAGTACCTATCCTCTGTACTCCCAGTTGGTACAGAGATAAGCAAAGTACCTATCCTCTGTACTCCCAGTTGGTACAGAGATAATCAAAGTACCTATCCTCTGTACTCCCAGTTGGTACAGAGATAAGCAAAGTACCTATCCTCTGTACTCCCAGTTGGTACAGAGATAATCAAAGTACCTATCCTCTGTACTCCCAGTTGGTACAGAGATAATCAAAGTACCTATCCTCTGTACTCCCAGTTGGTACAGAGATAAGCAAAGTACCTATCCTCTGTACTCCCAGTTGGTACAGAGATAAGCAAAGTACCTATCCTCTGTACTCCCAGTTGGTACAGAGATAAGCAAAGTACCTATCCTCTGTACTCCCAGTTGGTACAGAGATAAGCAAAGTACCTATCCTCTGTACTCCCAGTTGGTACAGAGATAATCAAAGTACCTATCCTCTGTACTCCCAGTTGGTACAGAGATAATCAAAGTACCTATCCTCTGTACTCCCAGTTGGTACAGAGATAATCAAAGTACCTATCCTCTGTACTCCCAGTTGGTACAGAGATAATCAAAGTACCTATCCTCTGTACTCCCAGTTGGTACAGAGATAATCAAAGTACCTATCCTCTGTACTCCCAGTTGGTACAGAGATAATCAAAGTACCTATCCTCTGTACTCCCAGTTGGTACAGAGATAAGCAAAGTACCTATCCTCTGTACTCCCAGTTGGTACAGAGATAAGCAAAGTACCTATCCTCTGTACTCCCAGTTGGTACAGAGATAAGCAAAGTACCTATCCTCTGTACTCCCAGTTGGTACAGAGATAAGCAAAGTACCTATCCTCTGTACTCCCAGTTGGTACAGAGATAAGCAAAGTACCTATCCTCTGTACTCCCAGTTGGTACAGAGATAATCAAAGTACCTATCCTCTGTACTCCCAGTTGGTACAGAGATAATCAAAGTACCTATCCTCTGTACTCCCAGTTGGTACAGAGATAATCAAAGTACCTATCCTCTGTACTCCCAGTTGGTACAGAGATAATCAAAGTACCTATCCTCTGTACTCCCAGTTGGTACAGAGATAATCAAAGTACCTATCCTCTGTACTCCCAGTTGGTACAGAGATAATCAAAGTACCTATCCTCTGTACTCCCAGTTGGTACAGAGATAATCAAAGTACCTATCCTCTGTACTCCCAGTTGGTACAGAGATAAGCAAAGTACCTATCCTCTGTACTCCCAGTTGGTACAGAGATAAGCAAAGTACCTATCCTCTGTACTCCCAGTTGGTACAGAGATAAGCAAAGTACCTATCCTCTGTACTCCCAGTTGGTACAGAGATAAGCAAAGTACCTATCCTCTGTACTCCCAGTTGGTACAGAGATAAGCAAAGTACCTATCCTCTGTACTCCCAGTTGGTACAGAGATAAGCAAAGTACCTATCCTCTGTACTCCCAGTTGGTACAGAGATAATCAAAGTACCTATCCTCTGTACTCCCAGTTGGTACAGAGATAATCAAAGTACCTATCCTCTGTACTCCCAGTTGGTACAGAGATAATCAAAGTACCTATCCTCTGTACTCCCAGTTGGTACAGAGATAATCAAAGTACCTATCCTCTGTACTCCCAGTTGGTACAGAGATAATCAAAGTACCTATCCTCTGTACTCCCAGTTGGTACAGAGATAATCAAAGTACCTATCCTCTGTACTCCCAGTTGGTACAGAGATAAGCAAAGTACCTATCCTCTGTACTCCCAGTTGGTACAGAGATAATCAAAGTACCTATCCTCTGTACTCCCAGTTGGTACAGAGATAAGCAAAGTACCTATCCTCTGTACTCCCAGTTGGTACAGAGATAAGCAAAGTACCTATCCTCTGTACTCCCAGTTGGTACAGAGATAATCAAAGTACCTATCCTCTGTACTCCCAGTTGGTACAGAGATAAGCAAAGTACCTATCCTCTGTACTCCCAGTTGGTACAGAGATAATCAAAGTACCTATCCTCTGTACTCCCAGTTGGTACAGAGATAATCAAAGTACCTATCCTCTGTACTCCCAGTTGGTACAGAGATAATCAAAGTACCTATCCTCTGTACTCCCAGTTGGTACAGAGATAAGCAAAGTACCTATCCTCTGTACTCCCAGTTGGTACAGAGATAAGCAAAGTACCTATCCTCTGTACTCCCAGTTGGTACAGAGATAAGCAAAGTACCTATCCTCTGTACTCCCAGTTGGTACAGAGATAATCAAAGTACCTATCCTCTGTACTCCCAGTTGGTACAGAGATAATCAAAGTACCTATCCTCTGTACTCCCAGTTGGTACAGAGATAATCAAAGTACCTATCCTCTGTACTCCCAGTTGGTACAGAGATAATCAAAGTACCTATCCTCTGTACTCCCAGTTGGTACAGAGATAATCAAAGTACCTATCCTCTGTACTCCCAGTTGGTACAGAGATAAGCAAAGTACCTATCCTCTGTACTCCCAGTTGGTACAGAGATAAGCAAAGTACCTATCCTCTGTACTCCCAGTTGGTACAGAGATAATCAAAGTACCTATCCTCTGTACTCCCAGTTGGTACAGAGATAATCAAAGTACCTATCCTCTGTACTCCCAGTTGGTACAGAGATAATCAAAGTACCTATCCTCTGTACTCCCAGTTGGTACAGAGATAATCAAAGTACCTATCCTCTGTACTCCCAGTTGGTACAGAGATAATCAAAGTACCTATCCTCTGTACTCCCAGTTGGTACAGAGATAAGCAAAGTACCTATCCTCTGTACTCCCAGTTGGTACAGAGATAAGCAAAGTACCTATCCTCTGTACTCCCAGTTGGTACAGAGATAAGCAAAGTACCTATCCTCTGTACTCCCAGTTGGTACAGAGATAATCAAAGTACCTATCCTCTGTACTCCCAGTTGGTACAGAGATAATCAAAGTACCTATCCTCTGTACTCCCAGTTGGTACAGAGATAATCAAAGTACCTATCCTCTGTACTCCCAGTTGGTACAGAGATAATCAAAGTACCTATCCTCTGTACTCCCAGTTGGTACAGAGATAATCAAAGTACCTATCCTCTGTACTCCCAGTTGGTACAGAGATAATCAAAGTACCTATCCTCTGTACTCCCAGTTGGTACAGAGATAATCAAAGTACCTATCCTCTGTACTCCCAGTTGGTACAGAGATAATCAAAGTACCTATCCTCTGTACTCCCAGTTGGTACAGAGATAATCAAAGTACCTATCCTCTGTACTCCCAGTTGGTACAGAGATAATCAAAGTACCTATCCTCTGTACTCCCAGTTGGTACAGAGATAAGCAAAGTACCTATCCTCTGTACTCCCAGTTGGTACAGAGATAATCAAAGTACCTATCCTCTGTACTCCCAGTTGGTACAGAGATAATCAAAGTACCTATCCTCTGTACTCCCAGTTGGTACAGAGATAATCAAAGTACCTATCCTCTGTACTCCCAGTTGGTACAGAGATAATCAAAGTACCTATCCTCTGTACTCCCAGTTGGTACAGAGATAATCAAAGTACCTATCCTCTGTACTCCCAGTTGGTACAGAGATAATCAAAGTACCTATCCTCTGTACTCCCAGTTGGTACAGAGATAATCAAAGTACCTATCCTCTGTACTCCCAGTTGGTACAGAGATAATCAAAGTACCTATCCTCTGTACTCCCAGTTGGTACAGAGATAATCAAAGTACCTATCCTCTGTACTCCCAGTTGGTACAGAGATAATCAAAGTACCTATCCTCTGTACTCCCAGTTGGTACAGAGATAATCAAAGTACCTATCCTCTGTACTCCCAGTTGGTACAGAGATAAGCAAAGTACCTATCCTCTGTACTCCCAGTTGGTACAGAGATAAGCAAAGTACCTATCCTCTGTACTCCCAGTTGGTACAGAGATAAGCAAAGTACCTATCCTCTGTACTCCCAGTTGGTACAGAGATAAGCAAAGTACCTATCCTCTGTACTCCCAGTTGGTACAGAGATAATCAAAGTACCTATCCTCTGTACTCCCAGTTGGTACAGAGATAATCAAAGTACCTATCCTCTGTACTCCCAGTTGGTACAGAGATAATCAAAGTACCTATCCTCTGTACTCCCAGTTGGTACAGAGATAATCAAAGTACCTATCCTCTGTACTCCCAGTTGGTACAGAGATAATCAAAGTACCTATCCTCTGTACTCCCAGTTGGTACAGAGATAATCAAAGTACCTATCCTCTGTACTCCCAGTTGGTACAGAGATAATCAAAGTACCTATCCTCTGTACTCCCAGTTGGTACAGAGATAATCAAAGTACCTATCCTCTGTACTCCCAGTTGGTACAGAGATAATCAAAGTACCTATCCTCTGTACTCCCAGTTGGTACAGAGATAATCAAAGTACCTATCCTCTGTACTCCCAGTTGGTACAGAGATAAGCAAAGTACCTATCCTCTGTACTCCCAGTTGGTACAGAGATAATCAAAGTACCTATCCTCTGTACTCCCAGTTGGTACAGAGATAAGCAAAGTACCTATCCTCTGTACTCCCAGTTGGTACAGAGATAAGCAAAGTACCTATCCTCTGTACTCCCAGTTGGTACAGAGATAAGCAAAGTACCTATCCTCTGTACTCCCAGTTGGTACAGAGATAAGCAAAGTACCTATCCTCTGTACTCCCAGTTGGTACAGAGATAAGCAAAGTACCTATCCTCTGTACTCCCAGTTGGTACAGAGATAATCAAAGTACCTATCCTCTGTACTCCCAGTTGGTACAGAGATAATCAAAGTACCTATCCTCTGTACTCCCAGTTGGTACAGAGATAATCAAAGTACCTATCCTCTGTACTCCCAGTTGGTACAGAGATAATCAAAGTACCTATCCTCTGTACTCCCAGTTGGTACAGAGATAATCAAAGTACCTATCCTCTGTACTCCCAGTTGGTACAGAGATAATCAAAGTACCTATCCTCTGTACTCCCAGTTGGTACAGAGATAATCAAAGTACCTATCCTCTGTACTCCCAGTTGGTACAGAGATAATCAAAGTACCTATCCTCTGTACTCCCAGTTGGTACAGAGATAAGCAAAGTACCTATCCTCTGTACTCCCAGTTGGTACAGAGATAAGCAAAGTACCTATCCTCTGTACTCCCAGTTGGTACAGAGATAATCAAAGTACCTATCCTCTGTACTCCCAGTTGGTACAGAGATAATCAAAGTACCTATCCTCTGTACTCCCAGTTGGTACAGAGATAATCAAAGTACCTATCCTCTGTACTCCCAGTTGGTACAGAGATAATCAAAGTACCTATCCTCTGTACTCCCAGTTGGTACAGAGATAATCAAAGTACCTATCCTCTGTACTCCCAGTTGGTACAGAGATAATCAAAGTACCTATCCTCTGTACTCCCAGTTGGTACAGAGATAATCAAAGTACCTATCCTCTGTACTCCCAGTTGGTACAGAGATAAGCAAAGTACCTATCCTCTGTACTCCCAGTTGGTACAGAGATAAGCAAAGTACCTATCCTCTGTACTCCCAGTTGGTACAGAGATAATCAAAGTACCTATCCTCTGTACTCCCAGTTGGTACAGAGATAAGCAAAGTACCTATCCTCTGTACTCCCAGTTGGTACAGAGATAATCAAAGTACCTATCCTCTGTACTCCCAGTTGGTACAGAGATAATCAAAGTACCTATCCTCTGTACTCCCAGTTGGTACAGAGATAATCAAAGTACCTATCCTCTGTACTCCCAGTTGGTACAGAGATAATCAAAGTACCTATCCTCTGTACTCCCAGTTGGTACAGAGATAAGCAAAGTACCTATCCTCTGTACTCCCAGTTGGTACAGAGATAAGCAAAGTACCTATCCTCTGTACTCCCAGTTGGTACAGAGATAATCAAAGTACCTATCCTCTGTACTCCCAGTTGGTACAGAGATAAGCAAAGTACCTATCCTCTGTACTCCCAGTTGGTACAGAGATAATCAAAGTACCTATCCTCTGTACTCCCAGTTGGTACAGAGATAAGCAAAGTACCTATCCTCTGTACTCCCAGTTGGTACAGAGATAATCAAAGTACCTATCCTCTGTACTCCCAGTTGGTACAGAGATAATCAAAGTACCTATCCTCTGTACTCCCAGTTGGTACAGAGATAATCAAAGTACCTATCCTCTGTACTCCCAGTTGGTACAGAGATAATCAAAGTACCTATCCTCTGTACTCCCAGTTGGTACAGAGATAATCAAAGTACCTATCCTCTGTACTCCCAGTTGGTACAGAGATAAGCAAAGTACCTATCCTCTGTACTCCCAGTTGGTACAGAGATAATCAAAGTACCTATCCTCTGTACTCCCAGTTGGTACAGAGATAAGCAAAGTACCTATCCTCTGTACTCCCAGTTGGTACAGAGATAATCAAAGTACCTATCCTCTGTACTCCCAGTTGGTACAGAGATAATCAAAGTACCTATCCTCTGTACTCCCAGTTGGTACAGAGATAATCAAAGTACCTATCCTCTGTACTCCCAGTTGGTACAGAGATAATCAAAGTACCTATCCTCTGTACTCCCAGTTGGTACAGAGATAATCAAAGTACCTATCCTCTGTACTCCCAGTTGGTACAGAGATAATCAAAGTACCTATCCTCTGTACTCCCAGTTGGTACAGAGATAAGCAAAGTACCTATCCTCTGTAGTCCCAGTTGGTACAGAGATAATCAAAGTACATATCCTCTGTACTCCCAGTTGGTACAGAGATAAGCAAAGTACCTATCCTCTGTACTCCCAGTTGGTACAGAGATAATCAAAGTACCTATCCTCTGTACTCCCAGTTGGTACAGAGATAATCAACGTACCTATCCTCTGTACTCTTAGTTGGTACAGAGATAATCAAAGTACCTATCCTCTGTACTCCCAGTTGGTACAGAGATAATCAAAGTACCTATCCTCTGTAGTCCCAGTTGGTACAGAGATAATCAAAGTACCTATCCTCTGTAGTCCCAGTTGGTACATCAAGTTGACAAAGAGGGCTTGTCTCCAAAAACAGAAGATACCGTACCCAAAGGTAAAATATTTCCGTTTGCTAGCTTAAACGCATGTCTGAATGACACTACCAATTGCTTCATAGACTGAACTTGTTTTGGAATATCACTTCACGAGCAGCTTGGCGTTGCAAATTTAAGAATTATGATTTTAGTTATAACAAAGGCATGCAAACGCCGTTCATTAAAAGTAAATAATTATCTTTGAAATAGAAGTTTAGGCAGACTGCAGCAACGCAAACGTATTTAAAATACCGATTCTGTCAAAAATACACATTCCAAGTCACGGACGTTTGTGTAAACAAAATGTAAGAAAATATAGTTGAAAAAATTATCAAAAATAACAAGAAATATTTATACAAAAGATACACTTACTTTTTTTAAAGTTATTTTTTTAAGGCCCATTATGCCAAGAAACATTGCAAAAATGGAAAATGTTCACTTTGGATAGGTGAAGAAAACTAATTTAAAATAGACAAAAGAAGAAAAATGTTTATTTTAACTAAAAGTTAAAATTATCTCATGTGCAAGCATCCAAAAGACACGATATTTTAACGGGCTGACACAGATTTCTTTTTAAAAGCTAAAATTCTTTAGCTCATTGGTTTATTCCACAAAATCTTTATAGTATTTTTTAACTTTTTTCAACAACGTTTTTACATAAACGTTTTGTTCACTATATACGTATTGAAATATTCCAAACACCTTGTAGATTATTTTTTACAATACATTTGCAAATATTAAGTCATTAAGTTTGTTTGAAGTTAACTAAACATTTTTTTTTAAATGTCATTATTTTTAGCGTTGCTGGTATCGCAGCACAGCTAGATTACTTTACATTCTCATTCTCCATCTCTTTGACATGTTATTACATACGGGCAACAAAGCCCATCCAAGGACGTTCCGCCACCGGTCGATGGCATGTTGTAACTCCCCTCAAACAGCCGTCTCGACCGGCATACATGTGCATCACGTCAAAAAATACTATTCATTATAGTTAAAATAAATAACTGGTAAAAACAGAGCTTTTGACTATACATCCCAATGCGCATAATTCAAAATAAAGTCTTGGATGAAATACTGCACCAAAAATAACTCGTTTTGAACGTCCGCGTAAACTTGTTCAATATGATTTGCTGTAGGAGTCAAATGTTTGAGGGACCAATCGCTATCAATGACCGCACGGAACATAGCCTTTTATTATATAGGATTTTTGAGTCAGATTGTTTTAAACGTATTTGTTATTTCAATTTCAGTTGTCTCCAAAAGTGTAGCTGAGCTTCTCTCCACTCATGACGTTACCGTTGTGTTGTATCACAGAACAACGTATGATGTCAGCAGTATGTTGGTCTATCCGGAAAATCTATTAGGGAATAGTTATTTCGTCTTCTCTCTGGTTCAGAAATGCAATAAAAATTTGGTATGTTAACTTGTATGGAAAAACCGCTAAATTATTGATTAAAAGAGCAGCTGGCCTTTAGCTGCCACCTACCTTTAAATCAATTAGGTGATTTTAATATTATGTTTTGGTTATGATTTGCAATCGAATGAGGTGGTGCTTATAAATACAATCCTATAATGATAATTTCATTCTAAAATGTGTTCGATTTACTGTCAAATGTTGAAATTTTTATCCAATTAATATATTTTTCATAGCCAAAACATGTATAATAATTATTGCATTTGTCGACATTATTATCATCATTATTATTATTAATATTATTGTTTTCTATTATTATTATTAGTATTTTATTATTATTATTATTATTTTAAATTATTATTAATATTAATCTTATGAATTGTAATTGACAGTAACCCAAAATGAGTTTGGACTCAGTGTGTCAAAAACATTTTGTTAATATATGCACATTACATATAAGACATCATATTTTATTTTTTCTAAAGCATGCATAACAAAATGCCAAAATATGACGCCAATGAGATCACATAGCAGCAACTAATGCACTCCATAATTTTTCAATTAGTTGTTTTTGTAGGTTGAAAAAAGAAAATTACAATAGTCCACGCGCCTCCTGCCCATTATTTTGTTACGGCGACCAAAACGTTTTTATGCTTCGTAGAATCAAATAAATGAACTAATAAAGTCACATATAAATACTAACATTTATAATTGCACTTCAACAATTTTTTATATTATAAGATGAAGGCAAAGACGTATGTGTGTATATTTTATGTCTGTGTCTATGTAGGTATGTGTTTTTGAGGTGTGTCTATGTGTTGGATTTAGATGTTTGATTATGTCTTTAATTTTAGCTCCTTCTTATAAAAGTTCGCAACAAAAGTTTACTATAACTGTTCATTCATGTTACAAAGGTCAAAAAGCCCTCTATTGTAAATTTTAAGATTATCTAAATCATAGACGTCATTTGTTTGATGTATTGGATTTCATGTGGATATTTTCACCTGAAAAGCAATAACTCTTCAATCTAAGCCTCCGGCAGTTTGATGGCTATTTGTACTATTTTTTTTATCTTATCTAGTTTACAGTAACGTCATTGCATGACAACAATGAAATCTCGAGCAATGTTCAGTAAGTTTACTCTTTTCGAAAAGGACAGTCTCCATTTTTTAAATTTTTCTTTAATAATATTTAATTCTATAACCCTTAGACATGCTTTATATATTTAATAAAATTAACTTCCTCATTTAATATTCGTTTTTAAGTCATTAATCTATGGTCCACATCGTCTACTGAATTTTTGGGCACCCTTATTAGTAATCACTGAAAGGGGTGTTTAATAGTCTGTGAATCATTGCCTGGTTCGATAAACCGTTGGAAAAAATATCACTTTATACATGGTTTCTCCGTTTATTATCGTTATATAACACTCTTCAAAAGTTTGGGACTTATATACAGAGTTGTAACTATCACCAGTATCCCTTTATTAATACTAAGAAAAACATCGATTTTTTTATGCCATTAAGGTTCACCCACCCAACAAGCTCAAATTTCTCAATATAACTTTAAAATGGGGAATTAAAAATATTTCAAATTTTTAAAACTTTCATCCGTAACCTAAGAAAACTTTAAATTCTGGATTCGGTTTCAATGATGTGGCACCTAAAAATATCCTAAAATACTGAATCCTAAAAAACTGACAGCTTTAAATACTGGTTCTTTTGGGTAATTAATTAATTATAATGCAGGAGAATGGTAAAAATAATTAAAATTAATTATTTATATTAATTTTCGCGTTATTATAAAACAAATATTATTACTATATTCTACATTTTAAGTACAAAATTAGTTCTAATTAAATCATATCTTAGTTCAAAATTGTGAAAATGTATTCCTTAACATTCTAAAAAATATCTCTACTAAGGCTTTTCAAAAGTTATTTAAATAAAATTGACTAATTTAATATATATTTTAAGCACTTAAAAGTCTACCTGTACTTATTATTGTCGGTCTAAGCATTTGTTGTTTTTTTTCAAAAGAGCAACTCATAAGATTGTTTAATTTATGGATGCATTTAACAACTCCTTATAGGCCTTCAAAAAAATGGTTTACGAATACGCTAAATCGTTACGACAGTGAACAGATAAACCTAGACTGGGCTGCTAACAAATTGTACTTTTTAAAATCCACAAAATCCATATCTGTTATCATATGGACACAAGATTCGGTAGGTCTATTTAATAGAGAATCAAACGTTGCTTTTTTAAAATAAAAAATATAGATAAAAAAAGAGAATAGGGGCTGAGAGAGAAAGAGAGAGAGAGAGAGAGAGAGAGAGAGAGAGCGAGCAAAATGTGTGAACTGAACCCCATGGGTTTGTCACGTTTTGAGAGATGCCACTGTATTTTTTAGGGTTGCTCTGAAATCACCCTGGACATGCCGCTGCCCATTACTAGTTTGGCCACAGAATACGCAATACTTGGAGCGGGCAATGTCAAGCTTGGTGCAGTCAACTATACAAATATCAAGGTATTGAAATTGAGATGTCACTGTATTCAATTAAAAGTGGGTATTGCAGTGACACTTCGATCAATCGCTCGGTCCTATTTGTCAATCAATCAGAACTAAGGATAGAATGGGCAGTACTACGTGTCACTCCGCAAGGCCTATGGGTCAATCAATCAGAACTAAGGGTACATCAGTCATAACTATGGGTCAGTCGGTAAAAACTATGGTTCATTTGGTCGGTCCTGGGGAATTAGTCATTCCTTTTGGTCAGTCATGCAGTCAGGCGAATGGGTCAACAGCCAGGCAATCACTCAGTCTTATGGGCCTTATCTTATCTTATCTTATCTGTTTACAGACGCTCCTTCTATACAGAAGATTATTGCGTCCTACGCCCATCTATGGTTTGTGTTTAGTCCTGCATTTTTATTAGAGATTTAAATGTTGATAAAGTGTATGTTTTCCTGGATTCTTCAGGCAACCCATTCCACGCCCGAATTCCGGACGGGCCAATCAGTTAGGTAATCAGTAAGGCTTATTGGTCAATCAAACAGTCCTGTAGGTCAATCATTCAGGTCCGTAGGTCAATCAGTCGGGACTTTAGGTCAATCATTCTGGCTTAGGAATGACTTCGTCTGCTAAACCACACAGATCCTGTCAGCCATCTTTTTGAATCCTTTATATTAACTCGTGGTGTCTGCACTCTTGATTGTCGCCCAAACTTTGGATCGATTTTTAACCCACATGCTCGTAAGCTAGCAAGCTGAAATTTTGCAGGCAGTTTTGTACCGATAATAAAAACAATGTATCAAAATTTCAGATCGATCGCATGTACTTTAATTAAATTATTGATTTTTTAGATTATTTTATTTATTCCTATGTATCATGCTATTTTTTTGAGATAGAGCGTCGCGGTGCGAATTATATTGAACAACCTTTCTGTCGCTCTATAAGGTGCATATTTTATTGACAACTCTTTTTATAAACATATTCCTGATCGGTGCGCATTATATTAAACATGTTTTACGACACAACTGCAATTTTGTATTTTTGGATGGTCTTGCGCTGCGTATTATCATGAACATTCTTTTAGTTACTTCTCGTACATAAAGGATTTATAGTAAAAAACTTGTTTTTTACGGTTTTTTTGAAGTGTAATGCAACATATAATTTACATATATGCAATATATAATTTCAGTTAAATCTTTGTGAAAACATATGTATATGATAAGTCCTAATAGAGAATAAAAAGCATTTGCATACGACTATGACAAACTCAAAGAAAACGAGTCATTTTAAAAGTGAGATCTAAACTAAACGAGCAGCGATACGAAGACGCTTTACCTAAGTTTAGTCATTCATCGAAGTGTTCTTTATTATGTCGTCTGGCAAACAGAACATTATTTTTAACGGCTTATCAAACATAGTGTAATAAACAAATATGAAGTCTTCTTTCTTGGCAGAAGTTACAGAGCAACAGCGTATAGAACCACCGATATCCATTCATCGTTACACTATGCTTTCTTTCCCGTCACGTCAAGCTTCTTTCATGCATTAATAGCGTGTTCATCGCATACATTTATCGCCATTATTGACCGTTTGCGTTCGCTCATTTTTCTAATTGGTTATAGCCAAATATTAGATAAATTACAAGGTTTACAAGGAGTGTCTTGTGTTCTCTTCCATGTGCTCCGTCTAGAGGCCACAGAAACATGTTACTTATATATTTCATATGGCACATTTACTCTTCTTCATATTAAGTGAAGGATAATGTAATGTCTTTTGGGCCTTTATATATATATATATATATATATATATATATATATATATATATATATATATATATATATATATATATCTTCAGTGGTTTATCGATAATATTTTTTTTTGCGTATTGCATATGACACTTTACTGATTGCAAGCGCTGACTCAGTGGTACTATCTTACAATGCATTTGAGTGCATTGGAAGCAATAGTTACGTTTGTAGATGACTGATTCCGTTACTAACTGTCTTATTAATAAGGTTCTACACTTTTTTTTTACACACTAATTTTTCCTATAGTGTGTTACTTTTTCATGTGAGTTATTCTGAAGAGCTTAGAGATTTTCTTTTTTTTACTTTTAGTTTTTCAATTTATACTGTCTTGTTCCTGTTGTACTTGTCACTATCTAATCAGTGACACGCATAAGTAAAAAGTGTTGCGGCAGGGTCATATACTGACTTTACAAACCAGACATCTAATAATGGCGTATTAACAAGAAAAACATAAATTTGCTGAAGTTTTTTTTTGTTTTTAAACAATACCGGAGGCCGAAATATTAAAAAACCCATAAAAGTGTCCAACTGAAACAAATTTTACAACAATAAAGTAGCATTTCCAACCGGGGACCTTATAATAATTACTTATACATTTATATATCTGGTAATACCAGAAAGCATCTTTTTAAAATGTTGATAAAAATGCGAAGACATTTTGTATGCAATATTTGTTTTTAAAAATAAAATCTATTACTTTTACATTCAACGTAGTTAGATGCAGCCTTGCAAAAAAAAATTATAATAATAATCTTTTTAAAAATAATAAGAGGCCAAAGAGATGTATTTTAAAAAAAAACACATAATTTTATAAAACTGTATTCATTTAAACTTTCTTCCTCAAGGGAATCGTGGTCGTCATCTCAACGACTAGAGGCGCGTTTTCTAATGATTTTATGGACACAGGTTTAACTTATTGTATTGAGTTGATCAGGGCACCGTATTTGTTCCTTACTTTCAGCTCTCTTCATGTGATAATAAAAACAACTTTTTTCAAAATAAATTCCCATTTGTAAACATTCCCCTTTCCATCAGATCTATAACACGACCTGGAGCTCAACATTGACTGAACCGATTAGTAACGAACTGTTTATTCAATACCCAATCAACGGCAGCGGGTTGGTCATTGAAAGTTTGACGTGCCGCCCCTTCTACGCCATGATCCAAGGCTTGTCAAACAACTGTGCCACCACACTTGTGCCCTCCGCATGGAGACGTTCACAGTACGACTTTGACGTGGACGATGCCAGTAACGATTATTGGTTTCTATCGGAGACGAAACTTGATACGAACTGTGAAGTGATACGATGTAAGCTGAATGGTGCACAATTTTAGATTATAAATTTACGAACTTAAGCAGTGCAGCTTTTGGAGGAATGGATTGAGTGGTGGCCAACCACATGTGTCACTTAAATAGGGCGCAATATATTTTTTTCATTTCGTACAAACATTTATGCAATATTTTGAATGTTTGTCATTACATTTGGTTTTTCTCGTAATATATGCTTTCAAATACTGTATTTCGTTTAAATGCAAAAACCACAGGTTTTAATTGATTTTTGAATTTTGTAAAAAAAGACAACTTTATTTTTATTAACTTAAACACACGTGCTTCAGAAGAGATATTATATCTATATATATATATAGATATATATACACGTAAAATTATTTATACTATTAAATTCTATCCAGCCAACTCAGCCAACTCAGCAGAAGTTTTTGCATGTAAAATGAACTTCCCAATAGGAATAAATCATGTAAACAACGCAGGGATACTTGCAGCGTACGCCACAAGCGAAACTAAAGGGTACTGCCACGCTCTTGGCGTTGGAGGTCCAAGTAACAATGATCGGGTAAGTCGTGAGGATTGTATGGCTCCGAATGGTCGTTTAAGAATGAGCAAATTCCTTTTTAGTGTCATAAGAGTCACATGTTATCTGTCGTATTTTCGTTTCCGTCTAGATTTGTATTCAAGACCAAACTGCAAGTAGCACAAGAGCTATGCAATCTGTACAGAAGCAAGAGGTGTCTTCAAGCAGAACGAGTGCACCAAAGCCAACTGTTACTCGCAGTCAAACCCCAGATACAACATCCTCATCCACAGAGTCACTACCTGTCTCCCAGACGAATCCTCAGACCAGCACTTCACTAATGGATTCTTCAACGTATTCTACAAACATTAATACCACATTCCGATTTAGCAACTACGCTAACAATGGTAACTTAGTATCTAGCTCCATCACAAATTATACTGTTACTGACTCATCTTCTACGGCAGACACAAAGTCCACCACAAGTAACTCACCGTTAGAATCCACCATAGATTCTAGCAAAAATATTTCACCAACAGGATCCACTACAGATTCTACCATAAGTAACTCACCAACAGGATACACTACAGATTCTAACATAAGTAACTCACCAACAGGATCCATCACATCCTCTAACATAAGTAACTCACCTAAAGGATCCACTACATATTCTAACATAAGAAACTCACCAAAAGGATCCACCACATCCTCTAACATAAGTAACTCACCAACAGGATCCACTACAGATCCTAACAAAAGTAACTCACCAACAGGATCCAATACAGATTCTAACATAAGTAACTCACCAAAAGAATCCACCACAGATTCTAACATAAGTAACTCACCAACAGGATCCACCACAGATTCTAACATAAGTAACTTACCAACAGGATCCACCACATTTTCTAACCTAAGTAACTCACCGATAGGATCCACTACAGATTATAACAAAATTAACTCACCAACAGGATCCACCACATCCTCTAACATAAGTAACTCACCAACAGAATCCACCACATCCTCTAACATAAGAAACTCACCAACAGGATCCACTAAAGACTCTAACATAAGTAACTCATCAACAGAATCCATAAAAGATTCTAACATAAGTAACTTACCAACAGGATCCACCACATCCTCTAACATAAGTAACTCACCAACAGGATCCACTACATATTCTAACATAAGTAACTTAAAAACAGGATCCACTACATCCTCTAACCTAAATAACTCACCAATAGGATCCACTACAGATTCTAACATAAGTAACTCACCAACAGGATCCACCACATCCTCTAACATAAGTAACTCACCAACAGGATCCACTACATCCTCTAACATAAGTAACTCACCAACAGGATCCACTACAGATTCTAACATAAGCAACTCACCAACAGGATCCACTACAAATTCTAGCAATAATAACTCACCAACAGGATCCACTACAGATTCTAGCAATAATAAATCACCAAAAGGATCCACTACAGATTCTAGCAATAATAACTCACTAACAGGATCCACTAAAGATTCTAACATAAGTAACTCACCAACAGGATCCACCACATCCTCTAACATGAGTAACTCACCAACAGGATCCACCACATCCTCTAACATAAGTACCTCACCAACAGGATCCACTACAGATTCTAACATAAGTAACTCACCAACAGGATCCAGTACATATTCTAGCAATAATAACTCACCAACAGGATCCACTACAAATTCTATCAATATTAACTTACCAAAAGGATCCTCTACCGATTCTAACATAAGTAACTCGCCAACAGGATCCACCACATCCTCTAACATAAGTAACTCATCAACAGGATCCAATACAGATTCTAGCAATAATGACTCACCAACAGGATCCACTACAAATTCTAGCAATAATAACTCACCTAAAGGATCCACTACAGATTCTAGCAATAATAACTCACCAACAGGATCCACAACAGATTCTAGCAACAATAAATCACGTACAGGATCCACTACAGATTCTAACATAAGTAACCGACCAACAGGATCCACCACATCCTCTAACATAAGTAACTCACCAACAGGATCCACCACATCCTCTAACATAAGTAACTCACCAACAGGATCCACTACAGATTCTAACATAAGTAACTCACAAACAGGATCCAGTACAGATTCTAGCAATAATAACTCACCAACAGGATCCACTACAAATTCTAGCAATAATAACATACCAAAAGGATCCACTACAAATTCTAGCAATAATAACTTACCAAAAGGATCCACTACAGATTCTAAAATAAGTAACTCGCCAACAGGACCCACCACATCCTCTAACATAAGTAACTCAACAACAGGATCCACTACAAATTCTAGCAATAATAACTCACCTAAAGGATCCACTACAGATTCTAGCAATAATAACTCACCAACAGGATCCACTACAGATTCTAGCAACAATAAATCACCAACAGGATCCACTACAGATTCTTACATAAGTAACCCACCAACAGGATCCACCACATCCTCTAACATAAGTAACTCACCAACAGGATCCACCACATCCTCTAACATAAGTAACTCACCAACAGCATCCACTACATATTCTAACATAAGTAACTCACAAACAGGATCCAGTACAGATTCTAGCAATAATAACTCACCAACAGGATCCACTACAAATTCTAGCAATAATAACATACCAAAAGGATCCACTACAGATTCTAGCAATAATAACTCACCAACAGGATCAACTACAGATTCTAACATACGTAACCCACCAACAGGATCCACTACAGATTCTAGCATAAGTAATTCGCCACCAGGATCCTCTACAGATTCTAGCATAAGTAGCTCACCAACAGGATCCACTACATATTCTAGCATAAGTAACTCACCAACAGGATCCACCACATATTCTAACATAAGCAACTCACCAACAGGATCTACTACATCCTCTAACATAAGTAGCTCACAAACAGGATCCACTACATCCTCTAACATAAGTAACTCACCAACAGGATCTACTACATCCTCTAACATATGTAACTCACCAACAGGATCCACCATATCCTCTAACATAAATAACTCACAAATAGGATCCACTACATATTCTAACATAACTAACTCACCAACAGGATCCACTACTGATTCTAACAAAAGTAACTCACCAACAGGATCTATCACATCCTCTAACATAAATAACTCACCAATAGGATCCACTACAGATTCAAACATAAGCAACTCACCAACAGGATCCACCACATCCTCTAACATAAGTAACTCACCAACAGGATCCACTACAGATTCTAACATAAGTAACTCACCAACAGGATCCACTACATACTCTAACATAACTAACTCACCAACAGGATCCACTACAGATTCTAACAAAAGTAACTTACCAACAGGATCCACTACAGATTCTAACATAAGTAACTCACCAACAGGACCAACCACATCCTCTAACATAAGTAACTCAACAACAGGATCCACTACATCCTCTAACATAAGTAACTCACCAACAGGATCCACTACATCCTCTAACATAAGTAACTTACAAACAGGATCAACTACAGATTCTAACATAAGTAACTCACCAACAGGATCCACTACAGATTCTAACATAAGTAACTCACCAACAGGATCCACCATATCCTCTAACATAAGTAACTCACCAACAGGATCCACTACAGATTCTAACATAAGTAACTCACCAACAGGATACACCACATCCTCTAACATAAATAACTCACCAACAGGATCCACCACATCCTCTAACATAAGTAACTCACCAACAGGATCCACCACATCCTCTAACATAAGTAACTTACAAACAGGATCAACTACAGATTCTAACATAAGTAACTCACCAACAGGATCCACTACAGATTCGAACATAAGTAACTCACCAACAGGATCCACCATATCCTCTAACATAAGTAACTCACCAACAGGATCCACTACAGATTCTAACATAAGTAACTCACCAACAGGATACACCACATCCTCTAACATAAATAACTCACCAACAGGATCCACCACATCCTCTAACATAAGTAACTCACCAACAGGATCCACCACATTCTCTAACATAAGTAACTCACCAACAGGATCTACCACAGATTCTAACATAAGTAACTTACCAACAGGATCCACCACAGATTCTAACACAAGTAACTCACCAACAGCATCCACCACATCTTCTATTATAAGTAACTCACCAACAGGATCCACTACATCATCTTACATAAGTAACTCACCAACAGGATCCACTACAGATTCTAACATAAGTAACTCACCAACAGGATACACCACATCCTCTAACATAAATAACTCACCGACAGGATCCACCACATCCTCTAACATAAGTAACTCACCAACAGGATCCACCACATCCTCTAACATAAGTAACTCACCAACAGGATCTACCACAGATTCTAACATAAGTAACTCACCAACAGCATCCACTACAGATTCTAACATAAGTAACTCACCAACAGGATCCACCACATCCTCTAACACAAGTAACTCACCAACAGGATCCACCACATCCTCTAACATAAGTAACTCACCAACAGGATCTACCACAGATTCTAACATAAGTAACTCACCAACAGCATCCACTACAGATTCTAACATAAGTAACTTACCAACACGATCCACCACAGATTCCATACTAAGTTACTCCCCACCTACAGCTAACATAAATTTGACAACGGATACCTTAACACCGAGTTTCGCCACAAACCCTTCCATCAGCACCTTATCACAGAGTTCCTCAATAGAGTCATCAGGTAACACGATTTTTAGTGGTACATTTACCGGAAGTTCCACCAGTATTTTAGTTTCAGCCAATACATTAGATCCCATTGTTACAACAGACCAACCCAACACTATTACCACAGCTTTCTCTCCTCCTCCTCCTCCAAAGCTGTTATCCAGAATCTTTGGCCGTTGTCCGTGCTACTGTGATAGGAACAGCTTGGTTGTTTCCAATGATACAATCAAAGCCTTGACAAATGCCATCAAAAGGAAGCTGAAGGTCTCCAAAAAGGAAACGACTTCGTTTATAAATTCTAAAGTCTCCACATGGGACAAGCGACCATCTAATAATTTAATTGGCACAACTGCTATAGTTATTTTAGTCTGTGTCATGACATGTATAGTGTCATTTGATGTCATTCAGGTAATGTTGTATTTCTGCGAATTTGCCAATACACCATTATCAAGAATCTAAATTAATTTTAAATATTTTCATTTATTGAAGTAGTGTATTTTATTCGTACCACATATAATTGTTCGTTTTAAAATATAAAATTAAATCATACCAAAACATGTCGCTTTTGTAATTTGCAAGCTACATAACAAAAAGGAGAAGATTGGTTATCTTTTTAAAATTCATTTTAAAGTTTTTTTTATACAATTAATTGAAAAGAAGATGGGAAAACCTGTTCTTTTGCACTGGATGATTCTACTGATCTGAAATTACGTTACAACTTCTAGTTTTCATTGTTCAAATGACAATCTGAACATTCAGATAACGGAAGAATTGAAATCTAATAACATCATGCATTTGACAACTCGAAAATATATTTCATTGAAATGCCGAAAATTCGCAATACCTTCTGTTGAATTTACTTTGAAGTGGTGAGGTTACCTGAGGACATATGGATGTGATGAGAATTTGTTTTGTGGGGCACTTCAGGACTAGGATTTAGCAAATATGAGATAAATATTGCATTATATAGCATCGAGAAATCTGTGGCAAAGATCTTGATATTTGTTCTATCTGAAACCAGTCGTTTGTGTTGAAACTTCCTTCGGAGTCAAGCTCACAGTTTCAGGATTTGCTTCATTAAAGAAATTGAATCTGAACTCTGTGGCTTATCGCACAGCAGCCAGGTGGCTCAAGGAAAGAAAAGAGCAGTGGCTTTTCTATCTTAAATGGCATCATTGATCCACGACTTTGAAATTCTACCTGGATAATGTAACTTTTGTTTGTTGTTTTTAGTCCATTTTTGGGGGTCTATATCGTATCCTACATTAATGAACTCAACTTGCAACTTCATTGAAAGGATAAGCTCTTCTGAGATCACTACAGAATCAGCAAAAGAATTTCAGAAGAAGCTGTCAATGTTTGAAACCAAACCGGAAAGAGAAATGATCCTTTTTTTTCAAGTTAAAAAAGCATTTCAACAATCACTGAAGGTGTAAACTTCAACTTTTCTAATTTAAAAATGCATGACTGGAATATGCATTTTTGGAAAATTTTCAGATCTTGATAAAATTTGAGTGATATTTTTCTGTTCCAGAGTACTTTAATTCTGATAAGATTCCACTCGAATTACAGATTACATTTGGAACCAGATGATTTTCAAATAGTTGCCTTGTTAGAAGAAAAAAGAGAGAGGGACCATGTTAAATGTTACAGCTTAATAACTGTTCCTGGGTTTCCAGCATGGCACCAGTCTTGAGTCTTTAAGCAAACATTTTCAAACGATAAACATTAGAAAACGAACACATCGAAAGAGACTGACTACTGAACAATTAGAATATATTATCTGAGCTGGATGCAGCCATTCCTAATCAAATACTTGTTATATTGTTTGGAAAGCAAAGGGTTAGTTTTACAAATCTCATTAAATTGTTTTCTTGCTCCGTGTATGTATGATTAGGATATATGATTTAACTTTTATTTGAAGTTATACTTCATTACTAATATTTTTTTAGTAAAATATAAGTTGGATCGTGTGTGTGGGTAAAAGTTTTTATGTGTGTGTGTGGCGGTGGTGTGATGTTTTGCGTGTTTATTTTTGATTGCAAAATGCTCAAATTCGCTATTGATTAACTCACATGCTAAGGATTGTTTTTTTTTGTTTTTTTTTCTTTTGCGCTGCAAGTATTGTAAGTGACGATCATGCAGCCCACGTTTGTCATTTTTTTCAATATTATACATTTTAAAAATAAAACAAATTATAGAAATAATTATAAAAAAGAAGGAAAAAATAAATTTCAACGAAAAATCGGAAAATAAAATGTATAAATTTTATAAATTAGAACATGACCTTTTAGTATTCATTGTAATTATCTCCCTGTACACTTACTTTCTCAATAAATAAATTTAACTATTTAATTTTGATTTTCGTTCCTCTGTAACAATAATGCATACATATATAAATGTCCAACAATACTATTATTTTTAAAAAGAATTAATTAAAAACTATACGCAAGTTACCTCAAATATCATAAAGGATTGACTTTTTTTTGGAACGCACGTCAAGAAATAAATAATCAAATTCTAACTAATATATAAACAAATTAATTATTTTGTTTTCCTATTAAAGAGCCAAAATGGGCAGTTCCAATTAAAAATAAAATAAATAAAAAATCATTAGTGAAAATCACTTATCCTTTATTATATGTGTCAGGGTATGAGAATCACTGCGAATGATTGTTGTGAGATTGTTGTGAGCCAGTGTGTGAGTCGGCTCAAGGCGTGCGTGACAAGAGTTCACTTGTGAATAATGATGTTAATTGTATTCACCCGGTATGCAAGTTAGAGAGCCGTGTCGTGGATAAATAGTGTGTGTGAGACAGAGAGACGTATGAAGACGGACGAGTGCGGAGGTCCATAGTCCTTGTTAGGGCTAGAGATTAGTATAGAGCGTTGGCTCTGTTATAGCTGGTGACACATCGAGGTGGCTCGAGTGTCCCGCGTATTAGGGACAGAGGGTCCATGTATGCACTTAAAGTGAGTGGACGTTGTTGAATGGAGTACGTCATGTACCTGAATCAGTGCTGTACATATATTGAGGAATAATAAAGGCTTGACGTCTACGTGAACAAGAGTCGAGACTTAGTCTTCTTTTATCCAGAACCCAGAACGCAACAATATGCATTAAATTATGTATTACAAACGTTTAGTGAAACTGTACTAAATTTAAAGAAGATGAATTTTGAATAAACATAATTTTGTTTTTAACAAGTCCTTAAGAATGTCAAGAAATGAAAGATATGCCACCAAAGACATCTGTGTTTTGTTAGTCGTGTAAGTAAATGGAAATAGTTTCTCCGCAGTACTTTTGAATTGTTCTTTTGCGATTCGTTGTAACACCTACACCCTCAGAATAATATATTGGGCTGATTAACAGCGTGGTGGATAAAGAATAGTATTTGCCAGAGTGTTGGTACTTACACTTCGGGGATTATCCTCAAGTCAAGATTGTAGACGTATTTTAAGTAGGTTAAACAAGTAAGTAAATGCCTCCTTATCTTTTCGCTGGATAGGCTCCCAAAATATTTTTTTCTTGGCTCTCTTTTAAGATAAAAATCCTTGAACAAACTAGTTATGCCTCTACAGTCGGCTTTATCATGATTATCCACATTCAGGCCCATGATATTTAATTTACTTTTAGGCGTGAGGGGATATGTTACGACACAGTTGGTGAACATGTCTGAATATACTTCTGTTTCTGCAAATGAGAGCATTTGTAATTTTAAGACGGATCCTAAAGCATGTTTGCTAATACATAAAACTTGATGGTCAAGTCTGATTCCATCAAAATGTTATGAATTAAATACGATTACCTTGGCCCCACGCCAAATTTTACCTACAAGGTTGTTGTTAGTAATGGCTTCAGCCACTCAGGGTGTCGGATGCCACTTTTAAATACACCTTAGCTGTGAACACCAAAAGTAAATATATAAATAATTTCAATGCTTTAATTTTTTAAAATTATATTGTTTAATGTTATTTTAATTTCTTTTAAGAAAAGAATGGTTCTGCAATCAGTGTAGGTGTAAACTAAGTTTTTAAACAAGGTATGCGTAATCCCTAAACAGAAACAGAAAGGCAACCAACTTATTGGCAAGTAGCAATGTTCCCTCTAAGTTTCATTGGTCCGTGTGCAAAAGTTTTTTAAAAAACTCGTGTGCAAAGTTGCGAAGTATCTAATCTAAGTTTTTATGTGGAAATATTTTACCAAACTTGCAGAGCGCTAATTCTAAACCACTGCGCAGCCGCGCAGCTTAAAAGGAACATTAGCAATTATGCATCTTCAGCACACAAAGATAAACAACAAGAAAATAAACACAAATGAAAATCTTAGCTGCGTTAAGTAGTCAGCAACCAGAAAGAAAACGGTTGTTATTTTAAACAATTCACCATATTTCCATGGAAAATATGTAAAACGCATTTAGAAATTAAGCTGTACAAAAATGAATTTCTTCTAATATAAAATGTATAGTAGTTATTTAGATATGTTTACTCCAAAGCTTACAGTTTCGATTATATTATATTTTTTTACAGTAAGCGGTAGAGATTACGAGATTTGTCAAACATTATAAAATGATAGTTCCTTGTAGTATTTTACTTTTGAAAAGCAAACTCACATCATGAAAAAGAGTATTGATTTATTTATTTTTGGTCCGGCTTGAAATTTAAGATATTTAAATTCATAAAGTGGCTTTCTTGTTCTGGTCTAAATTGGCAAGGAAAGAGATTGTAGAGAAAAGTTCCAATCGCGTTCTTTAGCCATATTCTGTAGTTGGTGAACCAGTTTCCATGTTGCCTGCTAATGTGAGGTTGTGTTACATTGGAGATTTGGTCCACTGGCCATCGTTCTGACTGTCTCCTGTACTTATCACTATGTTCTAAAGTGGTCGGCCTGCCATTTTTAGCAACAACTTGTGTTGAGAAATTCATTTTTTCCCAAAAATTTCGCTCCTTTATTGCCCTTTCATTATCGTGGCTTGGAACTCATTTGACTTAACTCGATCTTTTACATACTTGATTTATAACGACGTCTAACATGTGGCTTCTAAGGTTTTTTTTCTATTCTCTGCAGAATGTAGAGCAATGTAGAAAATGTAGCTGTGTCTATACTAGCTACTTGAACTTAAATGCTTCTGTGGTTTTAGATTATTGTTTTAACTCGCACACTTCACCCCTCCCCTTTGTTTTCTTAGTTAACAGCTTGTCGTAATTCAGCGTGGACGTAAGGGTTTAACTAAATCCGAGATTACAGTTGTCCACTCCCCCCGCCCCTAAATATATCCTTAAAAAGGATTTTTCAAAATGGGGAGGCCTGAGACTGCCAGACGTCAATAACTAAGGGAACATACGGCTTTGTTTGTATGCATTAGTTATGAATAATGTACCTGTTTGGCAGGAACGTATATAGATTCTAAAAAAAAAGATGGAAATGTTTGCCAGATCTGGTCTTTGGTCGTGTACGTTGCTTTTGTCCAAAGACAACAAAGGCGAATTCGTTATTTTAAAAAACGTGAACGATACGATATTCAATCTTTCTTTCAGCTTTTTTTTCTTCTTTAACAGTGAGAAGCATATATTGACACTTGCAAATGACTTAAACTATTAACATAGGTGTCGACTGATCCATTTAGAGAGGGAGATTACAGCTAACACACAGGGCTCACTATCTTACTTGACGAGTTGACGTCTCCCGCCGTCTTTGCCTGCCCCAGTGTACTTTCAAGGCTATGCCATGGATCTATCCTGGGCTGGAGTTCCTTTGATTCTTGCCGTCGCAATCCTGTTAGTTCTGTCTTCCAACAGTACCTGACGGATTGCCAATCTAGCAATGATGCTCCTGCATTTGCCTAGTGATGCTCAAACTGTGAATCTGGCCCCACTTGCTGTCATTACTGTCATTACTGTTACTGATCTTTATCACAGTTATTTCTGTTAATACAGTACTGGCTAAATTGAATAATAGTACGAACATATGTTATCCAAATAACACTAACAAATGACGGAATTAAGAATATAACAAAGAACACGGCAGAAAATAGGATAACAGAAGTTTGTACTCAGTGGTTTTTTTTCGTATTATCTTTCCAAAGCGATCGATTTCGAAGAGACATGATCTCATTATTTATTTGTATTCCTGTAACCGTTAGTCATTTGAGATCTAGAAAATGTATTTTTTTTTAATTCACTAAAACCTTTTCAACAAATAAGATTTGTGTTATTTGATTCTACTTCAATAAATGTAGAGAGTCTTTTACTTTGAACGAAAGACATCAACATTTTTACAAGGAATATCTTTAATGGATATTTACAAAAATATACTCTTTTTTACGTCTCAACTGCATTTTACAGCATATTAATTTCACTATACATGTATAACTACACAGAAGTTAGGGGTACATAAAATTTTATTTCCATAGGCGTATTAAAAAATAATGCTTTAATGCTTGGGACTCGTTTAAAACTAATGCAGAAAACTAATAATAATTCAAATTATTGTCTTGTTGTCTCTTAAAAATGTCAGATTTATGTAAATCATATACAAAATCTAAGCCTTGTCCCCCAAAAAAAGATCGACTTCCACCCTTGAGAATGTTTTCTCACAAAGCAAACCCCACTGATTACTGCTCTTTAAATTTATCATTAGAACCAACACCAAGGTCGTTTTTTCCGCTTGCGGCAAAGGTTGAAATGTTTCACAGTCGATGTTCAAAATTTCTATAAACTTTATCAAGTTTCCATCTATGTGATTGCACCCACGAATTATCTGCTGGCGAAGATGGTCGACATCTGCAATTCTTGTAGAGAAGACTATTTGTTTGAGGTGGCCGCAAAAATAAAATAAAAACCTTGGGGTCAAATCAGGGGACCTTGGAGCCCATTTACGGTTCCTCTTCACACAGTCAAATTTTCGAAATTGCCATTCAGCCAATTTTGCACTACAATCGTTGGATAATGAGGCGGGGTGACATATGCATAAAAAGAGATTTTTACTTCAACGATGCGCCCCGGCTGCAGCATGAGATCATTTTATTTAGCATATTCAAGTACACATCACCCGTCACTGTCTCGTTGAAAAAGAACGAGCCCAAAAACATGACTCCTCCAAATTCCGCACCACACTACCACTTTTGTACATGAGTGCTCTTTAGTAGGATCAATCCAATGCGGATTTTCACGCTAATCATAACAGCAGTTTTGTTAATTAACTTCGCCGTTCACGAAGAAGTTAGCTTCGTCGCTGAACAAAACATTGTCGTTCACATAATTTTGATTCTGAATCAACTGTTCCGTAATGGCAGTTACCATCTGAAGTCGTCGTTGGGCATCTTGGTATAGCTTTTTAAATTTTGCAGTTTATAGGGTTGAAAACTTTGATTGAAAAATAAATGTGACAGTTTTTAGTAACTGATAAATAGAAACGATGTTTCCTCACTCTATAAAAGAACATGTCTTTTATACACAAGAAAAGGAAAATATATTTTGTCCCGCTGATTTTACATCATTTCACATCACACTTCCGGTAATTCTTGGGTGTGCGACTTTTGGCCAGCCCTGTACATTAGATTTTGCTTGGGTATTAATGGCCAACTTTGACCCAACATGCTAACAATCTGTGCACACATGTTTCCTGACAGCACAAACATTTATGTCAGGAAATTTGAAAGAATAACGGAATAATGCTATTATTCATACCTGTTTTTGTTGTTCGTTCGTCGTAGTCGAAGATGACAACTCTCATCATATTACTCAAGTGCTAGGCAGCCAATTGTGTCCTCTGGTGGCTTATTGGCCCTTTTCTTGTATGAAATTTGCGCCCCCATGTCGGACAAGAGAATGATGGGATTCCTTCAGGAGGGTTTTGTAAAGGGTCCTTACTGGCTTGACGTTTTGGTCTTGACAGCCCGTTGTCTATTAGCCTTCCAGACAGCTGCACCATTCCGTATCATGGTGCGCCAGTGGGCTCTGTTACGAGCTGATGCCTCCCAGCAGGTGCAATGTCAAAAGCTTTTAGGGAAATTTTGTGTGTATCCTCATAGCGCTTACGTGAACCTCTGCGTTCTCTTTTCAGTTCACACCTAAATAATTCACTTGCGCAATACATGAATTCCCGCTAAAGATGATACAACTTACGCTACAAAAAAAAATTGTGTTGGTAAATATTTACTATGGCAAGGGGAAGAACTTAAGTGTTTGTCTTATTATTTCTATTAACTTTTTGATAAATACGATTTTTTTAAAACTCCCTACTTCAGTGTAAAAAATTATTATTGAAATATTTTAGGTTTAAAAAATGTTAAATACGATAAAATCATATGTATCCTTTAAGTGCAGTAAATGCTATATAAAAATTATAAATAAATAAATTAAACTAAAATTCCTGTAATAGTATAAGATATTAAATACCTATGACTCGTTACGATAAATGGAGTACGGTGTGAGATTCAAAATTATCTAGTTGCATGATGAATTCATGCTTAATTAAAAATAAACATGTTGTTTAGGACAGTGCTTCTCAAACTTTTTAGTATGGCAGACCGGCAGGAATTTTTCCATTGTACCAGGGACTCAGGGACCGGTGAAAAATTTTCCCTGTACTGACGTGGTAGCGATATGTCCTTCCCTTGTATCTCCTGCAGACCGGCATCGGATGCCCCACGGACCGGCACCGGTCCGCGGACCACCACTTTGAGAAGCACTGGTGTAGGACATATTCCAAGGCCTTTTAGAGAAATAATTACTTTGTTTTTATTCAATTTATAGATATAATATCTCATTTCATTTTAAACTGAAATGTTCATTCAGTAAAGAATCAAGTTTTGTTTTACTTACAATGCAGTCAGTAACATTGTTGAATGAAAGATGATATATTGGCTAACTTAGTTACTTTTGTAAATTATAAATAATATTTTATATCAGCTATAAAAGCTAAACGTGTACATATATTTTTAAATATTCATAAATTTCCTGGCTATAGCAACTTATTTTTGTTTTGTATATGTTAGAATGTTTAAATGTATCATTATATATATATATATATATATATATTATAAAAGGAACCCCAATATTTTTGTCCAAAAAAAAGCTTTACTGCCCCAGCGGGTAAACATGACGCGACAGTGTCCCCTACGTATCTAATAATAACTTCTGCATCTGGGTTTTCAAACAAAGCGGCCAATAATGTTCCCGTTATGTAAGGCGTCGTCTCTACATGTACGTGTGCGGTAGGAAACTGTCGGGATGTGCCGACTATTAGTTGTAAGGCGAACATTTCTTGTGACCACTTATGTCTAGGCGATAAAGATATTCTACAGTTCTACATCCTATGATGCTGCATCCAATATCTCTTAGGACTGCTATTTTTTAATCAAACAATAAGCCTTCATAAAATTTTAATTTATCTAGAGATCTGCTACGAAGGTTTTCTTTTTATGTCTATGCTGTCCATTTTGTCTCGTCTACATGGTATAGACACTTCGGTTTTGTCTATGCTGTGTTTACATGCGTGGCAGTGTTGTGAGCATTCGTTTTTAACTGTCTGACGTCAGAACTGTCTAGATTTTTTATTATGTGGTCTTCCCTGTCTGTGCCCATCGTTATGTCTGCTGCAAAAATTCTTTGTTTTTAGTGTATCTGTTTCTTCTCGGCTTTTAGATGACTGCTTGCACGGTGAGGAAAACCAGCTGAACATGTCTGGCCTGATTCATCGGTTTAGTTTTGCTTTTAATTGTTGGACACGCATTCGCTATGTGTCCTGATTTCTTAACTTGTATGCTATGTATCATGCAACACTACATTTTAAAAAAAAATGTTTAAAATATAGCGACCTTATCAAGACCCAAACAAGTCTCAAACCACCTATTTTTTTATCAGACTGAGGAACGGATCAGACATAGGTTTCTCACCCGATTAACATTTCTTATTCCTATTTAATTATGGAATATCAATGCATGGTATTTTAGTAGTGTCACTTTTTGTTTTATTTTATCTTCTCAACCGCGGAAACGAGCCTTTCACCTTGCCGTGACACTGTACGAGAGCACATGTGCTGAAAGATCGCAATATTGACCTTTTGACAACTTCGAATGAAGACACTTGGCACTAAATCTACTCAACAGACCTGATGTCAAGAGAGATTAAATGACACCGATGTATTTATTTAATGATCTTATTAAACAAAAGAATCAATGGCAAGGGTCTTCTTCATTTTGACGTGATTATAAAAACATGTTGAAAGCGTCTAGATGTGGAAAACTCTGTCAGCAATGAAGTCAGCACGACGATCTGTTGTACTCTTTGCATTCGTGATGTTGAATTATGATGTTTTAGGTAATGATTTAGTTTAATGGTCGTTTTTTTTTATGTTTTAGTATTCATGTTTTTTAGACTATACGTTCTTCCCTTATCCACCCAAGAATAATTCAATTTTCAATCTAAAGTGCATGTGCTTAAGAAGTTTTTTATTTCTTATGGAGCTAGCTTGTCTTTGCCTGAATAAAACTGTTTTGTTCAATTAAAATTTACTAACATGAGATAAGTACGAAATTGATGATCTGTAGCCACGCCTTTATTCTTCACTTACTGAAATTCGTAGTTAAGCAACGAATGAACTCAGCGAACACTCGAGCTTTTTAAGAAGAACTATAAAATTACAATGGATCTATATCCAACAGCTTTTTAGGATTAAAAAATTTGGACCATCAAATCGATACCCAAACGCTGAACATTAGGCTATTAAAGTACATTTTACTTTTATTATTGTTAAAAAAGTTCATAGTCGTTGAAATTTATTCTAATTGACCTGAAACTTTATCAAACAATATGTTATTTATATATGTGAATTCATAAGCCACCACCCAAGTGTAATATTTATATGAATATATAGATAGCTAGTCAAGCTATTTACCACATCATTTGCAGAAATTTAACACATAAATTTCTCCCTTAATTTATGTGGGGTTAAATAGAGCCATTATTTTTCAGGTTTGGATTTTGGTGGCAATGAAAAATAGACCTATAAGTATATCCAAGGAAACAATTACTGACTATTCCATAAACCAAAGCTTTTATTTCCATATTCATTAAATTGTTTTTAAAAATTGAAAAAACCGATAAGTCTAATAATAATAATAGTATTTGATAATTTATATAGCGCTGTATACCAGTAAGGAACCGGGCTCACAGCGCTTTACATGGAGATCATAACATACATATAATAATTAAATAACCATTCATACCCTAATAACAACATAAAGGACAGTACATTACACATAAGCTACGCTAATCATTAACAGAAATTTTGTTTCATTAATTTTGTAGATACGTTTTGAAAAGAAGTCTACCCCACATTGCTTCCTCACACACCAAACCCATTCGCATTTTTAACGTCCATTAGACCATGTTTTATTTTTAAATCTTTCATACTGTCAAAGAAAATAACTTATTGCATTGTTATGTAGGTTTGTTATATAGCTATCATAAGTAGTGAAATAGTAATTCAAGTTGATTATATTATAAAATTATAAATATTTAATTATTCGTGGGGCTGTTGTTTAATTCTGAAATAGAAAAATACATTTTCAGAGAAACGAGTCATCATTTTAAAAGAATATAATGATAGATAAATGTATTTAAAAGCTAATATATTTTCTTTTTATTGGTTGATATTGTATTAATATGGTGATTCATTTAAAAAAAAAGGTTTAAAACGAAAAAAAAAGGGATGACATGGTACAAAAGAAAAAAAAATATTGAAATACTCCAAGCCCTTATGAAAGCTGGATTTTAAAATTCCACCCGAGGATAACCGACAACAATAAAAAAAAATATGTTAACAAGAAGACTTTTGGGATGCTTGTGTAACTGTGAAGACATTACTTACAGTTTTACATTTATAGAAAATGATTATATTCATGACAACCCATTGAACAAATGTTAAGTAATATTATTGTGGTATCAAAAACATGTGTTACAATTCCGGATTTACGGAAAAGGAGAGATTAAATGATATGATTTTATTATAAAATAAAGTTATAATAAATTTCTGCGAAGGATATCAAACTTGTAATATTTTAATATAAATTTTATGATGTTTCCTGTTGTAGTTTTTATTTTATTTTATTTTTTTTAAATTATTTTTTTTTAAATTATTTTTTTTTAAATTTAAAAAGTATTTTTGAAAATGGTTGTGACATTGGTTTTGGTGACGAAAAAGTTATAGGTGTAGTAGACTATGATTTATGGACCTTTGAAATAGAATAATCATCGGGAAGTAGATTTTATACCAGCATGGGACACAGCTTATTATCCGTAACTATCTGTAACATTAATGGAGTTAACATGTAAAGTGATATTGCACTTGCGACATTTTGAGGTGTCAATTTCCAAATATTAAATTTAAAAAATAATAATAATGTTTAGTAAATGAAACAATTTAGTGTAAGTGTGGTCATTAATGTTTTCACTCAAAAAATTTTTTTCTTAATTCCTCACTAAAGCTGAAATATTTTAATGTATTTTTTTCAGCAGCTTCAAATACACTGAGCTCATGTTGCAATGTAAGTATTCAAACGTACACTTTAAGCTTTCTTGTCAAACAGCTTACAGAAATCCAAGTACTACTTTTTTGTTTAAAGTAAATATCTAAAACGTTGAAAACTACAATGATCTGTGGGTGGTTATCTCAATCTAGTAAAGAACAGTAATTCGCTGTTGTAAAATCTGTCGTTTTGCTTATATCTGTTTTAGTGATTTGTTGTTGTTTTGTCTATTACATATAAATTAATATTAATCAGCAAGATTAGCTTTTAAAACCCAATCAAAGTTCTGAAAAAGTGTTGTTTTTTTTGTTGTTTTTTTTAAATGGAAAACATAAGATTAACACAAGATTTAAAATCGTGTCTTTTGTAATTCATGAAATTTTGCTCATAGTTTTCATATGCCTGTCCAACGTCTATCTGATGGATGATTTATAAAGTGAAATGTATATAAAACTATATAATTTGCAATTGTCGCGCAAGTCAGTCAGTCTGTCCTGACGCTACTAATTTTAGAAAGCAGGGAAAACCAAATTACTGCACCAAAGCATCAAAAGGTGTGCAAATTAAATATGCGCTGTAAAAAAATATTATATGACGTCATCGTTTTCGCTAATATTTTAATTTTGGAAAAGGGATCAATGTAAAAATAGTATTTGATGATGGTTAATAATAAATCAAAAAAACAAAGGGAGCACCGTAGTCGCCCTGCAACCCATATTATAAAAGTTAAATACTATTTGTGCACATTTCAGAAAGTTTAATATTTCGTATTTATCAAACAAGGACAAGTTAGTTGGGCTTTTGATAAAGGTCGGCGCCGTAGGCGCCCTAAAAAAGTGCATTTTTTATAAACAATAAATACATTTCAGCTGAAAACTGTCGTCATTTTTGACGGGTGTACGCTAGTATATATATAAAATGTAGCTGTAATTTTCCTTATTTGAAGAGAGCAACATTTTTTTTATTAATGGACTAATGATAAAATTAAAGTTATAAGCCATTGAATTGGAAACCATTTTTACAAAAAATTAATCATATACTTATTATTCACAATAAATTTAAATCACACGTCTTTGTGTTTATATTACCATATTTTTATTTCTTTATCGATTTAAAGGGCATTTGCATCTTCCCGTGCGATTCACAAGCAACAAACACGCAAAGTATGACGTCATTTCCTAGTACCACTAAATTAATTGCAACAGTATCTAGCATTTCATGGCCACAAAGCTTAACCGAATATGATGCAACAATTAATGGCATCATGCCCAGTAAAAATATGGCCCGTGTTACTTCACTGTCCAGCAAGTCAATATCTGTAACAAGTTTTACGCCTTTATCTGGCAAAATGACATCCGGGGATTCGTCATTGTCCGGAACCACAGCAGACAGGATAGCGTCCGTGTCCAGCAACACTACATTTCAAGATGCTTCATTGATAGGCAACAAGAAAACTTGTGTTATCCCATTTTCAAGTAGCAGTACGACTGATGTAATGTCAATGCCTGGTACCAAAACACCAGATGTTACGTCATGGCCCTGTACAAAAACATCCGATGTTACTTCATTGTTCGAAACCAAAACACCCGATGTTACGTCATTTCCCGGTAACAAAACACCCGCTGTTACCCAAATGCTCCAAACAAAAACACCCGATGATACGTCATTGCTCGAAATTCAAACATCGGATGTTACGTCATTGTCTTGCACAAGGAGTACCAATATTAAGTCCCCGATCAGTATAATAAGCAGTGATAGGACATCACTGTTCACATCCAAAACAACCGATTCTGCGTCATTGATCAGTATTTGGTTAACCGAAATGAAGTCAATGACCATGACTTTAACACCCACAGCCTCTTCACTATCAATCACAATAATGTCTGATCTGACGTTATTTTCCAGTACAAGTTCATCCGATGTTTCGTCATTGTTCAGCTCCAGAACACCAAGTATGACGTCATTTTTCAGCAAAACTGCAATCAGTTTTACTTCGTGGTCCAGGAGCACGACGGTCAGTGTTACATCGTGGTCAAGCATGGTCAAGCATCACTGCCGTAGGTTTCCACACAATGCCTCTCACCACTGTCGTCGATGTCAGCACCATATCCAGCAACATGAATGACGACTTGAGTCCATTACCAATTAAAACTACAGCTCGTGTCAACGCATCTTCACAAATAAGTCCTGTTGGTTTAACTGAACTAGTCGAAATCCACACATTTCTTTTGTACCCTTCGTTAAGCACAAGTGCACCGAATTTAACCCCATTAACTGTTGTTGCTAATATGGGTTCAATCTCATTTTCCGGGACCAATAACTTTGAATTAACACCTCTTCCTAGAACCAACTCATTCGGTTTAAACCCATCACCAAGCTCCTCTTCGGTCAGTTTAACCTTATTTCCCAGCTCCACTTCAAACGTTTTAACATTATTCACCAACACAATAGCAGATGGTTTAACCCCATTACCTAGCCCTAATTCGGCCGCTGTAACTCCCGTGTCTAGCGCCTATACAGATATTGATTTGTCAATGCTCAGCTCCAGTACGTGTTCTACTCCAACTGGAATATTATTGTATAACTCCAACACAGCAGATGTAACATCACTGTCAAGTTCTTACTCATTCTCTACGCCACTCATATTAAACACATTGCATAGCTTCAACATAGGCTCTCTAAGCACCACCATATTCTCGCCAACCCAAATGTCACACTCCCCAACGTCAACCCCAACAAACGTTTTAAGCATCTATGCTTCCCCAGTTGATTTCAATACGAAAAGTTTGCCCAATATTCCAACAAATCATTTTCCTTCTTCACGTAATATGTGCCCATGCCCCTGCACTAATAAAGCAGTTACCTCTTTTACACACGATATAAGTAAAGCGTTTTCAAAATCACTTGAACAAGATTTAAAGGCTAACAAGAGGGAGACCTCTTTATACAAACGCACTAAAATCTCCAAATGGGATAAGAGACAGTCTAGTGCAGTCATTGGTGGAACAGCTGTTGTTACCCTAATATGTCTATTCACAATTATGATGATAATTGATGTCTTCAGGCTTATGTCATACATAAACAAACAAAACATTTTTGAGATGGAAAAACGTGGAGACATTTTTGGAAAGTCTTAGACGAACACATACATTTTTTTAAAATATAAAAAAAAATTAAAATTGGTTTACATGACTAAATATCAAAACAAGATTTTGTTTCCTCATTTTAATTCGATGTAAGATTTTGTGTTGCATTTTATGCTGCATTTAAAAAAAAATAATTATATTTGCTTTTAATCTATTACTACCAAATTTTTTAGCAAAATTGTTTGAAATGTAATAAGTAATTATAACATGAAGGCTAATAAGAAAAACCCGTAAAAAACCAAGTTTTTCACTATAAATCCTTTATGTACGAGAAGTAATTAAAAGAATGTTCATTATAATACGCAGCGCCAGACCATCCAGAAATACAAAATTGCAGTTGTGTCGTAAAACATGTTTAATATAATGCGCACCGATCAGGAATATGTTTATAAAAAGAGCTGTCAATAAAATACGCACCTTATTGCGCGACAGAAAGGATGTTCAATATAATACGCACCGCGACGCTCTATCTCAAAAAATAGCATGATACATAGGAATAAATAAAATAATCTACAAAATCAATAATTTAATTACGGTACATGCGATCGATCTGACATTTTGATACATTGTTTTTATAATCGGTACGAAACTGCCTGCAAAATTTCAGCTCGCTATCTTGCGAGCAAGTGGGTTAAAAATCGATCAAAAGTTTTGGCGACAAGCAAGCAATCAAGCAAGGTCGGTCGGTCGGTCGGCCGCAGACACCACGAGTTAATATAAAGGATTTAAAAATAAAAGAAACTTTTTAAAAACTTAGTCGTTAGCTTTATTATAAGAAATACAACTTCGCTTTAATTCTATATTCGTGTAAACTACATAGACATAAGCTTTGCACTTGATGTCATGCTGTTTTACCCTACTAAATATTTGATGGGCTGTTTGCAAATCGAAGTGTCTCAAGGAGAAGTTCCTATAGCCATCCAACTACACTACAGTATTTCATGTGCCTCGCTATTGTCAAATATCTTTGCTCCTATATATACAGCTGCGTCATCATGGATATTGTGAATTGGTCAGGACCAACATTATCATAAACGCACCTTTAAAATCCACATTAAATTTCTGGTGGATTACCACATTTAATTATGAGAAAATGATCCATGATATATATCTTTAATTATAAGACCTCACCCATGGGGATGAAAAGTTAAAAGAAGCAGAAACGTTCAGCTTTGCATTAATAGAAATGTGATTTTTATGAAGTTTTTATTAAAGCAGATTTTAACAACTTTCACTTTAATAGATTTCTCTTTCTTTTATTCATTCCCTAAGTCAGTAAAACATTTTCAACAATGACAGATAATAACATATAAATATGTTATCTGCATCCGTTTGTTTCGTAATTACCCTCATTTCAGAATTGTTGATATTAAATATACCATTATACTGAAATATTCACTATTTAATTGCACTGAAATGCGTGTGAACATGAAACTAATTGTCATGGGTGAATCCAAATGTATTTTTAAAGTTATTACTTAGGGCTCTCTTCACATCATTTCAAAAACATATTTTAAAAAATCACTTTAAAAACTGTTTGTTGTTCTGCTTTCATGAAAAATTCTTTATTCAATAAACAAAACAGCAGTTTTTTTAAGAACGGGAGACATCGACTTCCTCTGTCTTTCGTGTCTGTTCACAATTCATCCCCATTGTTTGCAGCTCCTCAAATTAATCATTAGAATCAACACCTTGTTCTTTCATGGCCTGCAGCTAATGCTTTGTAAGTGTCATCATCAGGACAGTGTGCTTGCAAGCGAATGGAAGATATCTACAATGCTTGAATTAAGTGGATCATTTAAGAGACAATTCGCTGTTGACCTTCGTTACACATGATCTCAAAACGTAGTGTCGTCCTGTCAAGCGCAAGGCGGTTTAAATGTTTGAGTCCAACAAACAGCCCATCGATATGGCTGAAATGAGTATTTGCATGTTGTATTGATCCGAATTTTTAAAAATCAATTCCATCAGTATAACACTATATCTTGGTCGCCATGTTTAGGGCATTTTTTTTATTTTAAAAAAAAAGATTTAAATTAATTACTTAAATTAATTTTGCAGTACATCGCTTTTAACGGTGAGAAAAATACATTTTTTTTCTCATGAAGTTTTAGTCACAAGCACATCCACGCTATATTAATATTTCTTCCTTTTAAAATTGAATTTATGCTGAAATTGTGTATAAGACGTCTTTTCTGGGGTTTTTTTTGTGTCCCAAAGAGTTGATTATTGGTTTATTTAACCTTCCTCCTCACACAAAATATCGTTTGTTAATATGTTACACCTATTAAAAAAACGTGTCCATTTCCATTTTTATTATTGAAAAAATAAACTGTTAAAGAAAATGTGTTTTTACATTTTTTAAAAATTTATATAGAAAACATAATTTGTAAATTTTTAAATTAGTAAAGATACCAAAAATAAGCTTATTTTAATACTAATGTATTCATAAAATTCAAAATATATATATTCCCAAATAATATTTACTAAACTAATGCTGGAAATTTAAAAACACTGCCATCCCCAAATATGTAAATTATTCAAACACTTCCATTTTTAAGAGGTAGCGATTTTGATTAAGTGCATAGCTGCTCTGGCCCGATAGCCATTAAACTTCGATATTGTGTAGGATGGTAACACCCCAGCCTAGAAGTTATACAAAAACAACTGTCCCATAGAATTATTGGACTGTAGACATTTGTCTTGTCTCTCTCAGCTTGTTTTATTAATAAACGATGAACCATAAGTACAATGCCTTTTTCAGGGATCTTAATGTTTTTGCAAAAGGGTTAAATCCATGCATCGATTTCTGACGTCTTTTTATCTCGGTGCAAATATAAAACAAGACGTTTAAGTAGATACAAAAGGTTATTCTCCCAGGAATGTCTCCATCAGAAATGAAAGCAAAGCGATGGTCTATCGTTCTCTTAGCATGGCAGATAATAATTTATCGTATGTTTGATAACATTCTTTTTAATCCTCTTCAGTCATATATATATATATATATAAATGTATTAAAAGTCATGTATTTTAAATGACATATACTATATTACAGGATTGCAATAGAGAACGTGATGTTTATGATAAGATGATTTAAGAAATAATGCGGTAATGACAAGTTCTCAAATATAGCGTATTCTTGGCTGTGCATTCAACAACAACAACAACAAAAATCAGTTATCGTTGATTTAAAGGGCAAGTTTTATTCAAAAGTTCAACTAAAATTTAATAGAGAGAAATAATTATGAAGTATTAATTTAACATCAAATCTTTTGTTCTATTCTCTTAAACAAACCTTTGCGCTCCAGGTCTAAACAGTTCATTACTATCAATATATGATTTAAAGAAAATGAAAAGAAAAAACTGCATTTATTAAATAGGTATTAATATTTGGAAAACAAATATCGTCTGATATTGATGGATTAAATAAAACACCTATAATTAAATGGTGCGGTTGCGCATGTATTCTCAGCTTCACTCTGTTTAAATTTGAATGTTCTGTTGTTTTCCTTCTTTCTTTTTTTTAATCAGCTGCTTTAGGAGATCCGTGCTTTTTCTGGGATAACGCTCAATATTATGATGGTTTCTGCTATAACATCTCAAAAACTGTCGGGAACTGGAGCACGGCCAAGGTAAAAAAAAATGTAGATAAAATATATTAATTTTGTTTGGATATTATGTGAGTGATCCTACAAGTAAAATCTGTGGTAGACAAAACCATCGACTAAATTGGTCAGATTCCTACAATGTCAAATAAAATATTACACTAAGTACGCCAAACTCATCGTAACCAAACAAAATTTAATGCTGTTAAGACACGTCTACTGGCGCGTGTCAGTTTCAATACGAGGTCAATTTACCACCCACTCTGATGGACGACCACGATATATGACATCAACAAATACAGAGTTAAGATGTTAAATACACATTGAAGCTACCACTATAACTATTTAAGCTATGACGATGTATTAAATAGCAAGCCACATGATAAAGCCGTTACAATACACCAACAATCTAATACTACGTTCTGATAGACATAGGGATAAAATCACTATTCATTTTTATATTAAAAAAACCACATAACAATGCTCCTTATTCCCGTCTAGAATTCGGGCGTTGAATAGGTAGACTGAACAATCCAAGAAAACACACAAATCAACTTTTTGAAACCCTAATAAAAATGAATGATAAGACATAAACCATGTATTATCGTAGGACGTAATAATCTTCTGCATAGAAGGAGCTTCTGTAAATTGTTATATAAAACCCGTGTTGAAGCTATGAAGACACAAATTACATTCGTTTTGACTTAATATCGCAGGAGTTAGGATAAGAACACGTGTAATCGTCATCAGAACACACACGACATTTCATATTGCACACAGGACAGCAAAAAGGACTTACACTTGTTAGACATCAGAAAATATTAAGAGAACAGGGCGAATGTATACAGTTATCATAACATCCAAAAGTATAACATAACTTATAGATATATAGTCGTCCTCAGATTCAGTCGTTTTCAGAAATTTAAAAGAAGTTAATTATATATATATATATATATATAGATATTTGGTTTGCACTATGTTTTAATATTGTTATCTAAACATAAAAAAATGCCAGTCCTCATATATATCACCTCAACGTTCTAAAAAAAAGTCCACATCTTTTTTACTCCTGTACTTCTGCATTATATTCAGGGTTTATGTGAATCCCAATACGGACAACTGGCTAATCCAACAACAGTAGAAAGTAAGAACTTTGTGATCAGCATGATGATGTTATCTAAGGCAGGCAAGTGATAGAAGTACTCGTTATTAACGTATGGACTAAATGTTGAAATATCTGTAGATATTGCTAGATAAATGAGCTAATATACCTTTCAATATTATCGCTATGATTAGTTAGTCCATGTGCAAAAAAAAAGCTCCTGTGCAAATTTGCATATCATTTATTTTTTGTGCAACATTTTACATCCAAAACACATAAATTATATTACTCTTATCAATATTTGTTGCGCAATAATTCTAAACTACTACACAGAGTCTGTCAGATATCTCCGTAAAATCGAAGCCACTCAGCCCAAGGGGAATGTTCCTGGCTTCCAATTCTTATAGAGGTTCAAATTTAAATTTAAATTTGAACTCAATAACCTACATGTGGAAGAAAGTCAGTAGCCCCGAGCCTAATGCTCTTCATTGGTCTTCCCGGAAGACCCTCAGCTATCTGGCCCCCAAGGGGACGTAACAGCTGAGGACCCCCCCTCCGGAGCGGTCACTTCTGAAGCGGTCATCTGGGCATCCATGACAGAAAGTCGAAAATGCCTCCTACTAAATTGACCTCAGAAAGAGGGGTGGAATTTCCTACTGCAACCCGCTACCACTTTGGCGCCACCCCGGCAAAGCACACGAGTCTCAATGGTCAGGACCACCGCTATGCGGGGGATCATCAATGACCTACCTAGGGTGCAACCCCCACTGGAAGGTTTCCTCAAAGCTGGCTTCCGCTGCGTTCTTCGCGGTACCTTTTGCTAATCCGTACTGGTGCTCCTGACCCTAAACTGGCACCGCTCAATCACGTTGTTAGTTGAATGAGGGGGACGTAACGGTCACTTTGGAATAACCAGACCGCCGACGGGTACTTTTGTTTTCATCATCGGCATTGCACCTAGATGCTTTGCCTAAGATCCGTACAGCGACTGTAATCATATGTGACTAGCACCTATCACCTAACATAACGGACTTCGGCATTGCCTGCCATAAGTTCCTGTCGGTTTTGGGTCGCGGTCACGTTCGCGACCCTACTCGTCTGTCGAGCCCCGTAGAGGCCACCCCTTCTCGACAGAAATTTGAACTAAAAGCCCCTTAAAATATATGTAATAACTTGATCATTTGAATAATTTAAATTTTCATGAACTTAATCGGTGTAAAATAAAAGCAGCATTTGTGTTCGTATGTTGAAGAAAGTTAAATCGATCAACTATATGTTAGAAAAACAAATCAATTATTACTTCATTTGAAACACAACAGAAACATTATTAAATATTCTATCATGGTTTTTGTTATCCAACGCAGTGGGGAAAAACTCAAAATATATTGGCTACATATATACTTACGATATAAAAAATTAAAATAAAGGTGAATAGAATCATTGTTGGCGCACACCATTTTCAATACTTATATATATATTGATTAAATTACATTTTTATGAACAGATTCCTGGATTGGAGAAGACATAAATTTTGTCCAAAATGTCTCTGGCCTACAAACAACGTCCTGCAACTACATAACAGCCCCAAATGGAACTTTCGAGCTTACACGCGTCAAGGTTGATTCTTGTAGAGACACGAAACAGTTTATCTGCGAGAAATGTAAAGTGTCTTTATTATTCCATCTTCAGACAATTAGCATTAGTTTTTTCTACAAGTTTCCGGGGCAACATTTTGAAATAAATTAACTGAGATGTCTTTTTGTTTCCTTATTGAATCTTTTTTTTTCTCTTACATTAATTAAAATTAAACGTACTGTGCTATTTGATACTATTATACGATGATTATAGAGTATTTAGTGTGTCTTTGATAGTTGATAACATAGTGGCATTATTTATTTCTTTATCCTGTAGATAATTTACTTTTTTTTAAAGAAAATATCTTTTTATAAAATATCTTTTAACAACTGTAGATATAAAAAAGTTAGTTATACTGTTACAGAAAATCAACAGATTTATTTTATAAGAAATTACCGATATTTCTCTATATTTAAAAAAAAATTCGTTGCATGTTTGTAGGTGGGCAACATTGGCATAGCTAGGGATTAGTAGGGATTTGGGGGACCGGGGAGCTTGGTCCGTGAGGAATTTCGAATGCCCCCCCCCCTTTTCCCGTCCCTAGCTTCGCCACTGAGGGGCAAAACGTTTAAATATTTTGTAATTGCTGAATACACTGAACATTTATTATTCTATGATTAGCCCCATAAAGATTATGTTGCAATCTACTTTAAATATGTACAATCATAATGAGACATTGTCATGAAAATTTGGTGCATGCTCATAGTTAATGAGCCTTGGACAAGTAACTGACCATTCGAAATAAAAAACCAAGTTTTTTAAGTCTCACAATAAAACAGTGCCGTAGCGAAAGAGGGGGGTTTACATTTGTCCCCGAAAGCCAAATATAAAGGGGTGCCCGAAAATGAGTCTTCCATTGTCACATTATATTCAGCGAAAAGGGGAAAGATGTTATATAAACGGGTAAGGGTCGCCAATTTTATAGTTTGTCCCGGGGCAAAAATTATCCTAGCTTCAACTCCGCAAAATATTACATTTTTTTAACAGACGTGGGGAACCTCTGTGATTACCCCACAGAACACCAGGCAGAATTATATGACGGCATGTGATACTATTTTCACCAGCAATCTCTGAGCTGGGATGACGCCAACGTAAGTAAATATTATTAAATAATATCTGATATGTTTAACATGATGTCTTGCTAGGAGTTCTCTCTTGATGCAAAGCCAAGTAATTAATTTACCACGGATAATTATATTGTTCCGCCCACAAGATAAGAATATTATTTCCGTACTATGAAAATTTTATTTAAATGTAAAGAGATTATTTTCAAATAAGATAAGTTTATTATTGACGTGTTAAAAGTGATTTTTTTACTTATTGAATCCTTTATATTAACTCCTGGCGTCTGCTTGGTTGTTTGCTTGATTGTTTAGCAAAAAAAATTTGGATCGATTTTTAACCCACTTCCTCGTATTCTGGCGAGCTGAAATTTTTCAGGCAGACTCGTACCGATGATAACATTGATCTATCAAAATTTCAGATCGATCGAATGTACTGTAATTAAATTAATGAATTGTTAGATTATCTCTATGTATCTCTATGGTGCATGTTAATTTTTGTGCTAGAGTGTCGCGGTGCGTATTATAGTGAACAACCCTTTTAATAGGTTCCTGTCGCACGGTGCGGTACGTATTATATTGACGATATTTAAAAAAATATATATTCCATATCTATAGAGTCTATATGTTTATGATTATCTGTCGAACAGTGCGCATTATATTAAACATGTTTTTATAACCCTTTTCCCGTGGTCAAATCGAGCTGAAATTTAGCAGGCAGACTGAGTAGGGTTTTTTTTACAATAATTCCTTTATATATGAGACATAATAAAAATTTTGGATTTTAGGATTGTCGTGCGATGCTTATTAGCATGAACATAATTATAGTTATGTCTCGTAAATAAAGGATTTATTGTTGTTTTTTTTATTCCTTTTTACGGGTTTTTTTTAAATTTACAATTGAAAATAGTTCTTTAAAAAAATCAAAACTACAAAAAAATTATTTGTTGAGAATGGATTTTTTTATTTTTTTTAATTTATTTTTTTTTAAATTTTTTTATTATTTTTTTTTGGTTTGTTTATTAAATACGGTTGCAATGTAACAGTGACTATGTCTTATACAATTTCCTTATTACTTCACTTATTAGAAAAAATGCCAAGAACGTAATGCAAGCCTTGTAGAATTTAAAGACACGTCAGCATATGATTATTTTAAAAAGAAATTTTTGAATATTCTAGGTGAGTAGATTTTAAAAAACACATACCCCAATCTCTTAACGAAAAGAAAAACAATTGGTATACTATACAGACTATGTACACCTTTAAGTGACACTGGGTGAGCTACAACTCAATTTTTTTATGTTATTCTTTACGGTTAACTTGTTATGCTGTGGATCTTTAAAAAAAACAATAGAAAAAAAAGTAACTGTCCCATTATCATATTAAAAAAATAATTTAAAGTTTTAAAAGTAAAAGTCTTATTAGTATGTTGATTCATCAGAGGTATGTAAATAAAATTAGTTAACTGATAAGTGAAGATGAACATTCATTACCCTGGTTTATGACAAAAGAAGTTAACTACCTGTTTCTAATGTTGCAACAAATTCTTTTTTTTTCCAAACACGATTTCCGTGTGTGTTTGTAAAAGTGCAATGAACTTTAGATTGTTAGCAAAATATTTTAGCACCTCTAAATCTCTAACTTTTTGTAAAAAGTGTTACATTTAGATATCAAAGAAGAGTTCTTAACTAAAATACACCAATCAAGACAACAGTTTGTATTCCCAGGAGAACTGCGTTATTTGATGTGTTTGTAAGAAAGAGACGCCTAAGCTTGAGAAATTTTTACATTTGTTTTTTTAAATTCTATGAAAGCGATGAAGTCCCTTTTAAAATTCTGCTAGAAAGCGATGAAGTCCCTTTTAAAATTCTGCTAGAAAGCGATGAAGTCCCTTTTAAAATTCTGCTAGAAAACTTTAATAACACACAGGCCATTAAATGAAAAACAAACATTTTTACTCTGAGTACTTTCATAAATAATATCGCTGACTGCCATTTAAATGTCATTCCTTTAAATATCATATTTTAGGAAGTCCAATTTCTTTAAACATAAAAATCACCAAATTGGATGAATGACTTGCAGACATTCAGGTAACAACATCAGCCAATGCAGTAACATTTGTGAGAGACTACGGTGTAAGTCTTGCACAATTCGGTGACAGGATCAGCTTCTACGTCACGTCATGCGGAAATCCAAAGTTTTACCTGTTTAACAACGTGACAGGCAAGAATATTGAACCAACTGAAAACTGCACATCAAACGCCCCTGTAACTTGCATCTTGTCTTCTGTTCAGTACCTTGAGTTTAATCTGAAGCCGTGAGTAAAAAAAGCAATGTCCACTCGGTTTTTTTTTCTGGTGTCTCTGTTGTCTACTATATTGAAATAACTAATGTTTTTTGTGGTGAGTTCTCAATTCGCTACGTTCGCTTTTATTTTTGTAGACATGAGAATTGTGTGTGAATAATTTATTTTCTCCTTTTTGCTGGATTGGAATTAAAGCGTTTTTAAATCCTTTTTAACCATTTTAAAAAAATTATATATCATTTTCTTTGCCAGGTGTAACGCACACCGCGATGATCTCCTTGTCTCTTATTTGTATTTTATTCCATGATCGTGTTGTGATCCTTTTGAAATCGTCTCTGAAATTTAAAAAAATATACTAAAAAATCATGTTATTGTTGTTTTTAAATTGTTTTTATATGCTGACTTTTACTTCCCATTCAACAAGGACTGGATCTGTCCTTTCTGTAACCATAAAACGATGTCCCCTCTATCCATCGAGTTGTGAAATATTGCTTGAGAGCAGCGTTAACAACTCAAATTGCAGCAGGGTGAGAAATCCGAGTCGTTCGATACACATCTTTTGTTTTGTCAAAAAATAGGTCACAATCTAACAATGATATTTGCTCTATATATTAAACATTAGTTACAAAGTTTTCTTATTATTCACGAACAAAACTGTTATTCAATACTCTTTAGAGCAAAGTTTAATTATAAAAATTGGTTTTCAAAAACATTTAGCCTTTTATCAAGTATTCAAAAAGCCTTACGTTTTTTTCCTTGTAATACTTCTTTAACGTAATTACCGTAGCACCAAGCAGTGATTAACTACTTCAATTCTTTTGAAGTTTTTCAAAAGAAATGTTCTTTTCGTCGACAGAAAATTCTGGTTGAAGTGACCAAGTCTGAAAACAATCTCAAGTTAGCTTTGAACAACACCATGTTGCTGAGTTTACCGTTGGAAAAGATTAATATCAGCTGGCCAAACTTGGACATGATGATATACACCGAAAACAGTTTTGGACTTTGGTACTTCCCGAGTAGGTGGTTTTTACATCAATATCTTCCTATTTAATCTGAAAACGCATTGCTTCCATGATACAGTTAACGGTGAATGATATGGTTGGGTGTAGAGAGAAAATAATATTGGGTTGAGGTAAAGTGTGAGATGGGGGACAGATAGGATAAAAATGAGAGAAGGCAGTAGAAATAAGAACTATTAACCAAGAGCTTGGTACAATGACAGTCTGAAATAAAAGAGAAGGGCTTCGAATGATGTGCAAAGTAAGTTAAAAAGCAAGGGAGAATGACTGATAATGAAAGAAATTTCGGCTGCAGCTGGAAGGATAGAGAAGACAGGAAACGCGCATAAATGAAATACAAGAGAGTAATGAAATGAGAGTTGGGGGGCATAAATAAGCAGTCGAAATCTCGACAAACTGCGTTGAAAATGCAGCGAATAATCACATTATGCGTATAGTCTTTTTAATGATAATTACGGGTTGTCAAAATGACTTGACTTTTAATTGAATAATTTTAAATTTAGTATAGAATCTAATTCGTATTGTTTTCATCTCTAGTTAATCTCTGGTCAAGCTCGAGATCTACTAATGTGCTCATTTATTTGTCACTACCACTTCGCTTTTTTATTTAAATCCTTTATTTTAAATCGTGGTGTCTGCTTGCTTGCTTGAGGCGGGTGGTGCAGAAAAAACTTTGGATCGATTTTTAACCATTTTCCTCGTAATCTAGCGAGCTGAAATTCGGTAAGCAGACTCGTGTCGATAATAAAAATGATGTATCAAAATTTCAGATAAATCGAATGTACCGCAATTAAATTAATGAATTTTTACATTATCTTTATTTATCTCTATGTAACATGTTAACGTTTTTTACTACAGTGTCGTGGTGCGTATTATTTTGAACAACCTTTCCCGTCGCGCAATTAGGATCGTATTTTATTGACAACACTTTTTATAAACATACTAGATACGACCCGCGGCGTAGCATACGCCGCAGAAGACTTGCTCATAGGTAGTGAAACGTCTGGGGGGGAAGAACGGACACAAACAGCAGCACGTATAAAATGGAAACAATGCATGTGAGCGTCGGAAAAAAAGAGGGGGGGGGGCTTCCAACGCAATGTTGGTCTCGAGACATGCGCACTGCGGTAGTTGTTACCTGCCCCCACCCTGCATCATCCTCGTTTGCAAACTATAAACTGTCATTGGTCGACCCTAGCGAGGGTCATTCGTCATGCTTATTTATCACGCTTGTGCTTGTCCTAAATTCTGGTGAATTATATATATAATTCCTGATCGGTGCGCATTATATTAAACATGTTTTATGACACATAACTACAATTTTGTATTTTTGGATTGTCTTGCGCTGCGTATTATAATGAACATTCTTTTAGTTATGTCTCGTACATAAAGGAGCAATGGTCAAAAACTTGTGTTTTGTTTTACGGTTTTTTTTAATTTAAAATGTATTCTTCTCTTTAGGATTTTCTTTTGACCCTTTTGTGTTCCTCGGAGCAACAAATTTACAGGACAGTTCAGTGTTCGCGTGGCTTTCAAAAAATCAACAAGTATCTATCAGGGACTGGAATTACAACGAGCCAAACAACATAGAAGTTGAGCATCACTTGACGTGGTCAGTCAACAGAGATAAAAACAGAACGATTGGAATGAATGACTTTAATGGCTTAAACGGTATAGCCTGGCCGTTTTATTTTACAAGTAAGTCATTTTTGTATATTTATTATTTTTCTTGCACTATAACTTGGATTTCAAACAATCAAGGGTAATTAATAATTTAATGAACAAATATAATTTTCTTTCAAATAATCTAGTTTTTATTTTATTATTATTTTTTAACAGAATGCAAACAGATTGTTAAAATTAATTTCTAATAACGTTTTGTCTCGAAAAATTAAATTAAATTTATTTCTAATTCAAGTATTTTTAAAGATTGTGTTTTAAAACATACATCGTAGCGTGAGTTTTTTAAAAGAGATAACTCTCATTGCAACGTTTTTGGAAAATAAAGCTTTTCTTTTAATCTTGTATTTTCGAAAGCTGAATCAGTTTTATTAACTTTAGATGCAACCAGATACAAATATGTTGTAGTGCTGCCAAACGAAGTGGCTAAGGAGATCCCTTTGGAACTTGTTGTTACATCAGGTCAGCCTGCTGCCTAAAATTGGTGTTCTCCTAAAACAACTTTTAATGGTATAAATTGTTAGTCTTCCCACATCCAATTTTTTTTTAAAAATTAACATTTCATTTCGAAATATCTCTGAATAATTTGAAGCCTTTTTAAAATATATAAATATATAATCGCTTTAATTTTATTTTTTAAAAGCTATTTGTATCTATAATGCTACAGTTATTTTTAAAGAAATAATTTTAACATGAGTTCGTGTTTTGGTGTGAAATTATCAAAATATTATTTTTGTAATGTGACTTGTAGCAGAACGATGTTACAATCAGAAATCTTTTGGTTACATCTGATGCTAGTTTACAGTCGTGCTTGATGTTCGGGTGATAATTTTGAGAACTTAAAAAGAAATATGATTTGTTTGTTTTTTTAAATTTAGCAAATAAAGACACTTTATTTCATTATTATTATTATTATTATTATTATTATTTACAAAAGCATCAGTAAACTCACATAAGTTAAGCTAACCATTCATCTTTGATGTAGTTATATGTACAGTCTATTTATACCCATCCATATTAAAAATAAAAAAGCTACAATAAAATTGCAGTCCACATTAACGTCGTCATTTAAACAAACAAAAAATGTATGTGTTTTATTTAGTTTTAAATATTGAAAGGACTAGTTTTAAATCTTTTTTTAATGTTCTTTTCAAAATATTGAAAACATTTTCAATAGTGTTGAAATTTAACAATTTTCTCATCAAACTGATAGCAGGTGTCCTTAAAGCAATTCTTCTTTTTTCTTATCTCTCCATAAGTACCTTAATTCTTTTATCAATGTCCATGTCCACCCCCACCATGACGTTGAGTGTGACAATAACAAAATGCATGATATTGCAGCTCATCTCTTCATTGATCTTTTAGATTGCGTGACAACTCTGCCCTAGTCTAATAGATATTGGACAAGATCTTCATTAACGAATTAGATTGCGGGCAAACTCTTCGCTTGAAAATTAGATGTAGGATGATAGTCTTTCCCTTGGCCAAAAATACTGCGGGCAATATCTTCATAAGCAAAAGTTTTAGGGAGCTGCACTCCACCCAAAATCCCAAAATGCATGATTAACAAGTGCCGTTACAGTTTAAGATTTTTTTTAACAAAGGGCGTTCGAAAAGTTGATAATTTAAAGAAAATGTAACATAAGCTACCCACTTAGAAATAGACAATATCAACAGTTCCTAAAAAACATTGTGCAAAGAAGCACGACAAAACTGGTAATCATTATTTTAGATTACCTAAAGTAATAAACAGAATTTAGGCCAATGTTGATTTTTTAAAAATGTTTTAATATATATTGGATTTAAATACGTAAGCAGCAAAACCTAATGACCTGAAGCTTACAAAAAATATTCTGGAGGCTGTTTACCATTTTCTTTTCCTAATTTTGTAACTTAAAGCGATAAAATACGCATACATATATATTTGCTTTTCCAAAATTATTTTTGAAAATTGAAGTAGCCAAAATGATAAAGTTTCATACGGTTTAGCGTCGCCTGTATCAGAGCATAACTAGAAATATGTAAATCCCCCATATACAGATCTGGGACATGTTCCAACTAATTTTTGAAACAGATTTTTCAGTTTTCTCCAGAAGTACCGCAGTGCTCCTGTCCACTCATGACGTGACCGTAGTGTTGTATCACAGAACAACGGATGATGTCAGTAGTACGTTGGTCTATCCGGAAAATCTATTAGGGAATAGCTATTTCATCTTCCCTCTGATTCCGAATTGCAACAAAAATTTGGTAAATTGTCTTTTATTTAAGAAACGGCTAAATTATTCTTACAAAGAGCAGCTGTTCCTCAGATGCCACCTACCTTTAAACTATTTAGCTGACACGAACTTAACATTTTAATAAAGTATACGGAGTCGTCAAAAAGAAGTGGCTTCTATTCGTATATCTTTTAAGTGATGATAAATTTTACTTCTTATTGTTTTTATCTCTAATTAATCTGTGGTTCAACTCAAGATCTCCTAATGTGTTCATTGTTTTGTTGTTAATTTCAATTCAATTGACTAGGGCTTATAAAAATAATCCAATAATTCTATTTTAATTTAAAATTTGTTCATCTGCAAATGTGTTTCATTTATTTCCTCTAAAAATGTTGAGATTTTCATCCAATTAAGTTTCGTTTGCAAAGCCAAAACATTACACGAGAAATAATGTTCAAGATTAAACAATAATATATATACAATAATTGTATTACTATTATTAAACATAAATTATATTTCACAATAAACAATAATAAATTTGGACACAGTTCTTTAAAAAATGTCTCTCATGTATACCAATAAGATAAAAGATAACATACTTTAATTGTTTTAAAGCAGGGGTCTCCAAACATTTCTGCCGAGGGTCGCATTAACTGTCAAACAGCAGTTTGGGGGCCGACTAAAAACAGTTTTGTGGTAAACTACAGGTAAAAATATAGTATCTTGTTTGGAGATTTAAAGGTCTCCAGGGGCCGGATGAGAGGGCCTCACGGGCCGCATCTGGCCCGATGGCCCGTAGTTTGGAGACCCTGTTCTAAAGCATAGATAACAAAATGTCACAATATCAAGCGATGGAGAGCACACACTTCAGCCACTATAGTTTGTTTGTTGTTTGTTTGTTTGTTGTTTTTTTTTGGTTTTTGAGTAACTTTTTAGACTGAAAAACGAAAATTGAAAGTATTCCACGCGCTAGACCCCTTCACCACCGGCCCCATTCTTTTCGTGCAGATTTTTTTTCGTAACAGTCACATAACATTGCTAATAATGTTATATGTAAATAACAGATTTAAAATTCCACTTTAAACAAGTTATGAAATTTTATGTGATCTCTGATTATATTAAAAATGACTGAAAACTAAGCGTGCTTTTTATGTGTGTATCTGTGTGTTTATGTGTTTGTGCAGGGTTTTCAGAGTGTCCTTATTTTTTACCTCATTTAAATAATTTGAGAAATATAGTTTACAGAAGCTGTTCGGTTATGTTACCAAAATCCAAAAGCAATAATCTTTAATTATCAAACACCCCTAAATCATTTAATTCATTTTTTAAAATCATTGGATTTCATGTGATTATTTTCACCTTTAAAAGCAATAACTCTTCATTCTAGAGTTTTATTTACTAATTTTTCTATCTTGTCTAGATTACAGTTACTTCGTTGCATAACAACAATGAGATTTCGGCCACTATTCCAGATGTCTTAAAATCATATTTTCCGTAAGTTTAAACTTTTCGAAGGGGAGACAGCTCCAATTTCTCTTTTTAACATTTAACAATGTTACCTTTTAAACTAATATTAATATTTATTCAAATTGGTTTCTTCACTGCAAAATCGAAAACGCAATGGTCCACATTGTCAATTAAATATTAAGACACACATTTCAAGTCAATTCAAGGGAGATTAAAGGTTTATTAATCATTGTAAATGTCACAAATAATTGGAAAAAATATTACTCTAAATATGGTTTTGTCTGTTTATTATCTTTATTTTATGCTCTTCAAAGTTTTTTCCTAAACAGTTGTACTTTCACCAGTATTTCACTATTAAAAACTAAAAAGCAGTCTCTTAAAAAATCGGTTTTCAAGTTCGTCTTTCAGGTCCTAATTTCTTATTAAAACCTTAAAAATGGAACTCGATGTCTCTTTTTATGTGAAAAACCAGTGATTCTTGCGAAATCAACTCGTTCCTAAATCGTATAAATGTATTCCTTATCATAATAAGAAATACGTAACAACATGTTTGATTTTCATTTTTTTAAAACTTTCAATCTCATCACTGTCGGTCTGCGCGTTGTATTTTTTTATAAAAATAATTTTCAACACATGAAATTCTCCAATGTTTAAAATTACTTTGAAAAAACTCTTAAATAGACCAACTGCATTGGACAAGTACATTCTAAGTCTTCACGAAAGCAGACAAGTTAACATGTTTTGGACTAGTGACTACGTGATCACTATAAAATCCACAAAATCCCTGGCTGTCGTTATGTGGACCCAAGACTCGGTAGGTCTATTAATATAGAAACAAACTTTGCTATTTAAAAAAAATGAGAGTTAAAAATAAAAAGAAGAGAGGCAGAGAGACAGACATACGGATATATTATGATATATATAATATATATATATATATATATATATATATATATATATATATATATATATATATATATATATATATATATATATATATATATATATATGTTACAGGCAAAGTGTGAAATTCAGGTATTCTATAGAATGCCTAGGCAATGTATAGAATGTCTGATGGTTTCTGGCAAAGTATGAAATGATTGCTATTTCATACATTGCCTAGGCTTTCTATAGAATACCGAGTTGTCGTCCGACAAAGTATGTAATTGGCCTACTCCCCCATTTCCCCAGCCACTGATGTTTGCAGTGGCACTCTGGTCGTTGTTTGATGATGGCGATTGAAGCCTGTGAGTGTTGAAAGTTATTGTAAGACAGCGTTTAGCTGGAACGAGGTTTCACAACCAAATTACAGACAATATTGCCAAATTTCATCTAACGACTTCAGTTTATATCATCCGGCTGAGATTCCACATACGTTCTCCCATAACGTTTCCCCTTGGATTGCTGTGTGACCATGTCGGAAGAGAATGTAGTGTTAGGACAGGAATAAAGCCATGCTGACTTGCAATGATAGTTCTACGATGAGTTATCTAAAGTAAGAGCCAATGTTGCTAAAAACATTTTTTAACCGAAACTGTTACCAAACGTTGGTGGACGATGTGAAAAAGATTAAGACCACCATTAAGCAAGAACCACGGGACTATTGGCTGTCGAAATGCTATGATGTCATGATAGTGGAAAATAAGAGTAAGATGATCTACCCTGTTAAAGAAGGCGTGAGTGCCATTCTGTTTTACGTCGCGGACTCAGATATATTTGACGTACTTCATAAAGCCCATTTGGTCATTGGTTATTGAGTACGGGACAGAAAGTTGAAGGAACTTTCACCCAAAAAAAAAGTGTTACCCGTCATGATATTGAACTGTGTATTAACCTTAGTGAACTTTGCCAGAAAAAAAAAGGCGTAAAAAAAGTCATGGTAGTCAAGTCAAATGGCTTTTTCTGAATTCAACTCTCGTTGTCAGGTCGAACTCATCGACTTTTAATCCCATCCTGATGGGGAATACATGTTTATAATGATGTATCATGATCATTCCACAAAGTTCGTAGTTCTCAGCGCCCTAAAGACAAAGAGGGCGAAAGAAGTAACATACCAGCTCGTAGACATATTTACGTTGCTTGGTGCTCCAATGATTCTACAGTCCGATAACGGCAGTGAATTTGAAAACAATGCGGTAAGCAGCCTAGAGGAGTACTGTCCCACCTTGAAGATCGTTTATGGTAAGCCACGCCACATACAAAGACATGGGAGCGTCGAATGAGCTAACCAGGACATCGAAAATATGCTGTGTGCTTGGATGCAGGATGAAATAACTGGCCAATGGAGTGAGGGGCGAGGGGTTACGGTTCGTCCAACTCAAGAAGAGCAGAGCTTTTCATTCTGGGATTATAAGATAACCATACGAAGCTCTCTTTGGCTGCAGAGCTAAAGTGGACCTCACAACGTCGTCCATAGCTTACGATGATTTACAAGATGTGGAAACAGGGAGACCTCGAAAAAATAATACAGAGCGTACATCATGTGTTTTATTTTGTATTACTTCCACTTTAAAATACGCAATTAACAATAAAGTCTTTTGTTGTGCTCTTTTTACACTTTGCCTAAAGGAAATCCAGCATTCTATGGAATGCCTAGGCAAAGTATGCAAAAGTTTAACAAATTTCATACTTTGCATGAAACCATCAGGCATTCTGTACATTGCCTAGGCATTCTTTAGAATGCCTGATTTTACACATTGCCTGTAACATATATATATATATATATGGAGAGAGAAATAGAGAAATTCTATAAAAGAAATAAGAAGAAATAGACACGCCCCACGAAGTAGCATACGCCGCAGACTTGCTCATGGATAGTGACAAGAAAGGGGGGAAAGAATGGACACAAACTACAGCATGAATAAATCAAAACAACGCGAGTGAACGTCGGTGGGGTTCTCAAGACATTCGCACTGCAGTATTTTACCTGCCCACCAATGTTCCCTCTAAGGTTCGTTTGTGCGTGTACAAAGTCAAAAATCTCGTGTGCTAAGTTGCTCATTATTTATTTTCTCTGCAACATTTTTCAAAATTTGCTGCACGGTAATTCATAACTGCTGCGCAGCTTAAAGGGAACATTGCTGCCCACCAACCTTTACCACCCTAGATTTCCAATCATAAACTGTGATTAGCCGACCCAAGCGCGGGTAAGCCATGTTCCCAATTTCAACAACCCCGTAAAAACAAAGTTTTTGACTATAAATCATATATATATGAGACTTAACTAAAAGTATTGATTACATATGTTCAAACGTGACAAACATTTACAGACTGAAACTGACTGATATCCCCCTGGCTTTAAAACAGGGGGAAGGGGGTGAGGGGTGTGGACATCGATGGGTGGCGTGAGCGCGTGAACTCAACTGGCACGTGGAAGAAAAACAATAACAAACTGTGAAATTGAATTACAAATGTTATATAGAGATAAACTAAAAATGCATTAATTCAATCACGGTGCATTCGATCGATATCAAACTTTGATACGATGCATTGTTAGGTAACACGAGTCTATGTGCAAAATTTCAGCTCGATAGCATTACGGGTAGTGTGTCAATTTTGACCTTTGTTTTTCGCCCGCCCGCCAGTCCGACGACGATCGACGGACAGAGAGAGAGATAGAGAGAGAGAGAGACAGAGAGACAGAGAGACAGAGAGAGACAGCGGTGAAGTTAAGATAAGGGATTAAATAAATTAAACAACCCTGTAAAAACAAAGTTTTTGACTATAAATCCCTTATATATGAGAAATAACTTAAAGAATTGACTATGTTCAAACGCGACAAACATTTACAGACTGACACCGAGTGATATCACCTGGCTTTATACCGGGGGAAGGGGTGGGATGGGGTGTGGACATCGATGGGTGGCGGCAACGCGTGAACTCAACTGGCACGTGGCAGAAAAACAATAGCAAACTGTGAAATTGAATTACATATGTTATATGGAGATAAACTAAAAATGCATTAATTTAATTAAGGTACGTTTGATCGATCTTAAATTTTGATACGATGCATTGTTAGGCGACACGAGTCTATGTGAAAAATGTCAGCTCGATGGCATCACGGGAAGAGTGTCATGTTTTGACTTTTGTTTCTGCTATTGCTTACATCCACGTGCCACTTGAATTCACTCCAGCCATCGATGACCATCCCGTGATTTACACCCAGGGAAGTTCAGTCACGCTCAGTCTGTAAATGTTTGTCGCGCAATGCGTATTATATTGAACATAATCAATACTTTTACTTATGTCTCATATATAAGCGATGTATAGTCAAAAACTTTGTTTTTAATTGTTGCTTAATTTTGAACCCACTTCGCTTAATTGGTCGAACCCAGCGAGGGTCATTCGTCATGCTTGTTTGCACATACTCGCTTATATGAATTATATATATATAGGTTTGACGAAATAAATTCCATTAAGCTTAATTTATCATAAATCGTTAAATATATTTGTCTTCTTTCAAGTAAAAGGTTTGAAATGACCACAAATGTCAAATGTTGTATCATGCCTTTATCTGTTTCAGGAATGTTCTGAAATCAACCTGGACATGCTGCTGCCTATTACTAGTTTGGCCACAGAATACGCAATACTTGGAGCGGGCAACGTCAAGCTTGTGGCAGTCAACGACACAAATATCAAGGTATTGAGATTAAGAAGTCATTGTTTTCACTTACAAGTGGATATTAGAGTGACACTATGATCAATCAGTCAGTCCAATGATTCATTTAGTCAAGCCTATTGGTAATGCACGGGCCAAAATAATTACGGCAAATGTTTACTGGATTTCCTGGAAAATCCAAAGAACCCGAAAAAATATCAGTATTCTGTCAATTTCTCGCCAACCATAATATATATGGGGTTGAAACAAACGCCAAACGATAGCTAATAATATTTATAACAATGTTTGAGAAGGAATTTTTGAAAAATCTCTTTTGGTTCGACTCCCGTAATTTTAGCAGCAATTTGTAGATGGCAATTGTTTTGTTTAGTTTCAGAATTATTGATTTGAAATGACTTTTAATGAAATCTAGAATGATAGTTTATAGGGTTTTCCCGCTTTGTGAATGCTAATGTTAGACTGTTGCACGGTGCGCATTATATTGACATATTCTTGGTGTGAATCTAGAGTGATTTGCCTTGAATATAAAAAAAATCGGAAATTCTTTGTTGGAAATTGCGTTTGAATACTCATTCGAGTTTTTATTACATGTTTTGAGTTTTAAAAGTATTCTTATCTATAGTCTACTAATCTTTTTTTAAAAATGGGGAAAAGGGATTTTTAAAAACACGCTTTTATTCCGATGCACTAAAAAGACACAATAATTTATTCGCACACAATGTCTAATGTCTACAAAAATAAAAGAGTGGGCGCCTCGCATATTTGTTGTCGAGATTAAAATCCTAATATCAAACATTTACGTAGACATAGGTTTAACTTATCTTATTTAGCATATCAGGTTACAATTATTTTTTTTCACTTATGGTTTAGGTTTCTCCCTATTTTACATTAAAACAAGTTTTATAAACAATACATTCAAATCTGTAAACATTCACCTTTCTAACAGATTTATAACACAACCTGGAACTCAACAACGCCTGGACAAATCCGCAACGACCGAATTGTTCAATACCCAATCAACGGTAGTGGGCTTATCATTAAAAGTTCTATGTGCCGCCCTTTCTACACCATGGTCCAGGGCGTCTCAAACAAGTGTGCGACCTCACTTGTGCCCTCCTCATGGAGACGTTCACAGTACGACTTTGACGTGGACGATGCCACTAACGATTACTGGTTTCTCTCTGAAACGAGGCTTGATAACGGCTGTAACCTAATACGATGTAAGCTGATTGGTGCACAATTTAAGATTACTAGTTCGTAAACTTAAGCGGTGCGAGCTTAGGAAGAATGTATCGATATGTGATCAACCACGTTTGTCACTTTAAATAAGGCGCCATATTTTTGTTCATATGTGGCACACGGTAAAGTTTTTTAAAGAAGTAATTTGAATGTTATGTTATTACATTCCGTTAGTATCTTAATATCTCCTTTCGGATATTTCCGTTTAAAACGGGAATCACGGGTTATAATTAAAAAAAATTTTTATAAAAACAAAAGAAATCTTTCTTTTGGTTAACCTAAACACCGGAGTTTCTAAACAAATATTCCCTTTTTAAAAAATAATATATATAAAATGCTCATTGATCTGTTAAATTCTCTCTAGCCACCTCCGCAGAAGTCTTTGCATGCAAAATGAACTTTCCAATAGGAATACAACATGTGAATAGCACAAGGATACTTTCAGCGTACTGCACGAGCAAAACTAAAAGATACTGCCACGCTCTTGGAGTAGGACCCGCAAGTTACAACGAGGGGGTAAGTCATGTGGATTAAATAGTTTCAAATGGTACTTTAAGAATGAGCAAATTCCGTTTCAGTTTTATGCAATTCATGTGTCATCTATCGTATTTTCATTTCCGTCTAGTTTTGCAATCAAGACCAACCTACGAGCAGGACAGGAGCTACAACAACAACCAAGGTGCAACCTGTATTTTCAAGCATAACGAGTTCACCAAAGCCTATCAACCCTCCTCTGAGCCTGACCACAGATTCCACAACGACAGTCAGAACGTCAAAACCTGTCTCTCAGACGAATCCTCTACTGAGCAATTCATCAATGGATTCATCCACATATTCTACAATAAGAAACTTATTATTCAGCTCTAACACCTATGCTAACAATAGCAACTCGACATCTAACTCCATCACAAATTCAACTGTTACTGACTCACCTTCTACGGCCGCCACAAAATCAACCACAAGTAATTCACCAACAGGATCCACAACCGATTCTAGAATAAATAACTCACCAACAGGATCCACCACACACTTTAACATAAGTAGCTCACATACAGAATCCACCACACCCTTTAACATAAGTAGCTCACCAACAGGATCCACCACACCCTTTAACATAAGTAGCTCACCAACAGAATGCACCACACCCTTTAACATAAGTAACTCAGCAACTGAATCCATCACACCCTTTAGTATAATTAACTCACCAACTGAATCCACCACACCCTTTAACATAAGTAACTCACAAAATGAATCCACCACACCCTTTAACATAAGTAACTCACCAACTGAATCCACCACACCCTTTAACATAAGTAGCTCACCAACAGGATCCACCACACCCTTTAACATAAGTAGCTCACATACAGAATCCACCACACCCTCTAACATAAGTAACTCACCAACTGAATCCACCACACCCTTTAACATAAGTAACTCACCAACAGAATGCACCACATCCTTTAACATAAATAACTCACCAACTGAATCCACCACACCCTTTAACATAAGTAACTCACCAACTGAATCCACCACACCCTTTAACATAAGTAACTCACCAACTGAATCCACCACACCCTTTAACATAAGTAGCTCACCAACTGAATCCACCACACCCTTTAACATAAGTAGCTCACCAACAGGATCCACCACACCCTTTAACATAAGTAACTCACCAACTGAATCCACCACACCCTTTAACATAAGTAACTCACCAACTGAATCCACCACACCCTTTAACATAAGTAACTCACCAACTGAATCCACCACACCCTTTAACATAAGTAACTCACCAACTGAATCCACCACACCCTTTAACATAAGTAACTCACCAACAGGATCCACCACACCCTTTAACATAAGTAACTCACCAACTGAATCCACCACACCCTTTAACATAAGTAACTCACCAACAGAATCCACCACACCCTTTAACATAAGTAACTCACCAACTGAATCAACCACACCCTTTAACATAAGTAACTCACCAACTGAATCCACCACACCCTTTAACATAAGTAACTCACCAACTGAATCCACCACACCCTATAACATAAGTAACTCACCAACTGAATCCACCACACCCTTTAACATAAGTAACTCACCAACAGGATCCACCACACCCTTTAACATAAGTAACTCACCAACTGAATCCACCACACCCTTTAACATAAGTAACTCACCAACTGAATCCACCACACCCTTTAACATAAGTAGCTCACATACAGAATCCACCACACCCTTTAACATAAGTAACTCACCAACTGAATCCACCACACCCTTTAACATAAGTAACTCACCAACAGGATCCACCACACTCTTTAACATAAGTAACTCACCAACTGAATCCACCACACCCTTTAACATAAGTAACTCACCAACTGAATCCACCACACCCTTTAACATAAGTAACTCACCAACTGAATCCACCACACCCTTTAACATAAGTAACTCACCAACTGAATCCACCACACCCTCTAACATAAGTAGCTCACATACAGAATCCACCACACCCTTTAACATAAGTAGCTCACATACAGAATCCACCACACCCTTTAACATAAGTAGCTCACATACAGAATCCACCACACCCTTTAACATAAGTAGCTCACATACAGAATCCACCACACCCTTTAACATAAGTAGCTCACATACAGAATCCACCACACCCTTTAACATAAGTAGCTCAAATACAGAATCCACCACACCCTTTAACATAAGTAGCTCACATACAGAATCCACCACACCCTTTAACATAAGTAGCTCACATACAGAATCCACCACACCCTTTAACATAAGTAACTCACCAACTGAATCCACCACACCCTTTAACATAAGTAGCTCACATACAGAATCCACCACACCCTTTAACATAAGTAGCTCAAATACAGAATCCACCACACCCTTTAACATAAGTAGCTCACATACAGAATCCACCACACCCTTTAACATAAGTAGCTCACATACAGAATCCACCACACCCTTTAACATAAGTAACTCACCAACTGAATCCACCACACCCTTTAACATAAGTAGCTCACCAACTGAATCCACCACACCCTTTAACATAAGTAACTCACCAACTGAATCCACCACACCCTTTAACATAAGTAACTCACCAACTGAATCCACCACACCCTTTAACATAAGTAACTCCCCAACTGAATCCACCACACCCTCTAACATAAGTAACTCACCAACTGAATCCACCACACCCTTTAACATAAGTAACTCCCCAATTGAATCCACCACACCCTCTAACATAAGTAACTCCCCAACTGAATCCACCACACCCTTTACCATAAGTAACTCACCAACTAAATCCACCACACCCTTTAACATAAGTAACTCACCAACTGAATCCACCACACCCTTTAACATAAGTAACTCACCAACTGAATCCACCACACCCTTTAACATAAGTAACTCACCAACTGAATCCACCACACCCTTTAACATAAGTAACTCACCAACTGAATCCACCACACCCTATAACATAAGTAACTCACCAACTGAATCCACCACACCCTTTAACATAAGTAACTCACCAACAGGATCCACCACACCCTTTAACATAAGTAACTCACCAACTGAATCCACCACACCCTTTAACATAAGTAACTCACCAACTGAATCCACCACACCCTTTAACATAAGTAGCTCACATACAGAATCCACCACACCCTTTAACATAAGTAACTCACCAACTGAATCCACCACACCCTTTAACATAAGTAACTCACCAACAGGATCCACCACACTCTTTAACATAAGTAACTCACCAACTGAATCCACCACACCCTTTAACATAAGTAACTCACCAACTGAATCCACCACACCCTTTAACATAAGTAACTCACCAACTGAATCCACCACACCCTTTAACATAAGTAGCTCACATACAGAATCCACCACACCCTTTAACATAAGTAGCTCACATACAGAATCCACCACACCCTGTAACATAAGTAGCTCACAACAGAATCCACCACACCCTTTAACATAAGTAGCTCACATACAGAATCCACCACACCCTTTAACATAAGTAGCTCACATACAGAATCCACCACACCCTTTAACATAAGTAGCTCACATACAGAATCCACCACACCCTTTAACATAAGTAGCTCACATACAGAATCCACCACACCCTTTAACATAAGTAGCTCACATACAGAATCCACCACACCCTTTAACATAAGTAACTCACCAACTGAATCCACCACACCCTTTAACATAAGTAACTCACCAACTGAATCCACCACACCCTTTAACATAAGTAACTCACCAACTGAATCCACCACACCCTTTAACATAAGTAACTCACCAACAGAATCCACCACACCCTTTAACATAAGTAACTCACCAACTGAATCCACCACACCCTTTAACATAAGTAACTCACCAACAGAATCCACCACACCCTTTAACATAAGTAACTCACCAACTGAATCCACCACACCCTTTAACATAAGTAACTCACCAACTGAATCCACCACACCCTTTAACATAAGTAACTCACCAACTGAATCCACCACACCCTATAACATAAGTAACTCACCAACTGAATCCACCACACCCTTTAACATAAGTAACTCACCAACAGGATCCACCACACCCTTTAACATAAGTAACTCACCAACTGAATCCACCACACCCTTTAACATAAGTAACTCACCAACTGAATCCACCACACCCTTTAACATAAGTAGCTCACATACAGAATCCACCACACCCTTTAACATAAGTAACTCACCAACTGAATCCACCACACCCTTTAACATAAGTAACTCACCAACAGGATCCACCACACTCTTTAACATAAGTAACTCACCAACTGAATCCACCACACCCTTTAACATAAGTAACTCACCAACTGAATCCACCACACCCTTTAACATAAGTAACTCACCAACTGAATCCACCACACCCTTTAACATAAGTAACTCACCAACTGAATCCACCACACCCTCTAACATAAGTAGCTCACATACAGAATCCACCACACCCTTTAACATAAGTAGCTCACATACAGAATCCACCACACCCTTTAACATAAGTAGCTCACATACAGAATCCACCACACCCTTTAACATAAGTAGCTCACATACAGAATCCACCACACCCTTTAACATAAGTAGCTCACATACAGAATCCACCACACCCTTTAACATAAGTAGCTCAAATACAGAATCCACCACACCCTTTAACATAAGTAGCTCACATACAGAATCCACCACACCCTTTAACATAAGTAGCTCACATACAGAATCCACCACACCCTTTAACATAAGTAACTCACCAACTGAATCCACCACACCCTTTAACATAAGTAGCTCACATACAGAATCCACCACACCCTTTAACATAAGTAGCTCAAATACAGAATCCACCACACCCTTTAACATAAGTAGCTCACATACAGAATCCACCACACCCTTTAACATAAGTAGCTCACATACAGAATCCACCACACCCTTTAACATAAGTAACTCACCAACTGAATCCACCACACCCTTTAACATAAGTAGCTCACCAACTGAATCCACCACACCCTTTAACATAAGTAACTCACCAACTGAATCCACCACACCCTTTAACATAAGTAACTCACCAACTGAATCCACCACACCCTTTAACATAAGTAACTCCCCAACTGAATCCACCACACCCTCTAACATAAGTAACTCACCAACTGAATCCACCACACCCTTTAACATAAGTAACTCCCCAATTGAATCCACCACACCCTCTAACATAAGTAACTCCCCAACTGAATCCACCACACCCTTTACCATAAGTAACTCACCAACTAAATCCACCACACCCTTTAACATAAGTAACTCACCAACTGAATCCACCACACCCTTTAACATAAGTAACTCACCAACTGAATCCACCACACCCTTTAACATAAGTAACTCACCAACTGAATCCACCACACCCTTTAACATAAGTAACTCACCAACTGAATCCACCACACCCTATAACATAAGTAACTCACCAACTGAATCCACCACACCCTTTAACATAAGTAACTCACCAACAGGATCCACCACACCCTTTAACATAAGTAACTCACCAACTGAATCCACCACACCCTTTAACATAAGTAACTCACCAACTGAATCCACCACACCCTTTAACATAAGTAGCTCACATACAGAATCCACCACACCCTTTAACATAAGTAACTCACCAACTGAATCCACCACACCCTTTAACATAAGTAACTCACCAACAGGATCCACCACACTCTTTAACATAAGTAACTCACCAACTGAATCCACCACACCCTTTAACATAAGTAACTCACCAACTGAATCCACCACACCCTTTAACATAAGTAACTCACCAACTGAATCCACCACACCCTCTAACATAAGTAGCTCACATACAGAATCCACCACACCCTTTAACATAAGTAGCTCACATACAGAATCCACCACACCCTGTAACATAAGTAGCTCACATACAGAATCCACCACACCCTTTAACATAAGTAGCTCACATACAGAATCCACCACACCCTTTAACATAAGTAGCTCACATACAGAATCCACCACACCCTTTAACATAAGTAGCTCACATACAGAATCCACCACACCCTTTAACATAAGTAGCTCACATACAGAATCCACCACACCCTTTAACATAAGTAGCTCACATACAGAATCCACCACACCCTTTAACATAAGTAACTCACCAACTGAATCCACCACACCCTTTAACATAAGTAGCTCACCAACTGAATCCACCACACCCTTTAACATAAGTAACTCACCAAATGAATCCACCACACCCTTTAACATAAGTAACTCACCAACTGAATCCACCACACCCTTTAACATAAGTAACTCACCAACTGAATCCACCACACCCTTTAACATAAGTAACTCACCAACTGAATCCACCACACCCTTTAACATAAGTAACTCACCAACAGGATCCACCACACCCTTTACCATAAGTAACTCACCAACAGGATCCACCACACCCTCTAACATAAGTAACTCACCAACTGAATCCACAACACCCTCTAACATAAGTAACTCACCAACAGGATCCACCACAACCTTTAACATAAGTAGCTCACCAACTGAATCCACCAGACCCTCTAACATAAGTAACTCACCAACAGGATCCACAACATATTCTACCCTAATTTACTCCCCACCTACAGCCAACATAAATTTTATAACGAATACCTTAACGCCGAGTTTCACCGCAAACCCTGCCATCAGCACCTTATTACAGAGTTTCTCAACAGAAACATCAGAGAACTCGATTTTTAGTGGTACCTTCATTGAAAGTTCCAGCAGAATTTTAGTTTCAGCCAGTACATTAGATCCCTCTGTTACAACATCTTTCTCTCCTCCTCCTCCAAAGCTGTTATCCAGAATCTTTGGCCGTTGTCCGTGCTACTGTGATAGAAACAGCTCGGTTATATCTAACGATACAATCAAAGCGTTGACCAATGCCATCAAAAAGAAGTTGAAGGTTTCCAAAAGGGAAACGACTGCGTTTATAAATTCTAAAATCTCCACATGGGACAAGCGACCATCTAATAATTTTATGGGAGTAACTGCTATAGTTATTATAGTCTGTGTCATGACATGTATAGTGTCATTTGATGTCATTCAGGTAGTCTTATTCTTCTACGACCTGGCCAATACGCCATTATCAAGAATCTAAATTTTAAAAATTTTCATTTATTTAAATAGTGTATTTATTTCTTTGTTCAAGATGAACGGTCTAAATTTAATAATTAATTTTTAAATACGACCTTAACTAATAAAAAAAATATGTTGCTTTTAGATCACGAAAGATTTGTTTTTAAATTAAATTTTGTTACTCCGTTAACATTGTTTTTAAAGTTTCCTTTATACAATTCATTGAAAAGGAAGAGAGAAAACCTGATGTGTATTCTCTGGCAATGCATAATTCTACTGATCTCACAATTACGTCACATTTTCTTGTTTTCATTGTTTAATGACGATATAAACATGCAGGTAACGGAAGAATTTGAATCTGATAGCAGCATGCATTTGACAACTGGAAAAATACATTTCATGGAAGTGCCGAAAATTCGAAAGAACGGTTGAATTAATTTTGAAGTGTTGATATTATTGAAGAAGTCGCATGGATGTAAGGAGAAAAGTTTGGTTGGGCAATTCAGGACAAGGAATTTGCAAATTGAAGATCGTCTGTTAAATATTTCATCATTCATCAGCAACAACTCTTTGTGAAAGACTTTGATATTTCTTGTGTCAGAAACCAGTCGTTTCTGTTGAAACTTTCTTCGGAGTCATGAATTCAGAAATGGGATTTTCTGAAAGAAATTGCACAGCAGTGAGGTGGCTACAAAGAAAGAAAAGATTTTTTTCTCGCTAAAATGTAATTGATACATGGCTGTTCAATCATATATGGTTGAATGTAACTTACTTTGTGCGTGTGTGCGTGCGTGCGCGTGCGTGTATGTGCGTGTTCGTGCATTTGCGTGTGCAGTGTGTGTGTGTGTGTGTGTGTGTGTGTGTGTAGGGGGATGTTGTTTCCTACATTATTTAACTCATTTTGCAACTTCATTGAAAGGATAAGCTCGTCTGTCATCCCTGTAGAAATATTCAAAAGAATTTCAGAGGAATGTATCAATGTTTGAAGATAAACTGGAAAGAGAACTAAATTTTTGCCTGTGTAAATAATGTTTTGCAACAAGCGCTGTAGATGCTAACTTCATATTTTCTACTATAAAGCAATTCGTTACTTGGAGAGGCAATTTTGAATATTTTGTCAGAGCTTGATAGAATGTGAGTGACCTTTTTTTTGTTCCAGAGGTCATTAATTATAACATTGTTCCGGTAGAATTATAGTTAAAACTCGATGATTTTCAAATAGTTGCCTTGTTCAAAGAAAAAACAGAGAGGGACAGTGTTAAATTTTCAGCTTAAAAACTGATGCTTTGTTTCCGGAATAGAAGATAAATAGAGGTAAAAAAAAGATTTTTAAAAACAACATTTTTATAATTTGCCTTATAAGGAAAAAAAATTAAGTTATAAGTTCAAGTACTTTGATTTAATATGACTAAAAACGTGGTGCGGGCGCTTATGATGTTTTACATATGCAGTTCACTCATTCTCTCACTTATAGATCTCTCTTATGCCTTCTCAATTGTAAATATTTAATTTTTATACCAAACACCCTACAGACGTTTTTAGTCATATTAAATAGAAGTACTCGAACTTATAACTTTTTAATTATTTTCTTCTTTGTAGTCCACTTATAAAAACATTTTTTTAACATCTTTTTTTTACCTCTATTTATTTTATTCTTTTTATTTTAATTGTAAAATCATAAAGTATATTAAAAAAAATTGTATTTCTTTAAACGCATCGCGTGTTTACAGACTGAAACTGACTGAACTCCTCTTGATGTAAACACGGGGAATGGTCATCGATGGCTGGAGTGAACTAGCACGTGCAGTCAACAATGGCAATCGGATACAGATGCTATATAAATATAAACTAAAAAATTCAATAATTTAATTACGGTACATTTGATAGATCTGAAATTTTGCTACAATGCATTGTCATCCAAGATCTTTCTTTGGTAAAATTTTTAGATCTCGAGAACCATCAGAAGTTGTTTAATTTCACGTTGGCAGATTTGAAAAATTGCGGACAGGAATGAAAGCAAGTTAATAAAAATATAATAAGTAAAATGTAAAAAAATCTTTTTTTAAAAAGGACACGCTTTTATTTACAAACATTTACAGACTGAAACGCGATCATCCCCCTTGTCCTTGATGTAAACACGGGAATTTACGAGGGCTAGAGTGAAAACAGTGAGCCGTGGAGGTCAACTCTAGCAGACGACTATATATTCTAAATAGTGATAAATAGAGATAAACTAAAAATTGATTAATTTAATTACGGTACATTCGATCGATCTGAAATTTTGATAAAATGCATTGTCATCCAAGATCTATCTGTGGTAAAATTTTGAGATCTCTAGGTCCATCAGAAGTGGTTTAATTTTACGTTTCAAGATTTTAAGGAAGGATGGATACAACATACAAATATTGTGACTTAAATAAAAGCGTGTAAAAATTACCCGTGATCTGGCATCTGTCTCGAGTCTTTAAGCAAACATTTTCAAACACTAAACATGAGAAGCAAACACATCGAAAGAGACTGACTAATGTACAACTAAATTATATTATCTGAACTAGGTGCAGCAATAACGAATAAAATGTTGATTATATTGTTTGGAAAGCGAAGGTTCAGTTTCATAACTCTCATCAAATTTCTTTTTCTCCTCTTTGAATGTACCATTGGGATATATGATTGAACATTTGCTTTAAAATACAGACATCATTACGAATATTTTAAGTAGAATATACGTGTCATCCATTGTGTGGGTGGATGTTTTTGTGTGAATTTGTGTGTGTGTGTGGTAAGGGGGTTAATGTGTTTGCATATGTAAGTGTATATGAGAAATGAGAAATGCGCCGTTCGCTGCTGGTAAACTTAAATGCTAAGAATAATTTTGTTTTGTTGCAATAAACTTCTGTTATGGGCTGCATGTATTGGTATGTGACGATTATGCGGCCCACATCCGTCATTTGCCAATAAATTAAATTTAAATTTAAATTTATAAAATAAACATTTATAGAAATAATTGTGAAATTAATAAAAATTAAATTTGAAAGAAAAATACCAAACTATATACAGTTTTTGTTGTAATTGAATAAATTATAATATAAATTTTGAAGTATTGATAATAATTAGTAATTAACAATACTTAATAAATTTCAATATTTCATTTGGGAGTATCGTTCCATTGTTACACTAATGAATACATATTTGAATATCCAATAATTCTATTAAATGAAAAGAGAATTAATTTAAAACTATACCAAAGTTACCTTAATTCATTACATAGGATTGACGCTTTCTTATTACGCATTTGAAATAATAAAGGAATGAATAAGTCTAAAAAAAATACATATAAATAAATTTATTTGTTTGCCCATTTCAGGGTTCGATTAGGCTGTGCCCACAAGGGCAGTATCTGTAAGGGCATCACTCAAAATGGTGCCACAAATAGAGGCTGGCCAGGGGGAAAAACAGTCTCACGTTATAACAGCGGGATGCAATTCACTTAACCTCCACTTTATGCATTTAATTATACAAACGTATAGGGACACTGTTCTAAATTTAAAGAATAATAATTTTGAATAAACATGTGTGTTTTTTTAAAAGTTTTTTTATAGGGTAAAGATATGAAATAAATAAAACCAAAAAAATCTGAGTTTTTTAGTCATGTAATGGAGATAATGTCTTCGCTGTACGTTTGCAATGTTATTTTGCGATTCACAATCATATGTTGGGCTGGTTGACAGCGGGTAGATAAAGTATAGTACATGGAGGAATGTTGGTAATCAAGCTTCGGGTGTTATCCTCAAGTCCAGGTTGTAGAAAAAGCATTTATTCTCAGCATGTTTGCTAAATCATAAAACTTAAATGTTAAGTCTGATTTCATCAGATCTAAATGTTATGAATTAAATACGATTACCATAGCCCCACTACAACATTGACCAACAATTTTGTTGTTAGTGTTGGCGTCGACCACTCAGGGTGTCAGATGCCATTTTAAGTACGGCTCATCTGTGCTGACCAATCTCAATACTTTGATTTTTTAAAGTACTTTTTAATGGTATTTGAATTTCTTTTTAGAAGGGGGTGGTTCTGCAAACATTGTATGCATAAATAAAATTTTGAATAAGGTTTGAGTTAGCATGAAAAAGACACAAAAAAAACACAACTGACTTATCAATCTAGCACAGGGGTCTCCAAACTTTTCTATCGGAGGGCCGCATTAACTGTCAAACAGCAGTTTGGGGGCCGACTACGCACAGTTTTGTAGTAAACTACAGGTGAATATAGAATCTTTTTTTGGAGATTAAAAGGTCTCCAGGGGTGGATGAGAGGGCCTTGTGTGCCGCATCTGGCCCACGGGCCGTAGTTTAGAGATCCCTGCTCTAACAGAATAAGTCGACACCTCCCGCCGCCTGTACTTGTCCCGGTGTACTTTCGCGACTAGGCAATGGAGCTTCCCTCTTCAGGAGTCCCTTTTCTAAATCTTTGCCGCCTCGCGCCTGGTAGCTCTGTTTTCTAGCAGTACCTGGAGGATTGCTAGGCTAGCAATGATGCTCCTTCACTTGCCTACTGATACATTTAAACTGTGGCACTGACCCACACTGGCTTGTCACTACTGTTACTACAGTTACTGGCTTTTACCACAGTTATTGGATAAATTGAGTAATAGTACGATCATTCATTATCCAAATAGTAATGAATGTAACAAATGATTGAATTACAAATAAAACAAAATGCGAATATTAATTAAGCAAACCCTATTGCTAAAGTACTTACCCTATATACTCGTTCTAAAGCCCGTTCGTTCATAAGCCGACCCCCCCCCCACTTTTGGAAGAGAAAAGTATTAAAAGTATATAACACGCTCGCACGCCGACCACCCCAAAAATAATAGGAGAGCTTAAACAAAATGGTACACATTTATTTTAAACTACAAGCTAAATCGGTCATTATGGTTGTTTACTTTGTACTGCCTATCTTTGTCTGAGCTCTTTATAAGGCAATAGTTACCGGTAATTTTTAAAATTCTTTGGTAAACAGTGACGAAAGCGCGTACATTAAAATTCCTCGTTGAAAACAAAATTTGTAAAACAATTTATTAAAACGTTCACAAAAATAAATAAAATGATTAAATAAGGTAACTGCAGATGTTCAATAACATATTATGGCTTCTGGTAGAGCAGTCGAATCTTGTGGAATGTAGAAAAGGACCTTGATGATCTACAATAACAACACCTATATTCAATATCCATGCAGAAATACGTTAATGATCCGCTCGTGAGCCGACCCCCCAACTTTTCCCCCTAGATTTTGTCCAAAAAAGTTCTGCTTGCGAACGAGTATATACGGTAAGTCACATTTTTGTGAAATTCAATATCAACAGTGAACATTTAGCATCTGTTTTAGACCAATCTACTGTATAAAGTTGAAAACAATACAACGTAACTTTGTCCAGTTTTAACAGGCTAAAAAATTAAAATTCTATTACTGTTACCAAACAGCCAAAAAAATAAAATTAAAACTTGATTATCTCAAAATGCGTAATTTGTGACTTGAGTACTTCTAGCACTAGGAACTTCTACTACTAATTAATTAATTACAACTACCTATGACAAACGATTCCTGATAATGACAATGTTTTATATTAAAAATGCTCATGTAACTCTAAAATCTTCTGGGGTATTGGGTGATTGAGAGAAAGAATGTCCCTCAACTCCGTTGCTTTCTGATTGGTTCCCACCATGGGTCAAAGTCCCCGTTATTGTTCATGATTGAGGAACAATGAAAGCGTGATGTGAGAGCATGACACGTGCATGACCACTTAGCGTGCATGATGAGTCAGGGGGTCTCAACATATAGGACCTAGCGAATCTCAACACATACATTAAATGCATCAGGGAGCACAAAATGATAACTAAAATAAATGAAACTTAGGTGCCACGCTAGAATAGAATCATAAAATAGAAATAAACAGATTAATACAGCAACATAAAATGAATAACAGTTCTATTGAGTCTTTGAGACATATTGCTATATAATGATGCAAGGGGCCGATTATACAATGCAGTGGAATTTTATTGGTCTTACTTACAATTATATTTTCGCATGTGATTTCGATCACTAGGACATACAAATTGATGATAAAATTATTCGTTTTTTAATCAATATAATATTAGGCTTTTTAATTATATTTTCACTTTTTTTAAAAAAATGAAATACAAAGATTTAAACTACCCATTAACGTCAGTACCGCGTGGAGTCACGCTGAAATTTGATTTTGACTTATGATCTTTACAAAGTGGTCGATTTGAAGAACCCGGATCTAATTGTTTCTTCGTACGTCCTGTAAACGTTAGTCATTTAAGACCTAGAAAATTGATGTTTTAGAAAATGTGGTATTTACTGCCATTTTTATTAAACATCCTACTTCAATAAATATGTACCTTCTTTTATTTTTGAACCATAGAAAACAAAATTTTTACTTTGAATTTCTATAATCGGTATGAACAAAAATGTAATTATTTTGGACGTCTTAGGGGCCATCCATAAATGACGTCACGCACCTAGGGGGGAGGGGGTTCCCCACATTTATGACGATGCGTGACCAGGGGGACGGGGGAGTTTAAGAATTGTGACATCACGTCAAAACACGCTACTTTAAATAAAATTTCCACTTAAATATTCGATTTCTTACAACATATTTTATGATGTTTTACATGGATTCACGCGTGTTACGATATTAGAGTGCAGCCTTACACTAAATACATACTTAAATGACAATAAAGTGTTTTGGAATTTGCTATTTTCAAAATAGAAAATACAGCATTTAGGGGGGGGGGTGATGTCAAAGATTTGTGACGTCCTATTGGAGGGGTCTAAGTTTTTGTGACAAAGCGTGGCGAAAAAAAAAGGGGGCGGGGGGGGGGAATCGGCCAAAATAAAGCATTTACGTAATTTATGTACGGCCCCTTATCTGCATTTGCAGCATATGAATTTTACCATATAACTTCATGGAGGTGCGGGGGTAAATACAATTTCATCTCCATAGGCGTATGCAAAAATGTTATGCTTTAATACTTGGGACTCGCTTCAAATTATTGCAGGAAATAATACAAATTATTGTCTTGCTGTCTTTTTAAAATATCTGCTATCAATATAATTCTTTAACTACTTAAATCAGAATAAAAAAAATTAGCTTAGTCCATAAAAAATATCGACTTCCGCCCTTGAGAATGTTTTCTCACAAAGCAATCCCCATTGATTACTGCTCCACAAATTAATCATTAGAACCAATAACAGTGTCGTTTCACCGCTTGCGGCAAGAGTTTTAACAAAGCAAGCATGCGATATTTGTCTCATGAAACAATTCGACCATTTAGGAAACAATCCATTATTTAACTCCAGTAAATACCATCTTAATGAATAAGGTATCCAATAAAGCGCACGAGAATGTAACTGTTTGATATAATCAACGAGGCTTAAATGAGTATTCAAAAGCCAACTCATTTACGTTTAAGAATTTTTCCACTTAAATAGCAGTGTGTGAGTTTGAAAGTATGGAGATATGGAGTATGGAGATATACCTTGCCTTTTCAATGAATCTTGACTATGTGCACGAATCTCTCTTGTATGTATGCAACGTTGCTTTACTACGGTATTAACAAGTACACTGGACTGCACCTGTACTAATATTTTTTTAAAATGATAACACATTAGTTGTTTTGTAGTTACCATTAAAAGTTAACTTCAACTTAACCCACGTGAAACATTAATTTTTTCAAATATGTATATATATGTGTGTGTGTGTGTATAATATTTATATATTTATATATACATGTATATATGTGTTTGTATGTATGTATATATGTGTGTGAGTGTGTATATAATATTTATATATTCATATATACATGTATATATGTGTTTGTATGTATGTATATATGTGTGTGAGTGAGTATAGAATATTTATATATTCATATATACATGTACATATGTGTGTGTATGTATGTATATATGTGTGTGAGTGTGTATATCATAACTTATACAGACCTGCCAACCTGCCAAGCAAAAAAATCTGTAGAGGTGTCCACGCGCGGCGTCGCGGCACCCCACGGCGCTGGTTTAAGAACTGCATACTATATAAATATAAAATAATAAGTTAAATCCATTATCTTTTAATTTTAAGTGTCTAAAGAACACCACAGAATACTGGAAATGTTTACATTGCATTCAGATACACGAGAGAATAACCATGTTTTTCACATATAGTTCAGCTTTCCAGCATTTCCCTAGTGGCCTTTTTGAACCTGTCAAACAGTTCTTTTGTCTATTGAAGTTAGCTTTGCTTTTAGTTAACTATTAGTTTTTAGTTAGAAACTTTAGAAATAGTATCAGTCATCTGAATTAACTGAATTAATGATTGCCCTTGTTTCATTGTAATTTTTCTGGAAACATTTCTTTGACTTTGACCCTGACATTAAAAAGATAGGTATTAGAAAAATATTTATTTCTTCCAAAAAGTAGGGTGGTAAATAAAACTTTCGATCTAATAACTGAATTTCCTATTCCTTCAACAAAGTAATTGTTAACATATGTAAATTCACTACTAGTTTAGTACACTACTTTTACTTTACTAATTTATCAGCAGTTGTAATTTTGGCATTAAACTATTTTTATTGTTATTGAACCCACCACTTTCAAAGGATAATTAGGTCTGGCATAGATTGCAAATGTTTCACCACGGCCGCAGGCGAGTGTTTTTCCAAATACTGAATTAGTATGATAAATTACCATGATACTGATACTGTTTCGAAAACGAATGTCGTCTTTTCAGACTTTTCTTTATTTGTTTAGTTAGACTAGTCTTAGTACTAGTACTAACACTTTTTAGCAGCTTTCCTTAAAAATGTATCCATTTTTTTTTAAGTCACAGAACAGCTGAATTTTTAAAATTGTTTTATTAGGCTGGTAAAAGGAATAATGTACGATCGGATGGCCAACGAATGAAGAAATAGAGATGGCGGAAAAAACCTAGGAAGTGGCATTTTCATTTTCGAAATACATCACCGCCATTATTAGTATTAGCTTTTCTTTTTATAATTTTTTCGCATTCGGATTTTTGAAGGGTGAATTATTTTTTTTCGGAAAATCGGAAGATTAAGGGTCTTATCGGAATTTCGTAAGCATGGGTAAAAAATCCGTATAATTCCGATAAAATCGGGAGGGTTGGCAGGCCTGAACTTATATCGTGTGGCGCGGTGGTTGAGTAGCAGCGCGATCGACTGGCGCACCGATGGTCACGGATTCGAGTCCATGTGAAGGCAGGGATTTGCTCCCGGGGCCTAGGGCGTCCTTGAGTCACCCACCTCTGAATGGGTACCTAACTCTAGTTAGGCGGCTGGGTAATCCGTGGAACCCTCATAGCCGTGGCCTGTGAACGCTGCATCAATTGCCAACAGATCATCCGTCTTGGTCTATGGACGCAATTATCTTCTGCATAGAAGGAGCGTATGTATAGATAAGATAAAAGGATAAGAGAACTTTAAACAATCACTGGGAGTGACAACGATTTAACTGCAAAATGTCGAAATTATTCCCTCTAGCGCAGGCGTCACCATTTTTTTCTCACGACGAGCTAGTTAGCCGCAAAAATGACAAGCGTGTTTCAAATGACCATTCTAGAATTAAAAATAATTTATAATGAATTTCTTGAACCTCCAATGATTAGAGGCCGTCCATAAAGTACGTCACGCTCCAAAATTATTTTGTTAATAATATAATAATTTCTGTTCGAAAGTGTGACATACTTTAGGGGGGGGGGCAAGATTTGTGACAGTTCTTGACAGGGGGGAAGGGGGGGTTGTTAAAAATGGTCCAAAATAGCGTGAAGTACTATATGGACGGCTTTTTATTGCATGATAGCGAATGAAGTTCTTCGCAGAAACAACTGGTTTCCGTACACAAGACGTTTCATAGTTGCGTCTAGTCGCACTTGCAGTTCTCAAACTAACAAGGTCAGATAAAGAAATCCTGGCTACTTTTAATGATTGACGTTGCTTTTTGTGTGTGTTATGTACTGTAATTAATGTGGTTGTTATGGTATGAATGCTAATTTATTACCTATATGTATGTTGATACCTTCATGTAAAGCGCTGTGAGCCCAGCTCCTTACTGGGATACAGCGCTATATAAATTATAAATTGATTATTATTATTATTATTATTATTATTACTTACCTCTGAAATAGATGACAGGCATTAAGAGTTAATACTATCTGTAGATTCTAGCTCATGTTAACAGCTGTACGGGTGGGGGAAAATACGTTTTATGTGCGTTGCCATTGTAAAGTAAACGTGTAGACAACCTCCAATCGAGCAAGGACTAGGGTGGTACGAGGTAACCAACATTACTATATACGAAAATATATAAATGTGTAAAAATTGAAAATAGTAAATTTTAGACAAAAGGGATTAATCCTCACTTTTAATGATCTTCTAATAGTGTAATATTTATATTTAAAGTGCTTCTAAATGTCTCATGTTCCATGTCTTTAATCAAGCAAATTAATCATTCAAGTACCTTTTGCAGACCGGATCCAGCCCACGCCCGTAGATTGATGACATCTGCTCTTGCGTGACGCACAATTTGACGTATTTATTTGGAGCGTGAAGTGGAATAAACAAACATATGGTGAATGCCCAGATGTCATATAACCTTCCTACTGCATTGTGTGCAAGCAAGCTGACAATGATGAAATATCCATTTATTGACTTTTTCAAATGGAGACATTGTATCTTGTGTCTTTTACAAACGTAGGTAAATAAAGTGTGAGCGGAGAATACAACTCATCTTTTCCTCAATGTTCAGTCAATATTATTTCATTCAGTCATTGATTGCTATCTTCTTTTTTTTGGTCTCAGTGCAACTATACAACTGAGTTAATATAGTTTAGAAGGTCATTCTCCAAACAGACGCTATGCCAGCAATGAATCCTACACGATGGTATTTTGTTCTGTCTTCATTTCCGATGTTGATATGCTGTATGTAAAATTTTAATTTTAATTATTATTCGTTTATAAACATTTTGAATGAAAAATTATTTTTTTTTAAAACTAATTGTTAATAATTCAACGAAAAACAAAATCTGGAAATTATATTTTTACAAAGAAAAATAAACTTATCTTAGTTTTATAGTGACAGGCGCCTGTAAGGACTTTTACCTATGTGTTGTATATTTTTTATTCTTAAATAACACAATAAAGTTGAGTGTTTGATTAAATGTTTATATTGTTGTCAGTGTTGTTTCATTTCTGAGAAGGTTTCTTTATCAAAACCTTCCTTGTTTTGCCAAAATATTTTCTTATGTTGTCCCATTAAATATTTTCTTTTTTTCGTTCTCTTATGTGTCTAATAAGATTTCAGTCCACTACCCCAATATTTATAACATAATTTATGCTTCTCCTTTGGAAACCTAAACATTAAATATTATACTTAATTTAGCCGTCTAATTTTTAACCTAAAAAATATTTCACTCTAAGTACTACAAATATATATATATTTATTAACATCAGCCACAATTATCTCTTTTTTTGCCCACAATTATTATCATGTAACTTTTGAACAATTTGAATTCATCTATAGCTATTTTAGGACATCCTTGCTTTTTCTGGAACAATGCTGAATACTTTGATGGGTTCTGTTATAGCATCTCAAACACTATTGAGACTTGGAGTGACGCCAAGGTAAAAAAAAATTGAATTATATAAAGTTGACTTGATTACTAGCAATATAATAAAAAGAGTTTTTAATAATAAAAAAACAGATTCTGTTATTCTAGTGACACCAGAGATTCGTTTATTTTGATTTAATCTTATATCAGAGAGATATGGAGTGGTCTGTGTTCTTGCTTAACAGATAATATATTTAAAATATAAACGCAGTCTGGACAAGATATTTTCGTGTTAACGGATACGCTAAATGTGTTACTGAAGTTTAATTTAGTGGATATGCTCAAAGTAGTGGATATGTTCACAGTAATGGATATGGTCATGGATAAGATTATGGTGGCCTGAACTTTTCCCATACCTTTTAAGACGATTGGATAATAATCATTACCGTTACAAATATAAAGGTTTGATTACCTTAAAAGTACATATGAGTACAAACAGTAAAAAATATGTCAGTTGTCAGCCACAATTGACTACTATTAGGACAGATTTTATGATGGCGTGTTGTCTTATATTTCGTCATCAAAATAGTTCAAAGTTTTTTTTAATCCAAGCTTCATAACTTGTATAACATTGTCTAGAAATATGATAAACTCTTCACTCACGGATTACTACATTGTATTTAGGCTTCGTGCGAATCTCAATACGGACAACTCGCTGATCCAACAACCGTTGACAGAGAAAACTTTTTGAATAACATGATAATGCTGTCAAACGAAGGCAAGTAAAAATTATTATTATTACTTTTAAATAAAACATAGAATATCTGCATGCTCTAAAGATCAAGACATCACCGCATCCTTACAATTAATTGTCTTACCCAAAAACTCTTAGTATTCTAAACTTAAAATTCTTATTTCATTTTTATGTTAAAAGCATATGAAATAGTGGAATTTACATTATTTAGAAATCGAATTCTTGAAAGTATATACAATATTTGTAAAACATGGTTACTAGGTCTTGTTAGAAGTATTCGATAAATAATTTGCGAACATTTAATGTCGATACAAATTAGATTGGTATTTAAATATATAGAAAACTAATTATATCTTTATAAGATTTGTAATTAAATTACAATTTATGCAACATATTCATCAATTTTCTTTCCTGATTAGATTACTGGATAGGAAGAATACAAAATCGTGTCAATTTGGACGGAACAACTTCATGCAATTACATTGCTGCATCAAATCGGATATTTGAGCTTCCAAATGTTAAGAAGGCCTCATGTGAAAATAAATTACGTTTTATCTGCGAGAAATGTAAAGTGTTTATTTGTCACATTGTTTAAAAAAATCATTATTTAATTTTAAATAAACGATTCTTATACCGATGAGGAAATCATCAGGTCTTTTTAGTTATAAGTGGTAGTGAATATAAATTGATGTTTTATTTAAATGAGAAATCAATATGTTAAACATTTACCCTATTTATAGTTGTCTGTGTGTCCGGGTTGAAGACCTGATGTTGAGAATTATGTGATAACTAACATGGATGTAGTTAAACTGATAATGTAATTGAATTTACATTCAATCTTACCAACACTCGTATGGATTTGCGCTTTAGAAATACTAGTTGTAACATGAGTTTTTAACATAGAACGTAAAATTTAGTTCCTCTATTACCTCACAAATGTAACCCTTATAGTTGTTGGAAACCCTTGCGGATATGTGGATATGCCTCAAGGAGAAATTTACGATGGCATTTGCTACAATTTTTACCAGGAGGCCATGATGTGGGATGACGCCAAAGTAGGTAAAATAGAGTGGAAAAAATATTTCAATTAAATTATTTGTTAGAACTTTCGATTTAGCTAATTGTCCATTTAATGAAATAGTATTTTTACCAACAAATTAAGTGTTGCAACAAAGTGTAAAAATATTTTTTAACAAGAGAAATGAAACGTAGGTTTCAGTTTTGCAAAAAATCATTCTAAACAAGACAACATTTTGACATGATTTAAAGTAAAAGGAATACGTTAGCCAGGATTGCATTAAAATATTGAGTTATATTTTAGCCTCCTCCCTTAAAATAATCTCAAGGTTTATAGCATTTATTTTCTCGAACAGAATTTATGTAACGAACGAAAGGCGCAACTTGTTGAATTCAAGCAATTGCCACCATATTATTATTTTAAGAAAAAACTTCAGAACATGGCTGGTAAGTATGTTTAGAAACATACATTTAGTGATTATATAGCAAATTGAATATGATCGCTCGCATTAATCATTCTTCCTTTTGAATTTTTATTATCACATTTTAGTATACCCGTAATAATTACCGCCCTGCAGAAAAAAAATGACGCATAGAGCAATTGACTCCGTTTACGTAAACAAATATAAGTTTTACTATCAGAAAGCAATAGGAAACAATTTAGAACATCGGATACAATTTTGCTTTGTTAAAGTTAATCATTAACTTATTAATTCACGTTTTAGCAATGCCACATTCAAATAACATTAACACATTATAAGGACTATGGAACTAACACTCACAGGCAGATCTTTGGGGAAAGTGATCTATGCTGCACAATTCATTTTGCATTCACTTTTAAAAACCCGGAAGACTTTAACACCACAACAATAATTAAGGTTATTGCAAAAGTTCAAATTAAGGGAGAAGCGTTTGACTCAAAAATATGCAGCTGATTTGCTATTGCTATTAAATATAATAATTTACAGAACGATTTTTTTTAAAGAGAATTTAATTGCTATAAAGTAATGATTTTACATGTAATTTTGTTTATAAACGACAGAAATTCTGGTGACGACGTCAGCAAATGAAGGAAAGATTGTAACGCTCATGCAATACAATGAAAATGACGTGGTTGGTTTCAATGTCTTGTCATGCGGTAAAGCTAAGTTTTATCTGTACACCAACAAGAAAACGGGTAGTATTCGTAATGAAACTACTGCTTGCACACTGGACCCTCCTGTGCTGTGTAATCTGCCAGCAGTTCATTATCTTGACTTTGAACTTATTATGTAAGTATAACTATGTTTCATGGGTATAGAATTGTATATAGTCGTTACTAAAAACAACGGGCGTTGGGGCGGTCCGCCACGGGCGGCACACATTTAGAGGGCGGCATTTTTGGTCATTTGAAGAGTACGGCCATTTCCGACAACCCCCCCCTTTCCTTTTTTTCTTTTGAAACATAAATATTATTCGTAATTTCGAGTCTTAAGTAATTGGTCGCACCAACATTTGTTTTATTACATAGTGGTTGTTATAACTAACGAAAATCCGTTCAAAAATTTAAGATCGCTCAAAATGTTATTGATTTGTTTGGAAAAGTAAGAGCTATACGTCACAGATGACGCTTTTTAATGAAAACTTCACACAAAAACACATCACGGCTGGCAGGGCAGGCCTAAGGGAATTAGAGGCCCTAGCGAAATGAATTTGGTGATCCTAAATGTAATATAGAAAAATAAATAATAAATATGGAAAGATTCTTGTTCGAGGCCCTCAATAATGATGAGACAAATCGTAGGCCTTAGCTGGCTGCCTACTTTGCCTATGCCTAAATCCGGCCCTGCCGATGGGCCGAATAATATGTGCTATTAATAGCCCCGCAACTGTTTTTGTGTGGAATTTCGACATGCGCAGAATGATGCGCGAAATAAGAACAACACGGCATGGTTTTTCAAATATTGTATTTAATTTGCAAGTAGTAATTTACATTAATGTTTTAGTTTTCAGATAATTATTGTAAGGGAATTATTTAAAAGTAAATATATTTTGTTTTTATTGTATTAAAGTAAAACAAATAATTTTTGCTTTTTAAAAAATTAAAATAGGGTTTTTCGTTGAGAAAGTTACGCCTATCCAATCAAAATAATGTGTAAAAAATATTTTAATTGTGATAAGAATATGAAAATATTCAAATTTCTCCGTTAATAAACACCACAATAGGCATAAATAATTTTCATTAAAAAAAAACATCCTTAGAAATGTCAAGCGTCTTGGAAAAATCGAGGGGTGTAACGAGTATGATATTTTGCCGGGTACCGAGTAGTGGCGGGAATGTTTTACCGATACCAATTACCGATACCGAGTACATAAATAAGTATAAACTTGCTATTAACTTATATTTTGTGACCTCAATTTCAGTGCTTGCGTCACATTTTTTTTCTCTCGATATAAAAATGATTAAATTTTTTAGGGTCTATGCTATAAATAAAATTATTATTTCTTTATTTTGTTTTAAAAATATACTATATTAATAACTCATTTCATAATCATCATCATCGGCATTTAACTTTAATAACTCATTTAACTTTGTATAAACAGTAAAATTTATCTTTAAACGAAGTTTCGGATGTGTTTACAAGTTCCAGTTTACACAAAGACAATGTGTGACACATCTATCATGACCTACCTTTGACTCATGACAAAGCGAACTCTCCTCTATAAAATGTACACATAAAATTAGGAACTTCTTTTGAACTTTCAACTTTGACTCATATCATAATTAATTCTAACCAATAGTTAAATGGCTTTTGCACACGTCCACTTTTTATGAATGAAACAATGAGTAAAAAGCAATAGTAATAGAGTCAAAATTAGGTTGAAGGATGAATGGTTGCCAATAACAACAAGGCTGCACACGGTACATTTTGTTATTCCATATGAGCGAAATGTTTTAGACATGCATGCATCTTTGCTATTGGAGCAATTACATAATACTCGCATCGACATCACTTAGGCCTTAGGCCGCCGATTGCCAGTATTTCAGAGTATACGAAAATCAGCCGATACCGAGTAGCCAAATCGAGTATTAGTTCAGCCCTAGAAAAATTAACATCTGAATGGGTATCTAGTAAAACGAGATCAGATGCTGGAATTTTAGTCTATCCAATATCCTTGAAATAAAATATTCGTGTACTAGTGTATCACCCGTCATAAATACACATCAGATTAATAAAGTTAAAAAGCCAAGTTATTTACTATAAATCATTTATGTACGAGACGTAACTAAAAGAATGTTCATTATAATACGCAGCGCAAGACCAACAATACAAAATTGCAGTTGTGTCGTAAAACATGTTTAATATCATGCGCACCGATCAGGAATATGTTTATAAAAAGTGCTGTTAATAAAATACGCATCTTTTTGCGCGACAGAAAGGTCGTTCAATATAATACGCACCGCGACACTCTATCTCAAAAAATAACATGATACATAGAGATAAATAAAAAAAATCTAAAAATTCAATAATTTAATTACAGTACATGCGATCGATCTGAAATTTTGATACATCATTTTTATTATCGGTACAAAACTGCCTTCAAAATTTCAGCTCGCTAGCTTACGAGAAAGTAGGTTAAAAATCGATCCTAAATTTTGGCGACAAGCAAGCAAGCAAACAATCAACCAAACAGAAACCACGAGTTAATATAAAGGATTTAATATTGTAATACAGACTTTCTTTTTTTAATTTAATTTTATTTTATTCATTCATTTTCATATTGAACAATTTTATGCGAACGTTCGAAAAGAGTTAATTTTGGTGCAGTAATTTGGTGCACTGCTTTCTAAAATTTGTAGCGTCATGGACAGGACAGACGAGACGTGACATACATTGCAAATAAATAAAATAGTCCAAGTCAGTCATTGGCTCACTGGCTCAATGGATGTGGAACGCTATGACGTCATTGTTTGATCTTATATTTAATACAAGGTGTGCATCAAAAGGTGTGCAATTTAATTATAAATTAAAGGCGCGCTGTAAAAAATATATGACGTCATTGTTTTAGCTTATATCTTAATTTTGGAAAAGGGAACGATGTAAAAATAGGATTTGAGGATTGTTAATTATAATTTAGTTATAATTTTAGTTATAAAATGATTTGTGCACATTTCAGTAAGTTTAGTATTTCGTATTTATCAAAACAAGGATAAGTTACTTGGGGTTTTGACCAAAAAAAAGTGGGCGCCATAGGCACCTTACAGCATTAGTGGTATAAATCCTAGTTATGTATATTGATAATACCATATAATATTATGTAACCTACTAAATGAAGAATTTTAACATCAAATAAATTTCTGTTTTGAGGTTGATAATGAAAATGTCTATATTTAAAGATAAGGGATCAAGTTGTTTATGACTGTATCTATACTACAAGAAGAGGCATTACGTTAGAAAAACGTGGGTAAAAGACCCCTTGATATATTAAAATTTACTCAACAGTATAGATTGGAAAATTATGTACCCAACATTGTAATTTTGCTAAGAATTTTTTCAACAATTGCTATTAGTGTTGCTAGTTGTGAAAGGAGCTTCTCCAAACTGAATTTAATATAAAAAAAGTATCTTCATTCCACAATGGTGTATTTAAGACAACAAAATCTTGCAGTATAATCCATAGAACAGGATATTGCAAATAATTTGAAATTTTGATAACATAATACGCGATTTTTCTACTATGAATGTTAGTCAAGTAAATGTATAATTATGTTTACATGCTAATGTATACAATTTGTTTGTTGGTATAATAAGAAAAAGAAATAATTTATCTTTAAATCCTATATAATAAAAGGAAAGTTTCTGTCCTTTCTGTCCGTTCATCTATAGCGATTGGTCCCTTAAACACATATGACTCCTACAGCCTATCATATTGAACACGTTTAAGCCATTTACGCGGACGTTCAAAACGATTTTTTTTGGTGCAGTATTTCTTCCAGACTTCATTTTGAGTTATGTGCGTTGGGATTTATAGTCAAAAGCTCTGTTTTTACGAGTTATTTATTTTAACTATAATGAATAGTATTTTTGACGCGATGCACGTGTAATGCCGGTCGAGACGGCTGTTAGAGGGGAGTTACAACATGCCACCGAACGGTTGCGGAACGTCTTTGGACGAGCTTTTTTGCTCGTACATAATAAAAGCATATTAATTGGTAATGCTTTTGGTGTCTAAATTTGGAATGTGTTTTGTTTCATTTGGGGTGGAACCTGCGACCTCAGGAACTTTCTTGTGGTCTTTAAAAAAGTATATTGTATTTTTATAAGTGTGTATTTATATTTTATTAGACTATCATTGTATGCGGTCTTTTTTATTACTGCTTACATAAATATGGCATGCAACGGTAAAAATGTTTCCAACCTTTGCTTCGCTTCAATTACAATTATTTATTCATGTTTGGCGCCTGGATAGAGAAGTCAATAGTGCGCTCGCCTAACAAGCTGAGGTGCGTGGGATCTAGCCCACGCTAAGGCCACATTATAAATATTGATATATGACTATCGCTAAGAAGTCCTCCGCTAGCTTGGAGAGGATAATCGCGCCGCCAATTCTACCAAGCCCAACGAAAATTCTAACGGAAACATTATATCCCCTGTGACCACGAGGTTACGGAATACCATAAAAAAATCATGTTTATTAATTTAAAAATCCATTATATGATTGACTTGAGGAGTCATCCATAATTGACGTCACGCTATTTTTGCTAACTGTTCACTCCCTCCCCCCTCGTCACACAGCGTCATAAAAACTTAGAGAAACCTATAAATTTGAAAACGTTGTTAATTAATATAGTATTTAGGCATGCATGCGCATCGAGAATACTAATCTAGCACAGGTAATATTAACGCATTATAAGAAAAATAATTAAATCATTAATTTTTAAGATGTTTGAGACCTAGCTCTCTTCGTGGTTAAAAGCCATCTGGCAATAAGTAAAACTACCATATATATTCGTTCGCAAGCCGACCTTTTTTGGACAAAATCCAGGGGGAAAAGTTGGGGGTTCGGCTTACGAGCGGGTCATTAACGTATTTTTGCATGGATTTTGAATATATGTGTTGTTATTGTAGATCATTGAGGTCCTTTTCTACATTCTACAAGATTCGACTGCTCTACAAGAAACTAGAATACATAATTAAACATCTGCACTTACCCCATTTAATCATTTTATTTATTTTTGTGAACGTTTTAATAAATTGTTTCACAAATTTTCTTTTCGACAACTAATTTAATGTACGCGCTTTTGTCACTTTTTACCAAATAATTTTTTTTTAAATACCGGTAACTCTTGCCTAACAAAGAGCACAGAGACAAAGATAGGCAGTACAAAGTAAACAATCATAATGACCTATTTAGCTTGCAGTTTGAAAAAAATGTGCACCATTTTGTTTAAGCTGTCCTATTATTTTTGAGTGGTCGGCTTGCGAGCGGGTTATCCACTTCACTTTTAATACTTTTCTCTTCCAAAAGTGTGTATGTGGGGGGGGGGTTCGGCTAATGAACGAACGGGCTATAGAAGGAGTATATACGGTACTTAATTTTATGACGTTTTCTTTCCATTTAATTAAGGAAACAATTTGATGTTGAATAATTTATTTTTCCAATTTCCAACCTCCAACCAGACACGAAGCGTACTCGTCTCTGACAGTAGAAAAATGTAATGTGTATCCACCAACCTGTATATTTATGGACAAGAAAGAACATCTCAATATGACTTGCAACAAGGTAAACGTTCTCTCTCTCTCTGAAACTCTTCCATCTCTGTCAACAGTGTGGTCGTATAAATTTCCATTTTCACAACTCATTCCTTCTTTGAAATGTGCATCAGACACTTTCTTATTGTTTTTTTATTTCTCGTCTGTGTTTATTCACATTACAAATATAATTTTTTTAATTAAATGAGTTTATAATAGTACCCAATCCTAATTATTTTTGAAAAGAAGTGTCCGAAATTAATGATTACTACTTACAATTGATCTGATAAAAATGGTCTCAATCTTACATAATGAACAACTTCTTTTATAAATTTTTTTGGCGGGCTGGGGGGTGGCAAAGGCACATCACTACAGGTTTGCGTCAAGTTTTTATACACCATTTTATACAGGCCTAAAGTTAACACCTATGAAGTACTATTTAATCAATTCATGGTGTGACAATAGTGCCCCTTAGGAAAAGGTCAGGTGTGGCAAAGGCACATCACTACAGGCTTGCGTCAAGTTTTTATAAACCATTTTATACAGGCCTAAAGTTAACACCTGTGAAGTACTATTTAATCAATTCATGGTGTGACAATAGTGCCCCTTAGGAAAAGGGCAGGTGTGGCCTATGTACCAAGCTTTATTTAGCCATCGCACTTCGCTGTTTCCATCATGAGAGTTAGCTCTTGTTAAGTATGTGTGCTGCACATTTATTATTCTAAGGCTCAAAATGTGAAAATCCTAAAGTGATAATTAGCAAGATTAGGAGTTTAAGCGTTTAATACTAATAAATGTTTCCCTCATCTACAGCGCACATTGATTGAAATGTCAATTTATAATAATAAACTGACCGTAATTTTGGACAACACCGTAAAACTGTCTCTTGATATAGATGGAACGTTAATCAGTTGGCCCTTCTCAAACATGATTGTCTACACAGAGAACAGTACTGGAATTTGGAACTTGCCCAGTATGTAATGTTGAAAAAAAATTTTTTATATGAAACAAATTAGCTGACATACATTTAAGTAGTGACATAAGGTTGGTAAGGTAAAAAATATTACATTCGTCAATGATGTTTCAATAGTATGTACTATTTTTTTTTACATAATAAAAACCGTATAAAACAAATATTTTCTTTTCAGGTTTTCCTTCTGATCTTTTCGTATTCCTCGGTGCGACAAATAAACAGGACACAAATGTCTTTAAGTGGCTTTCAGATGCTCAAAGTGTCTCCATCGCTGACTGGATTAGTGATGCGCCAAGCACAGATGGTGAAGAATATTACTTGTCCTGGGGTATGGACACGGACAGGAGCAAAACATTTGGGCTGAAAGACTTAGACGAGGAAGACAAGGCTTGGCCATTTTGTTACACAAGTAAGGGACTTTTTTAAAACAACTCATTTATATACTGTTTTACTTCAACCAGGATTCTGATTGACATGAAATGTGCTTTAAAAAACAAAACAAAGAACAAAATTACAACAAACAAATTTTAAATTAAGATGCCTGCAAAAGAAAATGTTGTTAATCTCGAGGGGTAAACAAAGAAAATTTCAGGTCATCTGGGAAGTGTTTGCGACCAGAGAAGTGAAAGGTAGTGAGGTAGCGATTATTAATTATATGAGATACAGTGAGTGAGAAATCCCGCATTGATAAAGACAGTAATTCAAAGAGGGGTGCAAAGGGTGGGACAGAGAGGAAGAATAAGAATAGCCAAAAAAAGGCAAAGTGTGAGGTCAAGAGTAACAGAGTGAGACACGCACACAGAGTGTAAAAGAGAGAGAGAGAGAGAGAGGCAGAGAGAGAGAGAGAGAGAGAGAGAGAGAGAGGGAAAGAGAGAGAGAGAGAGAGAGAGAGAGAGGCAGAGATAGAGAAGACTTTAAAGACATATAACTCTGTATTTAACAACATGAAAGACGGAAGCTTGCATTGGTAGAGTACATTTTGAAATATCTGTTAATGATAGAAATAAAAAGTAAATAGCATGGTCTTTGCTTTAAGCTGAGGCATATGTAAAGCTATTTGATATTTGATAAATGTATAGTCAATATCGCAGATTGGAAAAATTCCCTAATCCATACCCCAACTTTTTTTAATTTCAAATCAAGTTTGTGCAAGAAAACGTGAGATAATCTTTGTTTTTTTTTGTCCACCATCGCATGTATTAATTTGTGCTATAATGCTATTAAAAAAGTATGAATATAAAATATAAGTGTGAAAGTTATTTTAACCTTTTAATATAATTGACATCGTCTTGGATCTTAAATTATACAAGTATAAAAACATAACATTAATTTTATTTACCAAAAACTGTCAGTTGTAGAGCCCAAAAATGCTGAGTCTCATAGGGCAGCACCCGTATAGGTTAGTACCCCACAAGGGTACAATAAAGAGGGTGCCCAGTGAAAAGGTCTGATGATCTGCAGCAGCGTAGTGCCTCATTTTTTAATGTAAATTTTAATATAAATTTGTCCCTCTTAACGCGAATGCACCCACCCAATCAAAAAATTAAAGAAATACATTACCGGTAGTTTGTCCATTATAGAGCCCGGAATGGCAGCAAGGTAAGGGTATCACATGAAAGGCTACAGAGAAGAGCTGTAATAAAGAAATATAGATGAGAGTTACTGAACGTAACCAAATTCTTTAATGGTAATAATTATAAAAATATTATTATTAATAATAATAATAATAATAACATTAATAAAAATAATATTTTTTTATAATAATAAAAACAACAACTTTAATAATAATAATGATAATAGAAACGAAAATAAAAGCACAATTATTCCATGAAATTAGTAATCGTATTTTGTTTCCTCTTTAGACGCAACCAGATACAAATATGTTGTAGTGCTACCCTCCGGCGTGGCAGAGACATACCCGTTGGAAATCGTTGTCTCATCAGGCTAGTTATTATATTAGTATTTTTAATAATTTATTAATGGCAAATGTATTATTATTTTTTTTGTAAGGCTTTTTTTACAAAATAAATACCATTTTTTAAAAGAAAATATGGAATTCATTGAACTAATAATTGTCAGACGAATCAAAAGAGTATCAATCATGTAAAATTATAAATTTGTAAAAATCACTTCACTTTTTGTTAAAATTCCCCCACATTATAAAAAAAAACAGACCTAAAATATTCGTAATCTACTGGACATTGTAAATATATGAAGGGTCGTATTAATCCCACGGAATCAGTGTTAGAATAAACAAATTTAATTACTTTTAAAGAAATAAAAATTCAATGAATATAATGATCGTTGATAACTTGTAAATACAGAATAACCTGTGTGTCACAGGCAAAGAAACCGTGATAAAAAATGAAAATAATGCAAACTTTTCAATTGAAGAAATGTTAACTTTATTTCATCATGTACTGTTATTGTCCACCATCAGGTTACCTTGACATGGCGTATCTTTATTTTAACCAGTGGAATAATACGTCGGGGACGCAGACCCTGCAAGTGGACTGGGCTAACATGAACCACAGTGCGAGATTCACTGTCAACAGCACCACACGACTTATGACCAACAAGGGTACACCGTAAAGATTTGCATTATATATTAAAGAGAAACCTTTTATTTTGTTAGTAAAGATATATCTATGATTTGAATGAGTTACTACATACTTGTACCTTTTCTCAATCTTACTCCTGAATCAGTCGACCAGACATCGCTCAACAAAAAACATTATCATTACCTTCTATTTGCTTATAGCAATACGTTTATCTTCTCTATCTTAATTCGTCTTGGTCTTCTAGCACTATTAATATTCCCCAAAATGAGCTTCACACTCAGGCTCAAACTCCGTGTAGAACAGCGATCCTACTATGCTGTTGTTGTTGTTCGTCCGTCGTGATCGACGATGACCACTCTCATCATATTTGCTGGGCCGCCACATGTGTTCTCTGGTGGCTTATTAACCCTATTTTTGCGCGAAAGAGGCGTCCGCATGTCGGACAAGAGATAGAAGCGGTCCCTTCAGGGGGCTTTTGGTTTCGTTCCTTTCTGGCCTGGCGTTTTAACTTGGCAGCCTGTTGTCTATTAGCTTCACAGACAGCTGCGCCATTCCATATCGTAGAGCGCCAGTGGGCTCGGTTACTGGCTGCCGCTTCCCAGGAGTCATGTCTGATGTCGAACATGCTACTAGGCCCCACTATACTATTAGTTCCCGTTCTCAAAATCCAATCGACTCATAAAAATCCCTGACTTAACTCTACTGATTAGTTGTCGTTTCACACTGAGCTCACCAAAATAAAATTTTCCCCAATCTCTCTGTTTTAACCAAACGCTGCCCAAATGTTTCTTACTCCTAGCCTTGATTATTTACCAAACCATTCACTACTTTAGTAAAGTATATTGTTGATGAACTTAAACAGATGTATTCAGATTGACATTTGACTCTTATCAGACTTACACACGTTTTAAGTCTACGAATGTTTTTAGCCACGTTTGCCATCTATCATGAGACAAATCAATAATTATGTCGTTGACTACATGATGGTGGTCTCCCCGAGTCACGCTGTTCTGTGCAATATGTGTGTCTGTGTGTGTGCGCGCGCGTGTATGTGTGTGTTGATGTTTTCATTTTTTAAAAATCCCTTATATTAACTTCACGGCCGTCTCTGTCGCCATCTCTCTCTCTCTCTCTCTCTGTCTTGGGCGGGTGGAAAAACAAAAGTCAAAAATGACCCTCTTTCCATGATTCGATCGAACTGAAATTTGGCACACGGACCCGTCTCACCTAACATTGCATTGTATCAAAATTTCAGATCGATCGAACGTACCGTAATTAAATTAATGCATTTTTAGTTTATCCTTATATAACGTATGTAATTCAAATTCACTGTTTGTTATTGTTTTTTTTTCCACGTGAAAGTTTGAGTTGACGCGTTGAGGCGACCCATCGAAGTACCGCGTGCTTTTGTTTACATTTTACGTGTCACGCTGAGCTCGGTCAAGCGAATCGGTGACCAGACTTTTCCCCTCTCCCACCCCCACCCCCCAACAGGGTTATGAAGCAAAGTTAAGTTAGACAGATTCAGTCTGTAAATGTTTGTAGCGTTTGAAAATAATCAATACTGTTAGTTATGTCTCATATATAAGGGATTTATAGTCAAAAACTTTGTTTTTACGGGTTTGTTTTATTTTAAAGTTTAATTTAATAGCTATTAAAGATCGCGGCTGGATAGCGAAGTAAGTAGTGCGGTCGCCTCTCAAGCTGAAGTGCGTGGGAATCGTGCCCACGTTAATGCACAATAAAAACTTGTTCATAAATGACTATTGCTAAACAATAAAGTCCTCCACTGACCTGGAGAGGAGATGGGTGCCGTCAAGTCGATGAAGCCCCGAGATAGTTCTAATGGAAACATTAGAACCCCAAACGACTACGAGGTTATGGGACCCAAAAAAATATTTTTAAAAGTCATGATTTTAAATTATCTAAGAAACTTTGAAATTATTATGTCAATTTTTTTTTGGCCACCCTTACTAAATATAAGAAAATTTTATTTTAAAAAAAATGTGAGATAAAACATTATTGACATCACTCTGTCGTGTTTCTCACAGTATTTAGAAATCCTATATAACAAAAGGCAATTTTATGTGCGGTTATCGATAGCGATTGGTCCCTCAAACTCCTGCAGACTCCTACAGCCAATCACTGGCGGAGAAAAATTAAATCTCATTTTCATTTTGAACGACGTTCAAAAGGAGTTATTTTTGGTGCAGTTTTTTTTTCCAAGACTTTATTTTAAGCGGTGTGCGTTGGGATTTGTAGTCAAAAAATTTTGTTTTTGCGGGTTATTTATTATAACTCTGGACAAACCGCGGTGTGGGGCGGGGAGGTAGGGTCTCTGAGCAGAGAGGCGGTGTTGGAAGGGGGGAGTAGGGTCTCTAGAAAGACGGGCGTGGGTAATGTTGTTATAACTATATTGTATAGTATTTTGACGTGATACACATGTATGGCCGGTCGAGACTGTGGGTCTCTCGACAAACTGCAGTGGAGGGGATGTAGGGTCTCTCGACAGACGGGGGTGGGTAATGTTGTGATGTCCTAACATGAACTTCAAAGGTCAGCCTACACTTATTCCCGTCCTTGGACTGCCTTTGTTGCTAGTCTAGAAGTAATTTTTTTTTAAATATATGTTTCCACTTATTTGCCGTCAGTTTTTGTAACTGAGTCTGAGTTAAAATGCACAGTGATCTGATTTGGGTTTCAGTTGTCTCCAAGAGCGCGGCCTTCCTACTGTCCACGCACGATGTGACAGTTGTGCTCTATCACAGGACAGCTACTCAAGTCAGCAGCACTTTGATTTATCCCGAGAGTTTCTTAGGAACCAGCTATTTAGTTTTTTCGCCGCAACGTTCATGCAGTAACTACACGGTACGTTTGTCCGTGAAACCACACTTGATTAGAGTTAATGCTCTTTTATATACATTAAGAATGTTCTTCCCTTGTTCGTTTTTTTGCTCTACTTTTTTAATGGATAAGTGATGTTTTGGCTTTAAAAATGATTTATGATTATATAAAATGATTTTGTCATAATTTATTGTTTCGGATCTTATAAAAGACGACTTTTGTATACAGTACATTATTCCGTCTTACGATCATCCAATGCGTATGTATAGTATTGCAGTTTTAAGAGAGTTTTTTAATGTTATTAGCATGTTTGTTTTCCCGGTTTGTTCAGGCAACCAATTCGACAAAAGAATTCGAAACAGGAAGAAGCAGGTTTTGTACATTGTATTTGATTTTGCATATGGAACAAGAAAATTGTTTTTTACCCCTAAGACTATTGTGTATGCGGTATGGATTTATATCCAGGGGGTACATTAGGTCTTTCGAAAAAAGGCATTGCTCTATAGGTCGTATCTCTGGGTTTTTTCTTTTCTTTTATTATTTTTTCTTTTCTTTTTTTTATTTTACGACTTTGTTGATATTTTCAACGAAAATTTTGCGAAAGATGAGATTTATAATATTGATCTGAATAGTTTACAGTCACTTCGATGTATGACAATAATGAAGTCACAGTGACAACTCCGAGCGCTTCGTTGCTAAAAGGGATCTTGAAATTTGTAATAAATGTTTTGTAAGTTATCATTTTAAATTACACAGTTAAGTGTTTTTACTTTTTTTTGTTTTTCTTTTTTCTAACTGTATTGATGTAAGTTATTCCCGTTTATATGATTATGTTTGAGGGACATTATCCATTAAAAATTGTTGGTGGAGGAGGGTAAACTGTGATGGAGTTTTCAATATATTTAATGTGATTTGACAAAAACGAAAATTGAGATAATTTTTTAAAAATAGGTTCAAACTCTCTTTTCCCGTTTTTCCCTGACGAACCCCTTCTGTAAAGGGGGGGGGGAGAGAGAGAAAAGTGATATTTTTAAGGTTAGACCCAATCTAAGCAGAGGCGTAGCAACGATTTGGCATCGGGGGCAGTTGCCAAGGGCGTCGAGTGCAAATCCTTCAATAATCAATTTATTCTGTATAATTAAGTATTTTCCTTATTTCTCAAGGGCGCAAAAAATGAAATAGCGAAGGGCGCGGAAAACCTATATACGCTGCTGAGTCTTAGAGTCCAGTTATGTTAATGTATTTGCCAAAAATAAACATATATTTCGAGAATCATTTCTGTTAACAAGGGATAAGACGTAGCATTATGTGTTTGTGTGAGTGTGTGTGCATGCTTGCGTTTTTGTGTGTGTTTAGTTGTTTATAAGTTCACCATTTATATATTATAAAATATAATTTTAAATATATTTACTTAATGCCTTAGCCAATGAAATTTGTAATTATTTTCCCAATTATTACCTCGTAACTTAATCCCATTTCATACTCCCCTCCCCCCTCCCCAGTTCAACCGCCACAGCTCGTCTCACTATGAACGCTGACGACAGTATACAAGTAGATGTGGGTGCGGACGATAACTCCGTGGTCACTGTGGGAGCGACCCAAAATGTGGCAGTGTTCGTATGGACGAAAGACGAAGTAGGTTTTGGTGCTTATCTTCCTAAGTCACGCTAGCTGTATTATTGTACTTAGAATCAGTGAGAATGAAAGGTTCCTCTGTGCAAAACAACTAATTGCTTCTTGTAGTCTGCATTATTTTATAGTTTATACCTAACGCAACAGGATTGTAGTTTTCAATCAAGTTCAATCCATTTATATTTCTCTACTACTCATTTAAACAAAATATTTAATCTTGTACAAAAACTAAAGGCTAATCTTCAATCACTTTGTCTTGAATGTTCTATATTCTATGCATGGGCGTAGGGTAGGGGGGCAAGGGGGGCATTTGCCCCCCCCCCTACATTTGAGAAAAAAACATTAATTTATTAAATGCATTAATAAATGTTGTATTTTAACTATTACAGCACTTATTTGTAAGTCTTATTAATTTCTAAGGCTTTTTTCAACCCTTATTTTATACTGAACTTGAATTTAATTGAAAATTGTACCTGTATGGCATTGCCAGTTAAAATATAAAAAAAAAGTGGGATTTTTTTGCCCCCCCCCCTGGAAAAATTCCTAGCGATGCCCATGATTCTATGCACAACGCAATCAATTTTCTCCGATTCAATTTAGGAAATCTATTTGTAAAAAAGCAACATGTGTGTGTTATAGTTTAAGATACATGTATAAAATAATTAATAAATCTAAATATTTTATAATTCACTGATGATTTTAGTATTGTTTTGTTCAAGTTTCAAAAAGATTCAACTACATGTTTCAGGTTTGCCTTCAGATCAATCTGGACATGCCTCCGCCTACCTCTAGTTATACGTCAGAGTACGCCATCCCTGGGGCTGAATTTATCAAGCTCGTGGCAGTAGAAGATAACACTGTCAGGGTATTTTACACGAGAAAGTGTTCCGTTTAGATTTGTACAAAATGCAGAGCGCCTACCAGACTTGCATGAACACAAATTAAATTAAATATTTTGAATTTTTTCACATCAGTTAAGCTGTTGTATAGACAGGTTTTTTAAAGTCATTTATTGAAGAATCAACGTTGAAGCTTTAATGAAAATGTGTGTAGTTCTTCTTTTCATAAATAATTGAATCGATTATTACTTTTATACTACTAATCTATAAATAAATTCAAATTTTTAAAATGTTTCAATTAATTTCAACTAACCGCATTCAGCGATGAGCCAAATCTCGTCTGATTATCCCAGGTCATAATATTATTTTCATAGCTGAAAATATTCAAAAATGATTTTTTTAAATATTTTAAACCAGATGTATCATGCGACATTGAACGAAATCGCACTACTACAATTGAATAACAGAATTGCTGTTTCTTACTCTACTAATGGTTACCTGCTGGTAGTCGAAAGTTTGATGCAACGCCCTTTCTCCGGGGTACAATTTTTCTTCAACGGTTCATGTGTGACGTCACTTGCGCCCTCCAGGTGGCGACGCTGTCAGTACGACTTTGAGGTGGACGATGCGAGCAACGAGTATTTATTTCTTGCTGAGATGAGGCTTTTTCCTGACTGTATAATGATTAAATGTAGGTGGGATGGTGGGGGCGGAGAAGTTAGAGACAATACTCAATTACCAAACAACATCCTACTATTGTTATTTGGAAGAAAAGTGGTTATTCAAATGTCGTGTTTTTTTTTAACTTGATTTTGTGTGCGTGTTTGTTTGGTAGGTAGGTGAGAAAAGTATGTGTCTGCACCGGGGGAAGCTGTTGTTGTAATGGGAAATGTGGTATTAACGTGTCAGAGGAAAGAGTTTTAAAAACATCAAGATACCTCTGAAAAGTAATTGAGCAGTTAACAGAGTAGGTAAATTTATACGTATATTGGCGATTCTGTTTATTGTTTATTTTTAATAACCAGCTTTATATTCATGTTATTTACATTTTTAAAAAAAATTATTACTTCGTTTAATCACACACAATTACACACTTTGTTTCTTTTAAATGCATATATTGGATGATGTTTAACTTAAAATAAGAGTGATTTTAAAAAAAATAATGTATCATTTTTAAATATCCTTAATATCTCTAAACATTTTATAAGTTAAAGATTATAAATTATTGTTTACGATAAGCTATAAAATAAAATATATAATTTCACCAAGAACAAATACTAAATAGTTTACCAAATTAAAATTAAAAATAATTTTTAAATCATTATTTTAAATCTATTGATGTTACAGCTATTTTTTTCCATTAAAAGCTTCGGCGAATGAAGACTACTACGCTTGCAACACAACTTTCCCAAGGGGAACACGTCATGTGACGGGAGAAGGGATTCTTGCAGCGTACTGCAGGAGCGCTAAGCATGGCTTCTGTCACATACTGGGCGCCGGAAACGTAACTTACAAGAACGGTGTAAGTCAGCGGTCAACATACTAGGGCCTGCGGGCCTTGTGTGGGCCACCAACAGTAATTGAATGATGAATGTAATTGATAGAACAATAGGAACAAGAGAAGTTTGGATACAATTTAAGTAATAAAATTACAGTACTAGAAGAACATCACAATGAAATATCTGCTGTTTTGTGTTTAAAAGTTATAACTTTCAATTAGTGTCTGTTATATATAAGATCAATTAAATCTTATCTCTTAGAATAACTCAAAAAGAAATTACAATGTGCTATTCATGTGATTGGTAAATTTTATAAAAGCCAAGCTCTCTCATTGCGTAGAGAACGTAAATAGTACATAGCAGAAGTGGTGCTAAAATTGTATTTTCAACATATCTTTATTTAAACATTTAAGGTTGCTAATATTCTAGATGTACATTTTGATTCACTAAAAAAATCTATAAAACGACCAAGTTTTTGTCACAATATCATTAAGAATCTGAAAGCATTGAGATACCTAAGAGCTTTACGGTTTTACAACAGATTCACTTTGTTCTTCTTCTTATGTTAATAACCTGATCGTCATGGCTCCTGTAAAAAAACGTTTAGGTTTTGTATACACGTCCGTGAAAATGGAGCCTTATACGGCTTTTCGTCGGAAACCTTGAGACGTTTTCTAAAGTTTTTTTTTACCCACATAAGCTTTTGTTGTTTTCTGAAGTCAGATGTGATTTCACAAATTTTTAAAAAAAAGTTTATTATTTTCTTAAATTTCGGAAATTTAATCTATATTTTATTTTTTACTTCTGCATAGGTGTGTGATCAAAACAAACGCTCCACCACAGCCCAGACCTCAACAAAAGGCTTTAGTTTCATGACCTCAGCCACTGGCTCAAACATGGTTCCAGAAATAAATAATTCGTCGTATAGTACTACGACTGATCCTGCAACAACGGTCAACGGTTTAACGACAAAATCCACTACAAGTACAACTGCCAACCTTGCACCAACTAGCTCTACAACAAATGCAACATCAATCATAACTTCACCAACTAGTTCTACAACAAATACAACATCAGTCATCACTCCACCAACTAGCTCTACAACAAATGCAACATCAATCATTACGTCACCATCTAGCTCTACAACAAATACAACATCAATAAGCACTTCACCAACTAGCTCTATAACAAATACAACATCAGTCATAACTTCACCAACTAGCTCTACAACAAATACACCTTTAATCACCACTCCACCAACTAGCTCTACAACAAATACAACATTAATCACCACTCCACCAACTAGCTCTACAACAAATACCACATCAATCATTACTTCACCAACTAGCTCTACAACAAATACATCAATCATTACTTCACCAACTAGCTCTACAACAAATACAACATCAGTAACCACTTCACCAACTAGCTCTACAACAAATACAACATCAGTCACCACTTCACCAACTAGCTCTACAACATATACAACATCAATCAACACTTCACCAACTAGCTCTACAACAAATACAACATCAATCAATACGTCACCAACTAGCTCTACAACAAAAACAACATCAATCAATACGTCACCAACTAGCTCTACAACAAATACAACATCAATCAACACTTCACCAACTAGCTCTACAACAAATACAACATTAATCAACACATCACCAACTAGCTCTACAACAAATACAACATCAATCAACACTTCACCAACTAGCTCTACAACAAATACAACAAAAATCACCACTTTACCAACTAGCTCTACAACAAATACAACAACAATCACCACGTCACCAAATAGCTCTACAGATGTTTCAACAGGCATTATTACCTCACTCAAAAATTCTGCCGTAACCACTGGCCCCATAAACATATTTGAATTTTCTGACATCTCCAACGGTGAAGCTACAACCCCCGATGGTATTATTACGATGTCTACATCTAGAAAGACACCACAGCCTATGTCCAACTTATGTCCATGCCGCTGTGAAGTTAACAGGAGCATCTCATTTGATTCTATGGAAACCGTTAAAGCGTTAAGAATGTCATTAGAGCAAACGCTAAAGATTATCGAAAACGAAACCATAGCCTATAAAATAACTAAAATCTCAATGTCTGACAAACGACCGTCTAGTATTGTGATAGGTGGCATCGGTGTCGTTATCATTGTGTGTCTTGTTGTATGTATAGTGTCACATGACATAGTTCAGTTGGTGTTCTTCTTGTATGGGACTGGAATTGGAGAAAAACCAAAAGTTTAACTTATGTTTTGGGAAATTGTAAGTATTGAAGTTTTATTATAGTGTATTTTTTATCCGATAAATACACCGTAATGTAATATATTAAGTAAGTAGCTTGTTGGTCTGTTTTTTTGAAGAAAAAAGTCAATTTAATTAAAATTTAATTTATTTTTTTAAATGCAAGGATATTAAAAAATTCGTATGATGATCATTTTTTAAAAATAATTTTTTTAAAAAGTATATTATTTAGGGCTGAGGAAATTAACGATTAATTTCTCGATTAATCGTTAAAATTTTTTATCGATTAAAATTATTTTAATCGATAAAAAATTCGCTTAAAATTAAAGAAAATATTTTTAATATTTAAAAAAATTTTTTATTAATAAATAATTAATTATTAATAATTAATAATAATTTATATGTTTTTTAACGTACAAACTTCTCCCGCGTAATATTATAATTTATTTTATTACTTTATGTGGATCGGCAGACGTCAACTAAAAATGGCTGACAGCATCAGCGCAGTTAAATTAAAACATATAACTGGAAAGTTGAGCAAAAAATTTTATTTTTAAGCTAACTGCGGATGGCAAAGTCGAAGATGGTCAAAAAGTTTACTGTCTTCACTGCCATAAACAATTCTCTTTTAAAGTATCAAATACATCGCTGACGTATAACCTTCAGCACAAACATCCGATCAAGTATCAACACATTGCCATAAAATTTAGTTCAAAATATTCTTAATTTTCAACGTCTATGAGAAAGGTGAAATAACTCAATAAAAATTTTAAAAAGTCAATTATATTGATTTTGTTACTTACCTTGAAATATTCAGTTTAATGACGTCATAAATTTCTATTTTGGGTTTAATCAAAATTATCGATTAATTAATCTTTGATTCCTCAAAAGATAACAATTAAGTTTAAATTAATCGATAACAGCCCTAATATTGTTATAATACTGCTATCATCAAAAAATAGTTTCTGAGCTTTTAAATTGTATCATAGCCTCGTTTAGTTATTTACTTAATGCTTTAAAAAAAAACGAATATGTTGTGTTTAATACAAACTTAGAACCTCGAGCAAAGCACAATAAACCTAGAAACAAAATCATGGTGAACAAAATTTAAATCAACTAAGCTATAGACTTTATGTTTTGGAAATTTCCCTTATTCTATAACATAAGCAATTCTTGGTCAACTGTAAGGGCCACTTTTGGAAATAAATTATAACATTCTAGAGTTAAGATATTTTTAAGGGGGTTCACAATTATTTAACTTGTCTAGCAATACCTATTATTTTCCAAGTAACCTTGGTATCTGAAATGTATTTAGGAAATTAATGGGTTTTTTTAAACTTTGAAAGCTTAAAAGGCTCTCTTTCAAAAAAAATACCAGAAGGTCCCTTTTTCTATGGATATGTTTCATGTATTTGATGTATTTCAAATTTCATACTTTATTTAAATGTCATTTAATATTTTTAAAACACGACCAAAAAAACTATGGTCGTTCAAAAATTATCTTGAAAATTTTCTTAAATTCTTCAAGTGATCAAGTATTTCAACAGGCGAGATATAATTACATTTTCAATGCCTTCATTTATAGCGGTGCGCTTTAAAACACCTCATAGGGTAGTTAATTGTGCGTATATTTTCCATGTATACATTTTAAAAGAAGAGTTGCGTAACTTAGATCCAGGCCCAGTCAACGAGCGCACAATGCGTGACCAGCAGGCAAGCTCGAGAGCGGCAACATTGTAACATAACGTTTTTAAGCGGTTATTTATATACCAGTTCTAATAATCTGTAACGCTGTCCCTGCTTTGGTGTACTATTAATAAGTACTACGTTGCATTTAAAATATTGTTCCTTGGGCTTACATACATGGATTACTTGCTTTGGTTTTTGTAACGTTCGTTACATAATCGATGCATATGTGGGACTTGAATTTATTACAAGCAAATAAGATTTCTGTAAGGAATTAAAAAATCAATTTTTTTCCAAGTGGAGCATTTAGAAAAACCAAACCCTATAATAGTTTGGTTCATCAACCATTCCTGATTCTACTAGAAGTTACCCACCATTTCCAATAGTTAACTGAACATTAGACACCCACATAAAAAATCTAATTATAACATTTTTTTAAAATACTCTTTTCCATAATTTTATGTGTGTATACATTAATAGTTTCCTTAAAACTTTTATAAAAATTTATAAATTTATATTCCACTAACTGTTCATGTTGTACCTTTACTTTATGAATTTTTATTTTATTTATTTAAAAAACGTCAGAAAATGGTATATCTTAAATAAAAGTGTTAAAATTAATCAGGATTCCATTTTTTTCCTTTGCTTTTTGTTTTCTTGTTTGTAGGTTTATTTTGTTTGTTTGTTTTTTGTTTTTTTGAGTTTTGCATTGATTTTTTGTCATATATAATTCATATAATAATGTTTTATGAAAGTATTTTATTTTACATTATAATGGAATAGTACATGAACACATAAAATAAGAGCAACAACACTCTATGTGCCAGCTTACATATTCACAATTTTCTTTCAATACATCTCATTAATTATCTTTTATTTGTATGTAGCGCGACTATTTCATTCATTTTAAAATTTGAAAAATTTAATTACGTTCTTGAGCTCCTAATTTTTAAAATGTCGGATACAGGAATAGCATTGTCCGTGCAATTTTTTTAATGCAATTTAAAAGATTCGCATCATCTTTAAAATACATAAATTCGCTATAAACAATGCAATTTACTTCGATTACGTCTCTTCAACTGGCGCTATTCAGCTAGAGTAGTTTTTAAATCTAAAATCTAAAAATCAGGTAAGGCTTTTGATTTTTATTAATTGATTTTTTTTAAATTTAATCTTAAATATCACTGGACAAAAAAGGATATATCCAATCAAAACTTCTATTATTTGACAAGAATCATGTAAAATTGTCTCACATGCAATTTTTAAAATCAAATCAGCAGTTCTGCTTGATTTCGTTCAAAACATTAGCCTCCGCAGTAATTTTAAACTTAAAATAAACCTTATCAAAACAAAAGATTGATGATCCATCCCGAAGTAATATATAATTTTCTTGTTAGGAACAAACTAAAACATTTATATAAAATTATAGATTTCGTGAGGCGCAGAAAAGACGCAATAAGCAATTTTGTTATAGTAGACAAGTTACAAAAATATAGTTGTTCACACAAGGGTGTGTGGATTTGTGACAGAAGGGCGATTTCATCATGGATGAAAAAAAACAATGAAAATGTCATTTAGTATGTTTAATGAATAAGAATATTACACTTCTCAATAAAAAATATTTGGAGCCAGTGAGCAAGGATGAATTGAGAATCTTTAGCAACCAAACTCCCTAGACGCGCCATATGGAATCACATCCCATACTAGTTTTCAACGTGCAGATAAATCGTGAATGAATCCTATCTTGCGTTTGTGACATTTTTGCTGGGTAAGCCAGGTGCAGATAGGAGAACATCTAAGTGTTAACGTGATTATTGTTATAGATATCTCCCCACCCCCCCCCCAACTGAATTACACTGTCGCAAAAATTCTCTTGCTCTGTTCTTGGTTTAAGTACACGCATTTGTACATTTCGATAGTCAGATATTGTATTTGGAAGATAGGTGTGGGCGATAAATTTTTGGCCCGCCTTAAACAGAACAAACAATAAACACACAACGGTTTGGGTGATTAGATTACATTATATTTGGCTTGATTTATATGTCTCACATCTTACATGGCAGCTAGATGAACGCGTAATGAAGATGTTACCTTCAGTTGTGTCTATCGGTAACGGTGCAGAGCGAGAATTAGGACCTTCCTTTCAATGGAAGTGACAGTTGATATTTATATTGAAGTGTTCGTTTTAATGCAAATATGCTCAAACAGACGCAACTCGTACTTTTAAGCAATAAATAATAATATAAAAGCCCAAAGTCACTGACTCCGTAACGCTCCGTAACAGTCCATAGCAGTTAAAAAAGCATGTGGTCTTTCTAGCCGTAAAATATTTAATGACGTCATTGTTTGAGCTTATGTTTTAGTTTTGGAAAATGGAACGATGTAAAAAAGGATTTGAAGATTTATAATTATTAAATACTTTATGTACATATCAGGTAGTTTACTATTTCGTATTTATCAAACAAGGATAAGTTACTTCGGCTTTTGAAAAAAGTTGGTGCCTTAGGCGCCCCACAACCTCTAGTTTTTAAATCCTTTATATTAACTCGTGGTGTCTGCGGCCGACCGACCGACCGACCTTGCTTGCTTGCTTGCTTGTCGCCAAAACTTTTGATCGATTTTTAACCCACTTGCTCGCAAGATAGCGAGCTGAAATTTTGCAAGCAGTTTCGTACCAATAATAAAAAACAATGTATCAAAATTTCAGATCGATCGCATGTACCGTAATTAAATAATTGATTTTTTAGATTATTTTATTTATTCCTATGTATCATGCTATTTTTTGAGATAGAGCGTCGCGGTGCGTATTATATTGAACAACCTTTCTGTCGCGCAATAAGGTGCGTATTTTATTGACAGCTCTTTTTATAAACATATTCCTGATCGGTACGCATTATATTAAACATGTTTTACGACACAACTGCAATTTTGTATTTCTGGATGGTCTGGCGCTGCGTATTATAATGAACATTCTTTTAATTACTTCTCGTACATAAAGGATTTATAGTGAAAAACTTGGTTTTTTACGGGTTTTTCTTATTAAATATTACGTGATCGGGAATTCCAGGAAATAACAGTTCAACAACAAGTGTACATTAATGGTAATTTGGTAAACAAACAAATCAATATTTATCTACCTATAATAGTGGATGTCTTTGGGTAGATCAAGTCTTGGGTGGCTTAAATACGGAGTTTGTGTACCAATGATTACCTAGTTTGAACTGTCTAAACAGAAATCGATTAAACAAGATATAAGAAAGCCTTTATAATTTTTTTTTAAAATCAATTATGCTTAACAGCTAAAGTGTCCAGATAAAACTTTTTCCAGCCAACAAAGAGTTAAAAAAAAAGAAAACAATGTCCCACATATAAACTTTCAAAATGAACTCAGACCTAAGATATTTTAATTTTTTAGGGAAATCTACTTTTTAAAATTTTTTTTTAAAGAAAGCGAATGATAACCCAAAAAGTACCCTGTCTGTAAAGTTCCCTGTATTGCCATCATTATTTTTAATAGATCGACATGTATCAGTCTACGCCTGTAATAATTACATCAAGTGGCAACTCATGAGAAGAGCACCGCATGTATGTTCGTGTTAGGCCCTTGTTTTGCTTCAATCGCTTGCTATAGATAATATTCTCCTGAATACGACAGTGCGGGTAAGTCACCTTGAAGATATCGATATTTATACTTTTGGGAAACCTACTAGGAAGTTCAGTCCTTGTTGACAGGCAGGGGAAGACGTTTCAATCACTTGCAATCATTTCACCTTGAATGCCGAAACGCGCCTCATGCGCTGTTTTGTAAAAGTAACTCCTGATAAAATGAGAAATGGATTTAATTGATTTCACTTTCTGTAATGCTAATGTGTTAAATTAATTTTTCTCAGTTTCAGCATTTAATTTCTTCAAAACTACATGTATGTGTACTAAATTATTTTATTCAAATACATATAGCTAGGTTGCGTGAATATATTTTGATAATCATTTATAGCGTAATAAAAATTTATTGTGTAGTTTATTGATTTGTGCACTTTTAATATGGAATAAGTCTTTTGGTAATCTGTGCCATTACGATTGCCTGTTGGAGTTTTTTCTAAGGCTTAGAAATGTGTGTGTAAAGTTTATGTGCTGACGTTAAAGGTATGTTTCGGCAAATAGAACTATGAAAAGAAAAGTTTAGTGTGTTGGATGCGCTTGGGCCAAACGGAATTAGAAGAAATTCGTTTCTTTCAAATACAAAAATACAGGTAGGGTAAAACTATATCACGTCAACAAAATTTAACTATTACAAATTTTATTCGTGTTTATGAATTCTTTACCAAAACATCTACATTTGTGTACTGTCTCTTATTTTATTTATTGACGGCTATTGTTTGTATCCCATGTTAATGTACGCAAGGTAAGGGGTGGGGTTTTTTGTACAAGAGAAGTTTTCATTAGAACTGAAATTTATTTGAGGTTTTAAATTTATTAGTATATATTATGTTCTGATATAATAATAATAATAATAATAATAATAATAATAATAATAATAATAATAATAATAATAATAATGACATACATGTACACTATAGCCGAAGAATCTCACCCTTTTGAAAATGAGGAATTTTAATAGTTAACAACTACATTTCTTTAGATTGAAAAATGCATTAAATTGCTAAAAAAAATGTGTAACGTTTTAGTAAACTGTAATTTGTATTTAAGTATTTAATATGTTTACCATTAGGATTGGAACGAATTATTTTCATTAAAAAAATTGATTTGTCTTTCTCACTTTGAAAAGTGATTTTTAAAAAAAATAATTGTGGTTGTTTTTTTATGAACAAAGTTTAAATGTGAAACATCTAGAGCTCTCTTAATATTTCTTTCAATGAATTCCATTAATTAAATACTGAGTGCATTGCGTCAGACAGGCAAAGTCACATTTGAGTTCTTTCAAACCAAAAATGTCGAAAGTAGTGAAGAAAGCCATGGCGGAACTATACGCCTCTAAACTAAGAAGGAGCCTGCCTTTCATTGAGGAGCAAGTAGAAGCCAACGATCTTCTAACACATTTGTATGCAGGGGGTGTGAGTCTTTTTTTTTCTTTCTATTTAGAATTATTAACTTTTGGTTTAGTTTCGTTCTTTTTTAGGAGACAGTTTTCCAGTACACTCCTTTTTTGTTTTAAAAAATAAAGTGGTATCTCGGTATACATCTGCTTTGGTTTAAGTCCAACTTGGTATACGTCCTGTTTGGACGCGCAACGTTTTGTTTTTTATTTGACCTTTGTTTAGTATACGACTTTATTTTTTATATTTTTTTTGGGGGGGGGAATACAACCCTTGTGCTAGAACTTTCATTCATGAAGTCATTCATTAATGACGTCACGCGATTTTGACAGATTCCCCCCCTCCTCGTCGATCGTCTTCACAAAAAGTTAGCTCCCTCCCTTCAAATATAACGTTAGAAAGATGTTCCCTTCCCCCATATTAAAATCCATAATTCTTATTTGAAAATGAGCATGTTTCAAATTATTTTATTGTCATTTAAGTTTGTATTTAATCTCAGGCTACACTCTAATATCACTCCCTGTAAATGAAAGCCCAACAGGTTATGGCATTCCATTGAAAGTAAGGCCTGGGGTTAAAGTTGAAGGGTGGTAAAAAATTAAATTTGGACTCTTGTGAAATTATTTATTTCCTCCCTCGCACCTCCTACTTATCTTAACTGGAATTTTAAACGCACGACCGTTTAAATACCCTACCCCTCTCTTAGCCTCCAAAATCACTCACATTTTTTTTCCTTTTTAGCCCCCCTCCCCCATTTTCTAATTATGACTATTTAAATTATAATATAATATTATTATTTTTATAATACTGCCGCCTCCACCCCTTCCCCGCCTTACTGAAATATATCCGCTGCACTGACGAACCCCTCTGTTGACCTGTGGTCACCTCCTCTTTCCATCAGATCATCGATGCCAACGACAAGGAGGCCGTGTCGAAAACCGTCACCAGGAAAGAAAGAATCTCTTATCTGGTGACTCTCCTCATGAGCCGTGGCGACAGGGCGTACGGTTGCTTCCTGGAGGCGCTGAGGAAGGAAAACTACGAGGATGTGGTTGAGCGAATAACCGGACAGCCTCCAGAGGACAGGGGATACGTTGACATGGAAGCTGGGCCCGCTCATGTAGATCTCGGTAACTTAAAAACTGTTATTGTGGAGCAAAATCGGGGCTACCATATAATATTGGTATTATAAGTGTTTTAACCACAAAAAGTTTAGGTTTTCTTTTAAATATAAAAAATGACACTGGTCATTCTTAAAGCATTTGAAGTAAATCAAATTAAATTTAAATGAATTTTTAAATTGTTTTGTAGATTCCTCTAAGCTTGATTGATTGCAGTCATGAAAAGATGAATCGAGGAAACATTTAATTCAAATCAAAATGGTATATTTAGACTTGCGATGGCAACCTTGATTTCATCGATTATAGGCTTTTCAAACTTCTTAGACTTCTGGATTTTATTGCTGAAAGAATTTTTTTTTAAACTATTTAAACAACAGTATTTTAAGTAGGTTTTAAGCAAATGTATATACAATATTTTAAAATTTAGAATTATAATAATATACGAAAAATTATTTATAAATTTAGATTTTTTTAAAGCATGATTAATTTAACAGTATCTTATAGGGCTTAATGAACGAAGTTTCGAACTCGAATAGTTGTAAAGGTGTACATAATTTTTTAAAACAAACAGATGTAAGTACATAAAAATGCTTTTTAAAACACTCCGCATATTCCTCTTCAGTCACTGTTCCTTTGGAAGCGAAAGTTGCCAATTTGGAAAATCAAGCCACAAAACACGCCATGAAATTGGAGAGAATTTCAAGAAGGTAATTCATTAATTTCAGGAATATCTTGTTGACAACAGGAAAGATAACTCAAATCTACAATGGGAAAAAGTTATCAAACTTGATAAATAGTAATAGCCGTATTTTGTGTGTGATTAAATCCTCGGGCCAAATCCTTTCTGCTCATGTAAACCATAACTTCCTGTTTCTAGCACAGTGCTTCTCAAACTTGTTAGTATGGCGGACCGGCAGGAATTTTCTCCTTTGCAACAGGGACCGGCGCACTATTTTTCCTGCACTGAAAATTTTTTCTGTCCTTTTTTTGAGAACCTCTGCGGACCGACGGCGGATGGCCCACGGACCGGCACCGGTCCGCGGACCACCACTTTGAGAAGCACTGATCTAGCGAACTAAAAGACAATCGGATTTTAAGGTTTAAGACAAGGTAAAATGTAAGATATTCATCAACAATCTGAAATTGTTATTTAATCTGCGTGTTCTGTGGAGTTAGGATTTATTTTATTACAAAACAAAAGTGTCCCTTTTTTGTATAAGGGCGATTTCGGATACAGACTTTGTGCTTTAATAATTCAGTAGATGAATAACATGTAAATAGGATATGAGTGAGCCTTGTAGAACGTAAATCAAACAGTGAACGTTTCGGCAAAGAGCTTTCCTCAACGAACAAATAGTACGCAAATAGAACTAATATAAATAAATTAAAAATATAAACTTAGCTGCGGTGAAATCCAAAGTGTCAATGAGAGTCTCACCCACATTTAATAATTCTTTTTGTCTTCTTAAATAATATTTTATTTATTTAAACACTGAGTGACTTGTACTGACGCATCACAATTTAAACTTAACATCACTGTCTCACACAATGAAGTGTCGCTTTTTAAACGTGCGTGCGTTGTTGTCACAACGAGTCTTTTATCTGTCAATCCCATTTCAGGCAGCTCAGGTTAAAATCATCGCCAGAGTTTTGTGAAAGATTAGATGCAGACATTTCAAATATTAATGTATACAATCTGAAGAAAACGGTAATTTTTCCCCCGAAGAAATGGCTTTTAGTTGTGTTATAGGGTTTATTACCTAAAACTTAGTTTTTTCTTTCTTGTATAATAAATATTTTTTAAACTTATTTAAAAAACCAAATATTGGGTGAAAAATCTAATTCTGGCTCCGCTTCAATTTTTTTAATGACTGAAATTGAAGTAAATCTCTAAAAATTAATCCAAATGAAATATATTTCTTCATTTTCTTTTGCTGACAATTTTAACAGATTAGATGATGCTGTGACAAAGGAAGATTTAAAGATTATTCAAAAGGAAATTCAAAATTTGGTTAGTAAAATGGAATGATTCTTTAACAGTTTTTTCCTATAAAAAGATGTAAGTAAATTTTTTAAAGAAAAAAATATATGTTAATTTTTAAAAAGTGTTAATATTTTGAAAGTTCTTCAATTATCACTAGTACTTGCAGATGAAATGAAAAATCAACAGAGAAAGACAGAAAGAGAAAAATTTCAAACAAGCAATTATATTTCACTAAATAAATCAGTTTCATTTTACAATATGATGTTCACTGCTTAACAGACTGCTGCAACTGAGAAGGAAAGAGAAATACAAATTCTCAAATCACAACTCAAAATTAAAGAAGCGGAACTGGCCAGCTTAACTGAAAAAAGTGCCGCCCAAGTCCAACAACTCATGTCAGAGATTGCCAGTTTGAAAGAAAAGGCTGAGAAAGGAGAAAAGGAGTTACAACAATACAAGTTAGAAAAAGGTGTGTAACTCTTTCCATTTTTTTTTGTTGGAACCATTTTTTTTAATACACCACATGATTCGGACTCACACATAACTTGAAAGAGGCACGCTGTTTGTGTAAATATTACTACGTCCTTACAGCTTTGATTACTGACGCAACACACAGGTGTATGCGTTACGTCAAATGCCTTCATCAGTACACAAAATCAAAAAATATGTGACAGAAACAAACGGGTTTTTGTTTTATTTTGTAACCAAACTTTTTAAAGAAAGAGAACAACAGGTGGATTTCGTTTGTCAATCAACCAATGACTTCGTAACTGTCATATTTTATCAGTGTAATCATGTAACACGTGTTATTTAACGTTTGAAAGACTCTATTTGTTTTTCCCAATTCTCGTGATTTAAATGCTCTATATGTAAAATTTGAAACTGCTTAAACTTTAAAATAAATAAGTAGAAGTCTGTACATCGTCATAAATTACACTGATATATATATATTTTTTTTTGTATTCCATAACATCGTGGTCGTAGGGGGTTCTAATGATTTCATTAGAACTTTCTCGGTAGACCTTGGCGTCGCCCATTTCCTCTCCAGGTCAGCGGAGGACTATTTTAGCGATAGTCATTCATCAACATTTTTAGTTATAATTATAATTTGACTCATTTTAAGTAGATTACTTTTTTTACATATTTTATTTCAAACTGTATTTCAGCTAAACTAGAGAACAAGGTTCAAGATTTGATATCTAGTGAGGTTTTAAATAAGCAAGAGATCGAGAACATTAAGGAACATGCGAAAACTCACCAAGACAAATTGAAGAAGCTGGAGGAAGATCATAAACAAAAAGATCAAGCTGTCAATAAACATATTGAAGGTCTTTTGGATTTTAAAGACAAAATATTAGCATTGGCCCCAAATCTGGTGGGTGGTTATTAGTTATCGATTCTCGTTATTGTGTTTGACTATTTAGAGTTTAAAGTGACGAGCAAGAATTAAGCAACTGTTAAGATTATCATACAACAGACGTTGTTTATTTAGGGCTTGAACAAATAATGAGTGTCATAAATACTAATTTTTTTACTACTTCAAAAAACGTTTTTTAAACATTTTTCTCCACTTGCTGCAATGCTAATTATCCTGCATGCTGAGTCCTCCGTCAAGCTTTTTGAAATTAGTCGTCTCATAACATAGACTATCTTGTGGGTCGGCATACAACTATATTGTCAAGTTTGCAAACTAGTGTGCTGCGTTTTTTCTTCTAGCCGAAAAATACAGTGTGTCATCTAACTTGACTATCAATACATCAAGCTGTTTGCCTCTCTGCTCATATTTCTCTTCTTCTGTCAACAGAACTCCCAAAGTGTTAATTCAGGCTTTCTAACCAGAATACCGAGTAATATTATAATAAAAATGATAATGTATAATATATTTATGTAAGCCATAAAGTATTTCAGTTGGTAGAATCGTTACTTAAATTAAATGCACAAACGTTTTTCAAACTTCTTCACAATGATTAAAAAAAATAAAACTAAATAACCAGAAACATGGAATATGGGATATTGCTTTTTAAAAAAAATCTAATCAAAGTAATTAATTGCTTATTTTTCAGGCACTGTGCCCAGTTATGTTAATTCTATACTCAATTTATCGTTTATTGTTTCGTATATAACAAATCATGAATTATCTCTAAAAATAGACAGTTGTCATCCACAAAATAGGCAAAGTCAAAACTGAGTGAACAAAAACTATTATCATTCACGAATTTTAACCTTAGGTATCAATAAACTTGCCAATGTTATGTAATATTACTAACTGGTTTTTAATAAGATTTCACTAACGCATTTTTTTTCTTCTGGTCCCGGTGGTAATTTCCAGTTATTTAATACCATAAATTTATTTTGTAAATATTTTTTGTCTTAGAGCTTATTCAACATACAAGAATAAACACATACAAATTGTCCTTCTTCCCGTATGTAATAAGGAATTCGAATGGATTTCCTAGCAAACCAGGAAAACCAACACACGGAAACCCATATACCTCCTTTTAAGTCACTTTTATAACCAATTCTGGATTACTTTTGTTCTTCTAGGCCCATGCCTCCATCGCTTTAGGTGATCAGCCAACTCAACTACCTGTAACTGAACCTAATGAAAAATCAGCCGAGTCTAAAGTAAGTTACGCGTTGGATTAAAAAGATACCGTCTTATAATCAACAAAACTATGACATTGACTTGATCCTGGTTTTAACTTCTGCATACGTTCGACGATCTTTGAGAATATCTTCTGATATAGCAATAATGCGGGAATGGTAACCTTGTGATGCATAGAGAACAATTGAAATAAAACAAAGAATAATATAATACACCAATGAGATAGACAGGGGGATAAACATAATTTCTTGTTGCTGGTACATTCACATGCAAATCCACCTTATGCCCGTTAGGATTTCGGGAGTGGAGTGGGTTGTCTGAACAAACCAGAAAACGCAAGCCCACTATCAACATTTAAAAACACCAGTAAAATGCAAGACTAGACATAAAGCATAGATACGCGTGTGACGAAACAATCTTCTGTGTTGAAGAAGCGCCTGTAACATATAACATAATAATAAGATGACACCTGATAGCATTATAATAATCATTTTTTTTAATTTCAAATTTTGTTTCCAAAAAAAGGAAAAATTCACATATTTTTGACCCACATTTTTCATTGCCCCCCACGTTCAGGTTCATAATACGGAGAGAAAAAATTCAAGAACTCATTTACCCACTACGGAATATGTCATTACATCACCTGGAGTAAATGTAAGCTTAATGAATGTATTACCCTTTAATGCAAAGTAAATAAAATAATATATAACGTTAATTTAGAATATATTTGTTTCATTACAGCGATGAAAATATTTGCGGAGACTTTTTAAAATCATCTATAATCAAAGCTTAAATATATTTTTCTAATAACACAAATATTTATTTTTTCACTTCTCATCTTTTCGTAGGTGCTTAAACGTATTCAGACTTTTCCCCTCTTCTTTATTATAACAGGCATCGAAACTTATCTAATGTTAAATATACGTTTTCCAGATTAAAGGTGCCAATTCTCAAAGACAACAGCCCTCAACTACAGCAAGGCATAATCCAGCTGGGTCCAAAGTAAGCTCCTCACGGAAAAATTCTACAAGCAATGAATGAATTATATTTGCTGTTCAAATCTTCGGTGCTTTCCATTTATAACTATTTAAATCAACTCATGCATAAAAGGTTTTTTTTAGTAGTAATGCTGTATTTTTATCATGGTAACTTGCCATTGAAAACATTGTAGCCTTGCATTGCAAACATGGACAGGATTGAAATACCAGAAATAGAAAGTAAATATAAAAAATAACACTATATTAAATAATTTTAAAATGGTTATTGTATTTCCCACAACTACAATTACCGCAGTTGCTTTTGAGGATAGATACATAAACATGACTTGGGGAAAATCAAATGTTCTTTAAATGTCAATTCATTCACATTATAACAACGTTTTATTAGTATTAGTAGTAGTAGTAGTAGTATTTATACTGTCCCTAATTAATAAGGATTGCTTTAAAGTACGCAAAAAATGAATGTTATTTCAGCAGGTACGAACTTCTGGAATTCGTGTGTGAAATTGGTTGTCCAGTAAAACCTACACATTATCAACATTTAAAACTCTAATAAAAATGCACGACTAGTCTTAAGAGATGGATAAGCGTAGCAAGCAATAATTTTATGTTTAAAATCAGCGTCTGTAGTATATAAGAAAGATATTAAGAATTTATTTACTAGATTGAATGAGAATTAGAAATAGATTTTATGGATTGTGGTTTAGTAAATTGGAATACTCGTGTGCATGAAAATTGGAGAATCAGTTGATAGAGAAGAATATAACTTTGATTTGTATTTAATGACAATAAACGGATATTTTTATTTTGTTGAAGAACATTCTAGTGGTTATTTCTATGGAGAAAATAAATATATTACAATTGCCGCTATGTGCTGCTCAAAGAATAGTTTTATAAACTCCAAATAAAGATTTCACTTATTGACACCGGAAAAATTGATGAAAGGAAAATAGTCAATGGATTCCTAGAAACATGTAATGCAATGGATGTTTCATTTTATATATCATAAGAAGAGAGGGACGCAGACCTATTGCCTAGATAGTTAGCAATATATCGCACTGTTTTTAAAAATTAAAATTAAAATTAAGATTAAAATAGTGCGCCTTCAGAAGGTAACCAGCGAGAATTAAGTGTTGTAAAGTGAGCCATCGTAATTTTGATAACGCATATTAAATGCAAGACGATTTTAAGACGCTACAATATCCTTAAATGCATTAGAATATATTTCAGGGTTATTATCCTCAGAAAAATGTAGACGATTTAGGCAGTGAAATGCAAATGAATCAAATCATATTTAGCACTGTAAAATTTTGCTTAAAATCGTAGTTGCTTTAAAATGTGCCACATATTTGAACAGTTTTTCTAACTTTTCTTGATATTAGCAATGTAGTTATGTTTTATTTTTGTTTTTTCAATTTATATTATGTGATGAAATTTTCCACTGAAACTCCGAATAACACCATGCCTGAAATAGCGTCATTTTCATTCGGTCGCATGGGTACTCGCTATTCTCAGCTACAGTTTTGAGATGTGTTTTTGTATTGATTTTTAATACTCATTTTTTAAATAAATAATCATTTGCAATGCTAGTGTGTGTCAAAAAGAAATCAAATAAAAATTTGTTTTAATGACAATGTCTTTTTTTTTGCCTTTTCTTTGAGGCTTTTTATTTTATAAACAGTAAATGACCTGTCTTCGTTGTTAATGACGTAATATATATGTCAGATACCTATGCTTCAGATGTATCAAATTTTAAACAATTTTCTGTCACTACTGTCAGTAACTTAATAAGATTTCAACACAATGAATTCCTTAAAAATAATTGGTGTGGGAGAAATTGTGTGTTATGTGCTATAGAAAAGGAGAAACGATTTGTAACCAAAATGCTACAATCTTTAGCAGCCAGCTCCTAAATAATATGAATAAATCTCATAACAATAAGCTCACCCTGAAAAACTTTTGTACAAGGTATAGACCAATTGATAGAGATCAATACCATTCATTTTTATACTAAAATCGCCAAATTATCAACTTTCATAAATAAATGAGTGTTTTTATATATTGACACAAAAAAGAGCTTCTAATATTTCATTCTGTTTTAGGCTTCAAATACCAAGACTCCACGTACCCAGGTTGCTAAGAAAGAACTCATCGTTCAGTCATCGGAGTCTAAGGATGACACACAGGAGGAGAACTCCAGTAAAATATGGAAATATTGAACTAGTTAACGGTCTTGGTCTTCGAAGAATATTTCCGGTTATAAGCACTCGTCTCTGTGTGGCTTTAGATACTACTAGTTTTTATAATAGCTGCTCAATAAATGTAGATATATGCGTTAAAATATTTTAATTACTTCTAGAATTAAGTTAAACTTTTTTTGTTTTTTAAAGATAAATTTTTGAGATAAAGTACTGAAAATGTATGATTATAATATATTTCTATCATTTCGCAATATTAAAAATATATTATCTCGTCTTATTATTTTATCAAAATGTGTATTGAAATCCTGGAGTATGTATACCTCCTTGTTCACATAGTATACCTTAGCCTCTTAATTTTCATCTGTTCCATTTCGACGAAATCTATTTTCCTCATATATTTTAGAATACAGTTCATAGGGTCACCTTAGTTACTGCTCATATATTTACTCACACGCACAGATCAGTATAGTCATTACGGATTATAGCTTCATGTCTGATAACTACTAGTGACTCACAATTAGCAGAACTATAAAGAATTTTCTTCAAGTTATTTTTTTTTCTTTAAAAAAGCACAATTTTTTATGTAGGAAAATATGACTTAAACTTGAATTATGAGATCAATTAAAACTGTTTACGTTTCGGAACCGAGTATTCTTTAGTATCAATAAAACCATTTAAATCTGTATCAATTAACATAATAAGCATTTAACTATATTACAACCATATTTATATAGACGAGATTGGAGTTGATCTAGCTTATTTTTTTCCCCCATTTCCCAAATGAAAAACAAAATGTTAAAGAATATCTCACACATTCAACCCGCTAAAACTCATTTAACATATTAACCTTGATATAGAATAAAGATCGTAAATGGTCTAAGCGTAGGTCCGGCATGTTGTCGATCGTTGGCCAATCTTCCTGGCATGACCTACTTTTATTGTGTTAGGTGTTTACGGTAAGACGAATTAGCGTGTATGTACCATTCAATAAACCATAACTTTTTAAATCCCTTTTTAGTGTTTTCTTTTAACCTAGACATAAAGCTGTATTTTTTAGAACTTCCTTGTGCAAATTCATAGTTCTTAAAGAGACTCATTACATCAAAGGAGTTTTGAATTTAGTATTTAAAAACATTGGGAATCCCCCACAGTGAAATTTGTTTTCAATACATTCATAACGTCCCGTTAAAACTAGGTCGTTAATGAAGAACGAAAACCAAAGTGTTTCAATAAATTCATAACCAGAGATTTGTAAAGAGAAAATTGTGTTTCCCGCCGTGTCTTCTCTCACTGATTAGGGTACAAATTAGCAATAATCAAGTCGCAAAAGCTGCAAAAGAGCAGACTTCAAGGAGCTTCCTTATGTGCCCATCCACAATGAAAACTATAAGAAGAGACTTAAAAAACGGATGCAGCCATTTTAAAGATACGTGTTTTGTAAGATGATCTTTCTAATTATTTTCTTTTCATCGCTGCTGGAAAGCTTTTCAAAAGAGTATTAGTGTGCACATCTAGATCACTGAAGCAGATCACAGAGCTTGGTGGGCCGTTTAAGCAAAAACCAATAATCTTAACTGGGTTTATAATGAGGGTCCCGTATTGGTGTGTTGGAATAAGATTATTTTATATTTAAAATTTTAGCTCATTCTAATCTATATGTTTTTCGAAATAATATATATATATATATATATATATATATATATATATATATATATATATATATATATATATATACATATATACATATATATATTATATGACACAAAGCCAAATGCATATTTACACTGGTCTCAAAAAAATAATAAACGTATGCAGACTTATAAGTAAATCACTTTCTTACTTCCTTAACTATCTCAAATATCAAGTTAGGATTAAGCTTACGCTCATAGCGCCACTGCTGGCACCTAGGCAACCTGCTCAAATTGTTAGACAGTGACGCACGAAAAAGACGATACTGCAGTCCTGGCCCCCCACAGCCATGTCAAATATGGGGCGGGGGGGGGGTCGGGCAACGCTTGACTACTTTATTATTTCAATTGATCGATACAAATGTAAATCAGGCCTGGGCGGTAAATTTCAGTTGACTGAATCAGGTAAACGTTTAAACAAAGTGAAATCAGCACAACACAATAGACACCCGGATATCGGCTAAGTGCGATAACAAGTGCGATGTCACAGTGATCCTCAAGGTTTTCTAGGCACACCGAGAGCCCTTACATAACACCGCTACAGACGAAAACCGTGATTCCACTCAAGCGTGTTAACGGTTATTTTGAATTGAATTGTATGTTGTGTGTCCTCTCCAGTGCAGTGTTAACTGGCTTCCTCTGCTACCAGGCTTCAATAAACGTTAATAAATGTGTGCCGTGGAGATCTTGCGAATTGTCATATTTTAAATAGCATTGCCATGAACGATGAAGAATTTCTACAAATATAATTGTTTAAAGATTTTAATTTTCAAAGGATTCAAGGAATTTTAAAATGAGATCCTTCTAGACAAGCCATAAATATTAATTCTCTAGATTTGTGTAAACATGGCATTAATGTTGTGTTTACTGGACTAGCAATATAAGATTCGTCGACGTTTAGATTTTTATTTGCGATTTGTATAAAGTGGGTTCTTGAATGTGCAATTTTCGCAGGACATTCTGTATGACATTAATTTTCTCGAGAAACATAATATACGGATTCTCAGTATTTTGTAAAATCTTCTTTATGATATTAAATTGATAACGTTGTCTTTACCATAACATGATCACAATTTCAAGTAAAGTGAAGGGCATTCCTTGATAAGTAATGGTACGGCGCTCGGGCTAAACTTTCCTTGCGTACTCTACAGAAGATATGTAATAGCAAAGTAGTTTAAAGATTTATTAACAGACAATCAGAAAACGAACACGTTAAGTTTTTAGTAGCTTCAAGAATATTTTAATTGTCTAAACTGATTACACGAAGTAACTTCATGCTAGACACTGGAAGCTAATCGCTGTCATGGGACACAGGCCAAGTTTACTAAGTCTGAAGGCCAATCAATATTCTCGTTGAATGTTTATTGAGTTTGTAACACACACACACATATCAAATACTTAGAAAACATTGAGATTTCCTACTTGGTTTTGTCATGTTTCAAAAGCATGAATGAAAGCAAACAGAATAACACTCGTTTACATGACAAGTAGGAGATCTAAAGGTAAATAATGAAAATTATGAATAATTAATATTATTAATAATATTATTCATAGTATTATTATTATTATTTTACTATTATTATTATTATGATTTTTATTTTACTTTTTTTTTAATTAACATTATTAATAATAATAATAATAATAATATTACTATTATTATTGTTATTTAAGCAATTAAAGGAATCGGTAAACTGTGATTTTAATAACACCATTATCCAAGCGGTAATAATTCTTTCTATTCACATTTTAAAACTGCTTTGTAAAGGTAAATGCTACACATTTAGTGTTCATTCGCGAATGAATTTTATTATTTTCAATTTCGTATATAAAACTTGATCCATATTTTTAAAAAAAAATATTTAACGAAAACTTTGGTTACGACTAAGCTTTCTTTAAAGCAAATAATCTAGGTCATTTTAAATTTCAACCTCTCATAATAAAAGATTTAGTATTTGATAAATTCTAACTTAATTAGCGAGTGTTGTTTACGTATTTGAGAAAGATAGTTGTGTTTTTTTTAATGCACGAAAACAGACAGCGGTTAGGCTTTTGTAAAACCCATTTAATGTTAACAATTATTTGGTGATTTTGTAACCAATGTATGACGTGATCGTTTAATCTATTTAAAATGTCGTATCAAAAGATAATATTTTTAACATATTATTATATTCGAGCAACCAAGTCCGTCCAAGGACGTTCCGCCACTGTTCGGTGGCATGTTGTAACTCCCCTTCAACAGCCGTCTCGACCGGCATACATGTGCATCACGTCAAAAATACTATTCATTATAGATAAAATAAATAACTCGTAAAAACAGAGCTTTTCACTATAAATCCCCACGCGCATAATACTCAAAATAAAGTCTTGGAAGAAATACTGCGCCAAAAATAACTCGTTTTGATCGTCCGCGTAAACTTGATATGATTGGCTGTAGGAGTCATGTGTGTTTGAGAGACCAATGGCTATAGATGACGGGACAGAACTTAGCCTTTTATTATATAGGATTGTGCAATATTAAATGATGTAGCATGGGGATTACATAAAATATTTCGTCATATTTAAATTTAACTAGGATTGGGCAAGCTACAGCCCGCGGGAACCAAGCGCCCACTAAGTTTCTGTGCGCCCTCAGCTGTGTCGGAAAATTCAAAAACAAAATAAATTTATATGTAAATCAGATGTCGTTTTTGTACTGGCGCTGATACATATATATATATATATATATATATATATATATATATATATATATATATATATATATATATATATATATATATAAACAAGTCCCTTTTGACGTTTTGTGATACATTATTGGGGCACTCGCCCTAAAAAAGTCTTCCAACCATTACATTAAGGACATAAATAGTGAGATCTAAAAATATTTTCTTTGGTAGTGTTAATTTAGGACTCTTTGTCATAAAGACCCTTGCTATTCAGTTACGGGATTTTTGTTTAAAGCATTGAGACATAATGCCGCAATGGGAAACAGTAAGTATATATTAGGAAGATTTAAAAACAGCGATAACTTAAAAAAATTAAGTGATATGAATTATCATTTATAAAGATTGATAGGCCGTAGCAGTTGAGATATTTTCTTTTTTAATCTCTTGGAAATTTTTTGGAAACATTATCTATAGAACTAAGTGCTATTTTATATATTTAATCCGATGTCAAAATATTAGATGCCGATGTAGGGGTTATCTCAAACAATGAGATGTATCTCTGATACATGCAAAGCATAGAATTGCGTATTCGTAACAGCAGGTGGTCGACCTATGAAGTAAATCTGAAAGACCCCCTGCTTATCTGGAAACGCATTTACATTGTTGAGACGGACCTTATTTGAATGGTTCCAAGAAGACAAACAAAATAACTAGATCGATAAAAAAAATCTCCAGTCATGTTAACTTCTTCATAATACGTTACATTTGTAATCGATTAATACATTATAATAATGACATTTTAAAAAACCAATACGTCTATTTACGTGCGTCTAGAATCGTGTCAATCTTTTAGCTTACTACATGGAAAGCATGAATCATTGCTTTATGTAGTTATAGTATTTCGTTTGGGGAAATCCCGTGTATAAGAATGCCTTGCAACATAAATAGTTCGCCTTCATTCTTTCGGAATTCATTTCATGATAAATCTTAAGACAAAGTTCTTGGGTTAGATTAAAAAGGGGGGATACGTAGCGAACGACTTCTGGTCGTGTTACATGATTAAAATAATTGAGATTACTTTATTTTACTTTTTTTAATCAATTAGCAGAATCTTTGAAAGGCAGAAAAACCTGAAACTGCTTTATTAAAATTTCGATTAGACAGTGTCGTTTATTTCCATAGGTTGTGATGGAGGCAAGGCGGATCAACATTTTAAACCCTTCTTAAACAATTGAGGATTTACTACCAATCTGAAACGTATAAACTGGTTAGTGCACGTATGTAGTGTAGCTCTCATATTTTTTCAGATACTCGGTTAGCGGTTCATTTTTATTTTTTTGGGGGGTTATTAGATTTTTTTTTCTTTGTTGGAGAAAATATAGAAGAGTGATAATTTGCGGGGGACACAATCTTTTACTAGCAAATCGTTGCGTAAAGTTTGAACACAAATGTACTAAAGAAATATGAGTTACCTAAGTGTGTTTAAGAGATTGTACCTACAAAAATTTATGTAATAAATATATATCATCATTTTATACGAGGAAATCTATACTTTTCTAATGAATTTATGAATATTAAACAACCACATGACTCACTATTCAGTCAATTAAAATTAGTCTATGCTAGGGTCTCTCAACTTTATACTACTCGACTAATAGGGCCAAAGTCCCTTATTTTTTTGTCAACAAGTAAAAATAATAAAAAGTTAAGTTCCCGAAAAATGTTATGTAGTACACATATTTGTAGTAGTCCCTATCTGGCGACAGTCTTTGGATATTATACTTGTTTGCTTAGCAGGGGTGGCGTCGATGTTGTAGCGAGTCGAAGTAGGGATAATCCACCCTCCTTTCAGAGGTCAACATTCGAGGAGGGCATTTTCGACCATGTTCCTGTGTGCCCAGGCGGCCCCCTGAGGAGGTACCTTCCGGGGGGATCCCCTAACTATGTGTTCCTCGGTGGCGCGTATTTCCTAGGAGAGTTTCCCTGAGAAGACCTATTAAAAGCCGTATGCCCTAAACAGCTGATACCATTCAGCATGCAGGATATTTAGTATTGTCCCAGGAAAGGAAATGAAGAGGGTCACGGTGGTCGCATCGCATGTGCTCTAGCCTGGCCTACCGAGGGTCACTGGTGTATGCTTCACTTCACTCCTTGAAGTCAGAGATTTGTCCCCGGGGCCAATGGTGTGCATGAGTCCACCCAGCTTCGAATAGGTACCTGACGCTAGTTAGGGAAACAATGGCGGCTAGGAAAACCGCTGTACCTCTTTGACGTGGCCTTTGAACGCTGCGTCACTTGCCAGCGGGCCGACCTGGGTCTGTGCGTTCTTATCAGAACGTTGGTCGCGATAATCCTCTGTATAGATGGAACGCTTGGAATAGATAAGATTTTAATAATGTTACCAAAAAATCATTTTTTTTTCATCATGGTATCTTATTTTTGGGACAACAAATGTTATTTTAATTATGAAGATTTTTCATTACTGAAAAAAAAATTATCGTGCACTTACCATTGTATATTTTCTTGTAATTTTCTAAATTATTCCAATCTATTATTTTTCTATGAGGTTTTTAAGGTTCTTTATATATTCTATTACAGTTAAGTGCGTGGATTCTTTTCCTTAAATTTTTCTAAGTTTATTGATGATAAATGGCCACTTTATTATCTATGACGATTTTAAATATTAACAACTTTAAATGTGGCAATACAATTCTATAGAATTTCTCATATATTAGCAAATATAAAATCCTATGTAATAAAAGTCTATCATCTGGGCGGTCATCAATAGCGATTGGTCCCTCAAACACATATGACTCCTACAGCCAATCATATTGAACATGTTTAAGCGGACGTTCAAAACGAGTTATTTTTGTTGCAGTATTTCTTCCAAGACTTTATTTTGAGTTATGCGCGTTGGGATTAATTGTCAAAAGCTCTGTTTTTAAGAGTTATTTATTTTAACTATAATGAATAGTATTTTTGACGTGATGCACATTTATGCCGGTCGAGAAGGCTGTTGGAGGGGAGCTACAACATGCCAGCGAACGGCGGCTGAACGTCCCTGGACGGGCTTTGTTGCCCGGTATTTTAGTAAAATTGTAAACTTTTCTCGACTGTGTCAAAATAGTTATTACTCTATATATTGCTTAACGGTATATAATACACAAATAAAATTGCAGTGTTCGATGACACTACTTGCTAAAAAATAATACGGAATTTTGTGATTCTAATTTATCACCACCCGGGAACAGGGGTATAGATGTAACTGGCTCCCAACGAGGAAAAGGGGTTTCTAATAAAACGTTGTCATTAAAGAAATATGATCCCATTAGTAAAGAGATCCAAAAAATATGGATTGGGGTGGATTTGATGGATGGGGTACATTGGGAGCATTTTAATATCATTCTTGCCTTGTCCTTTCTTTACAATCGCTCCACCTATACAGAAGATTATTGTGTCATACGTTATGGTAAGAACGTATTGGCAAGTGACGCAGCTTCACAGGCAACGACTATGAGGGATAACGGTATTCTCAGCCGCCTGTGTTTCCCAAACTGGTGCCAGCTATTCATTCGGAGCTGGCTTGAACCCGTGACCCTCTGTAGCCTGTCGAGGGCGCATGCCACTTGACCACAGTACCCCATTTAAAATTGATCTATCATTAATGTGTAGGTAAATTTGAATAAAATATTTCAAAAAATTAAATTTAAGGCCCTTAGATATCAAGTTGGCATACGTAACGTTTAAGCTCACTTTTTTCAGCACATCGGCATTGGTTACATATTTAAACAAAACTGTCAGTTTATTGACGTCATGGACCGTGTTGAGAAGAAACCCATGAGTGAAAATCTGGCATCGATGATACGTAGAAACCTGCCTTTTATAGAAGAAACCGTCGAAGCCAATGAGCTGTTTGTATACTTGATTGCCGATCATGTAAATATCACTTGTTGTTTAATCATGGATCATGTAAATATCACTTGTTGTTTTATCATGGATCATGTAAATATCACTTGTTGTTTTATCATGGATCATGTAAATATCACTTGTTGTTTAATCATGGATCATGTAAATATCACTTGTTGTTTAATCATGGAGCATGTAAATATCACTTGTTGTCTATTCATGGATCATGTAAATATCACTTGTTGTTTAATCATGGATCATGTAAATATCACTTGTTTTTTAATCATGGATCATGTAAATATCACTTGTTGTTTAATCATGGATCATGTAAATATCACTTGTTGTCTAATCGTGGATGCTGTAAATATCACTTGATCGACTGTAAATATCACTTGATCGACTGTAAATATCACTTGATCGACTGTAAATATCACTTGATCGACTGTAAATATCACTTGATCAACTGTAAATATCACTTGATCGACTGTAAATATCACTTGATCGACTGTACATATCACTTGATCGACTGTAAATATCACTTGATCGACTGTAAATATCACTTGATCGACTGTAAATATCACTTGATCGACTGTAAATATAACTTGATCGACTGTAAATATCACTTGATCGACTGTAAATATCACTTGTTGTTTCATCATGGATCATGTAAATATCACTTGTTGTTTTATCATGGATCATGTAAATATCACTTGTTGTTTTATCATGGATCATGTAAATATCACTTGTTGTTTAATCATGGATCATGTAAATATCACTTGTTGTTTAATCATGGATCATGTAAATATCACTTGTTGTCTATTCATGGATCATGTAAATATCACTTGTTGTCTATTCATGGATCATGTAAATATCACTTGTTGTTTAATCATGGATCATGTAAATATCACTTGTTGTTTAATCATGGATCATGTAAATATCACTTGTTGTCTAATCGTGGATGCTGTAAATATCACTTGATCGACTGTAAATATCACTTGATCGACTGTAAATATCACTTGATCGACTGTAAATATTACTTGATCGACTGTAAATATCACTTGATCAACTGTAAATATCACTTGATCGACTGTAAATATCACTTGATCGACTGTAAATATCACTTGATCGACTGTAAATATCACTTGATCGACTGTAAATATCACTTGATCGACTGTAAATATCACTTGATCGACTGTAAATATAACTTGATCGACTGTAAATATCACTTGATCGACTGTAAATATCACTTGATCGACTGTAAATATCACTTGATCGACTGTAAATATCACTTGATCGACTGTAAATATCACTTGATCGACTGTAAATATCACTTGATCGACTGTAAATATCACTTGATCGACTGTAAATATCACTTGATCGACTGTAAATATCACTTGATCGACTGTAAATATCACTTGATCGACTGTAAATATCACTTGATCGACTGTAAATATCACTTGTTGCTTTAGGGTCACCATGTTTTGTTGCAGTGAATAATGACAACATAAATTAATCCCCATTTTTCGTCAGATAATTATTTTTTACCCTTTTATAGGACTTAATAAAATTTAACGGTTTGGTTGAATAGAAGTTTCATTGTTTTAGCATCTACATTAAAATGCTCCTCTAAATCATTATTTACACTATCTTAAATAGCTTTTCGTATACTGAATGGCTGTAAAAATATTATTTCGGAAATGACAATTTTCCTTCATTACGAAAAGGCAACCACTATGACCCTTACGACTTACGATACTCTTTTCTCCTCCCATCAGATTATTGACTTCAGTGACAAGGAATCGTTATCAAAACTTAGCAATAGAAGAGAAAGGGCCAGCAGTCTTGTGTCACTTCTCCTGAGCCGCGGTGACAGGGCTTTCAACGGATTTCTGGATGCGTTGACAAAGGCCAGTTACCCACACATTGTAGCTAAAATAACCGGGCAGTCATCCTTTAGTAGCGATGGCAGTGATGTTGGAGCAGGGGCATCTTACGAAAATCACGGCAAGCATTAGAAATATTTTTTTAAAGTTTGAAGACTCGCATAGTTTATTACAAGACTTCTTCGTTTAAAATAAAAGTACAAATATATATTTTTTTCCAAAGTGCTTACGACAATATTTTCCATCATTGGGATCAGAGAGTTTAGCTTTTCTTGTTAACAGTGCACATACAAAAAATTACACTTTTTATTGATTTATTTTTTTTTATAACTAATAAAAAAATATATGTTAAAGAAATTTTAACATGTATTCTTGTTAAGGTCATTATCATTTATTATATATTATTTAAGCTAAAATTCAAATTTTTTTTTAATTTAACTTTACGTCCTTGTAGTGCCAGTACCTTTACAACAGAAAGTTGCACATTTGGAGGACCAAACACAAAAACATAAAATGAAATTAAAGTCTCTTTCAGACAGGTAATTTATGTTTTTAAAAAAATATGACCCCAAAAATTCACCAACAATCTTAAAACAAATCCAAGTGTTTAAAAGTACGTACGGAATTTTCGTTAATTTGTTTTCCAAAAACTTTAAATTATTTTTAAAAAGCGCAGTGTTCTCTAAAAATAGACACACTGAAACATACCTAATATTTCATTTATATTATTTTCTCTGTGGATTTTCATCAAACAGATTAAGCAAAGTTGAAACAAGGGAAGAATTAAAGATCATTCAACAAGAATTAAATAATTTGGTGCGTATAATTGTGTCTACTTGTAATTAAAAAAAAAGAAGAATGAAAAAAGACCACGCCTAAGTAGAATTAGAGCGTTCATAGAAAATGTTAGATGTTTTAGGTTGTAATTGGTTAAGAAGGATGAAGGAGGTGCATCATTAGTATTTTGAGGAACTTTACGACTTGTAGAGGGCGCGTTTGTCGTGAAATAGAAAGGCACTTGCCGTAAGAGTGATACTAAGAAATGCCCTGATTGACAAAGATCTGCTCGCTTTACTTAACTTATGCTAAATTTTGTTTTTTGTTTCGAGGCTAGTAAGTGGGGTTTTTGCCCGCAGTCTATGTTTCTACCAAGGATGCTATGTATATGTATCGATTAAAAACGCAGCGCATGTGTCATTGAGCCCTTTCGAGGGAATTTTTTTTTAATTTTGAGATTTCTAATCCCATGTATTGCTGCAGTCTCAAGCTCTGGACCGGAGTAAAATATTTAAGTCGATATTAAAATGAGCGAGAACATAGGAATAACAATTTAAGTATTTATTTTTTAAAAATTGTATCTTTTGCTGGCTTCATTTAAATTTTCTGACTGCCCGTAAATATGAAGCAGATAGGTTCACAACCTACTGTTTTTTACTTAAGTTTTTCATACAACTAGAAGAGGATTGCAAAACTTTTAACAATAAAAATTTTAAAACAATATTTAAATATTATAATTATGTTCCGTTTTTTTTAATTAAAAAAATAAATTTTAAAACATTTATTTGTTGGAGGACTAAAATTATACTTAATGAATCAGAATGCTGAGGCTGAGAAGGAACAAGAAATCAAAAGACTGAACTCTCAGGTTCAGAAGAAGGAGGAAGAACTCGCCACTTTAACCGAGAAGACCACAGCTAAAGTGCAAGAACTTGAGGCCGAGATCAACAACTTGAAATCAAAAGCGGTAGAGGCAGAAAGTGAATTACAGAAATATAAGCAAGAAAAGGGTGGGTTAATACTGTGGGCTACTACTGCGGGCTACTACGGTGTGTTACTACTGTGTGTTACTACTTGGTTACTACTGTTGGTTACTACTGTTGGTTACTACTGTTGGTTACTACTGTTGGTTACTACTGTTGGTTACTACTGTTGGTTACTACTGTTGGTTACTACTGTTGGTTACTACTGTGGGTTACTACTGTGGGTTACTACTGTGTGTTACTACTGTTGGTGACTACTGTTGGTTACTACTGTGTGTTACTACAGTGGGTTACTACTGTGGGTTAATACTGTGGGCTACTACTGTGGGCTACTACGGTGTGTTACTACTGTGTGTTACTACTGTGGGTTACTACTGTGGGTTACTACTGTGTGTTACTACTGTGGATTACTACAGGGGGTTACTACTGTGGGTTACTACTGTGGGTTACTACTGTGTGTTACTACTGTGGATTACTACAGGGGGTTACTACTGTGTGTTACTACTGTGTGTTACTACTGTGGGTTACTACTGTGTGTTACTACTGTGTGTTACTACTGTGGGTTACTACTGTGGATTACTACAGGGGGTTACTACTGTGTGTTACTACTGTGTGTTACTACTGTGGATTACTACAGGGGGTTACTACTGTGTGTTACTACTGTGGGTTACTACTGTGAGTTACTACTGTGTGTTACTACTGTGGGTTACTACTGTGTGTTACTACTGTGTGTTACTACTGTGGATTACTACTGTGAGTTACTACTGTGTGTTACTACTGTGTGTTACTACTGTGGGTTACTACTGTGAGTTACTACTGTGGGTTACTACTGTAGGTTACTACTGTGTGTTACTACTGTGGGTTACTACTGTGGATTACTACAGGGGGTTACTACTGTGGGTTACTACTGTGTGTTACTACTGTGTGTTACTACTGTGTGTTACTACTGTGAGTTACTACTGTGTGTTACTACTGTGGGTTACTACTGTGTGTTACTACTGTGTGTTACTACTGTGGGTTACTACTGTGTGTTACTACTGTGGGTTACTACTGTGTGTTACTACTGTGTGTTACCACTGTGGGTTACTGCTTTGGGTTACTACTGTGGGCTACTACTGTGGGTTACTACTGTGTGTTACTACTGTGGGTTACTACTGTGGGTTACTTATTTATCTTTAATTTCGATGAGTTAATTTTATTTTAACAAAATCAATTCAAACATGAACTCGGGAACTAGCAGGAAATTGAGTTTAAGTAATGAGTTCTGTGACCTCTTGGAGTGTTGTTATTATCCTTAACCGGTATTATTCACAGTAATGTTTGCATCTCTCGTAGTTTTTCTTTCCGATTTACATGTTCTTATTTAAAGCTCGCTTAATAAATAATAATCACAAGAACAATTAAACTTGACCCTTTTCTATTCTGTTTTTCAAAAAGAATATTATACTGACAATGGAAAAGTGAACACTTGAAAGTTAAAGACATACCTTCAAAATATAAATTTTAATTTCTGTGATTCAAATAAGACAACAATATTTACTAAGTCTTCAAATGTCAATTAATTATTTTTTTTATTTTTAACGCGTCAACGAATGTAAATGTTGTACGCACTTCTTTCGTGTTAGATCAGAAATTCTTGGTCAAGATTTTTGAATTACATAAAGTGGATCATTTTATTTAAATTATTTTAATTTTGTTTTTGGTACTGATATAAGAAACCAAACATATCGTCATAAACCTTTAGGATAAAACTAATTTGTCTAATTATTTTCAATTTTACTAGCGACCATGGAAGACTTGTAAGACTTTCGCACAATGTACCGAACTAAGGTTTAGTTTTTAAAACTATTCACCAGAAATAGATTGGGGGAAATTATTTTTTAAAAGTTTTTTTCTAAATGTCTGTCCTTAAATGACTTAATCAAATATGAATAGTCACTAATATTTTGACACATTAACATGTATATTGATATGTAGATATGTTCAGATTAAGCCTAGCTCTAAATTCTCTCTCTCTCTCTCTTTCTCTCTCTCTCTCTCTCTCTCTCTCTCTCTCTCTCTCTGATGCTTTTTAGACTGGGAAAGAAAAGTTCAAAAAAGTTTTCGAAATATTTCAATATGCTCAGTTTTCTCCATTTATTACTTTTTATTCGAACTGATAAAGGTTAAATGTTAACTTAAATGTTTATATACATATATAAATATGTCCTCTCTATCTTTAACAATATTTTTGAAAACATGTATGTAAAAGTACACAATATGATGAGGGTCATCATTTTAGCTACATCCCAAAAAAATATTTAAACTCCTAAGTACTAAATCTAACTTGATGCCTTCAACGTGGAAGTCAAGTGTACATTGAAGTTATGAGTTAGAAAAACCTCTTGTTTTAGATTGAGTATGATAAATGGTCATGTATTCCGACTTTTCTAACACAGGTTTCTGATCTTGATAGAGTTTTGATCTTGTAAAGTTTTAACGCTGTTAAGTATTTGATAATGACGTAACCTTGATTTCAGCTGAACTAGAGAAAAGGTTGCATGCTTTGATACGCTCCAATGAAAAAGAATTTCAGAGAATAAGACAGGAAGCCGATGCAAGCAACGCAAAGATAAAGCAACTTGAGGAATCTCGCAAGAAAGATGCAAAAGATCACGATGAGAAAATTAAAAAACTGGAAGATGATCAGAAACAGATGTTTTCCATGCTCCAATTAATGGTATCATGTTATTTCTGTACAGCTTTTTTTATAATAAACTTAAAGGTTGTGTTATGACAATAGGCATCTGTTTAAAAATATAAGGGAATAGATGGTAAAATTTCTAGGCTAACAATCTTATGAAATTAAAACTAAATATTCAGACCAAACAGCATCGAATATCCCATCCATAAGGTCTGATCGATTTTGACTCTTAGAATTTTAATAATTATCCATGTTGTGTTAAAATTCAATTTCCTTCCCTAATAATATTCCGACTTTTCCTTACATCTCTTCAACTCCATTTTTCCTCAGTAGGAAAAAGTTTTTTTTAACCAAATTTGAAGGAAAATAAACTTAATGAGAAGAAAGACAAAACGAAAAAAATGAAAACAATGAAATTTCTTTGAATTTTTTTTAAAAAATTTATTTAATATTCCGCAATGCACTTACACGAAAAGACTTTCAAAATAAAATAAGAAGTGAACAAATTAACAAAATTATTATAAACAACAAAATAAATGTAAAATAATTTCTTAAACTTTTAATGGTTATTTTTTTTCATCAATAGCTACAATACTGAATAAGTTGTGAAATTTCAATTCACATTCCGATATAAAAAGATTGACCAGCCCTAATTTACTGAGTGTGCTTTTTCAGACGGAAAAGATCTTTCGTTGAGTATTGTTTATCTATACAAAAAACGATAATTGTTAAATTGAACAAAATGCGCTCAAAAAATTAAAAAATTCGACAACCCGTCAGAAAAGTGACTCCTGTAAACACAACATCAGATTTAAAAAAAAACACATAAGAAAATACACTTAAGATATTTTATAACAATTTTGTTTCTATACAATTGTTTCTACAAGATCCCGTCATAACTTTTTACAGTCTAAATTTAAGTATCTAAACTTGTAATCATATGAATGTGAATTTAAATGGATTAGATGAATTCTCGTTCAAAAACACTAATAGAATTAATGACGACCTTAGAAACATGTAAATCATAAAGAGAAGTAATATTTACATTTGTTCCAGGCTAAAGGTCCCCAACAGCCTTTGAATGAAGTCATCAATCCGCAAGCCCCCAAGAATCCACCAGTTTCAGAACCTGAGAAAAATTCGATATTCAAATCTTCTGAGCCTAATGTAAGCTTCAATGAGGAAAAACTCTGGACATTTTTTTTAAAACAATAACTTGAAAAAATTGAAAAGCATCTTACTTGTCGGTTTTTGTGTTGTTTTTTTTTCTTTTCTTTTTTAAGTTTATTTTTTTTAAAGTTTATTTTTTTGTATTATTATTTATTTTATTTTTTTGGTCGTTCGTCTGACCCTCGTTGGTATATGTGATACTTAATAAGGTTTTCAATAAAGCCGTAGAATCTATCTTTCTTGTAGACAACTCCTAGACAAGTCCATACCATGAGCACTGATTAAAATAGTGTCATAGCAGTACGCTCTCATTATGTTCTAGATTCAAGGCCCCAAGCCACCACGACAGGATCAGCCTTCAACTACGTCAAACACTCAAGTGGCTGAGCGTAAAGTAAGCGAGTTCGCGAAATGTTACAATAAACGAAACTAATTAGAAAAAATATAACATTTATGTGTACGTAATGACGAGAAATTAAAAATTTGCAATTTATCCATGAATGTTTAAAAAGTGCTCTTTTTCTGTTTATTATTCCTGAAATTTTATACTCTAGTTCCCTAGCAAGGACGCTAACAGCGTTAGGGTTAGTTCATAAAAAATTAGTGGATCGCTATAAATTTGCAATTACGAAAGGAGATCGCTCATAAATTCTTTCAAAATGTAAACAAACCACAATAAAAGCCAAAGAAAATAGTATTTTAAAAGAATAAACAAATGAAATGTTTAAGACATTTAAAGCCTATGTCAAAGAACTTACATGAATTAACAGATTAACAAAGTAAGATGCAAGATAAACAAACATATTGTGTGATTAAAACAATAAATGTAAAATTCTTTAATGAAGGACAACTACGAATAATTTTATTTGAAAGCTTTTTCGCTGTCCAGTTTTGTCCATTCTATGATCAATTTGAATCTAGGGCCAGGATCCCAAAAGTAAAAGCTTTCAACTGCCTACACCTGGAGCTTGCGGTCCAGCAGTGACCAAAACAACGCCACGTCCGCTGCCCGTTTTTCCGGCACCTGAGACTGAAGTAAGCTGATAACCCTAACCCTTACTTAAGAAAATCACGGCCTACTACATCATTGAAGTGTCAACTTGATTAATTGCAGGAGAAATTCTTATGTCTTTAAATAGATATAACGAATAATGAAAGTAGTTTTTGTATTTGCAAATAATTCCCGAAATAGTTCAAGGAAAAATGTTCCATTGCTAAACGTCTTGATTGATTTTCTTCCAGATCAAAGGAGCTAATTCTCAAAGACAGCCTTTAACTGTATCTACCAATCCATCAGCTGAGCCTAAGGTAAGGTTCCTGTGAGAGGCGGGTTGGGGAGGGGGGGGGGTCAACATGACTTCAAAAATATTAAATTTCCCAGCTCCAAATGAATATCTCTGTCCGTCAATAAAACCACTTCTGTCAATGGCTTCAAATATATAAGGGCACAACGGGTAAAATTAAATAGATAATTAGAAGATTCCATTTCAGTTAGGTAGTCTTTATTAACTTACTCTACTTTAAATCAATTTTTTTTTAAAACAATAACACCAATGCCTTTTGAAAAAAATAAGAATTTTTTAAGTTGATATTTAACAATGTACATAGATTTTGAAAATCGGCGTGTCCCTTAAAATGTTTTTATAAATGCACAGAAAATTTAAATTTAAAAAGCTGGGATAAATTAATTATAAAACGTATATACGCAATAACTGGATGGATTACGATTTTTTAAAAAAACACAGAAATGGTTTATTTCAAGTTACTAATATATACAAGACAGTCACACATAATAAGTCTAATATAGTAACTTAATATTTTAAACTATTGGCTTTCGATAACAAGTACAGTGTATCAAAGTAAACTAAAATGTCTATATTACCCTGTTTGCATGTTATCCATCTACCCATTTCTATATAACTAGGACTCACATTGATTCAAAAATTTTATAATTTTCTATCTAATGTACATAAGAAAAGCTAACCGCCTCCAATTATTAATACAATATAAATATATTAATACATCCTTACATAGTATCAAATGGGTCTTCATTCCGAAAATCCAAACGAGGTTCAACTCAATCGAACGTAACTCCAACTCACACACAATCGCCTAAATAACTAAAACGAACACATTCTCCCCAATAAAGACACATAAAAATAAACTTTTGTAAGTTATCACAAAAAATCAAACAGATATTTTTTAATGTTTAACTAGTTTCTTTAACAGTGTCATGTTTTAAGGATGTTGACATAATTACCAAATAGTAGTATTGATTGTTTAATTAATTTGTGCTGTTTTAGACGCTGGCATCTAAGACTTCAAGATCTCAGCTGTCTTTAAAAGAACTTAACATCGAGCTGCCAGAGGCTAAAGAAGCAAGTCAGAGGGGAAAGCCTTGATGATATTTTTAAATAGTAATTAACTAGCGCGTGTGAAAATAGTGTTTGTTTCAACTCCAGTGTTAGTGAGTGGAATGAGCTGATGAGTAGATGATGATTTCTGTCGCAGATTCCTATCTTAAAATATGTTTGCGACTTTCACCATTAAAAATCTTCTTTTGAAAACTATTTCATGTTATTGTGTCTCCTTATCGTTTTTTTTTAAAATTAAATATTCAACCCAAGGGAAATAAACAGCATAAGTTAAATTCCTCGTGAGGTTAGTCTCCCTTAGATCGCCCTTGAAACTTGCTAAGAAACAATGGTACAAATGATTTGCATAATTTATAACACAAGTGAATAACAGTCTAAAATGGTATTCCAAGTGACTCTTGACAGTATCGGGACACTGCGTCTTCCAAACACATTCTTCTCTGAGGGTCATTTGTTACCCGTTTCACGAAAAATTGTTCACGTTGCCTCTTTTTAAGCGTCTCCACTGAGACAATCTCCAAGTTTGCAGTCAAACAATGTATATGTTACGGCTATACAACTTTTAACTGTTAAATTTTAAAAAAAACAAAGGTGTTTAACAGAAAGATTTTGTATTCCTTTTAAATTTACCTAGATTTGAAGATCTAGCTGTGTAAAATCGGTTTTTAATTTTTTCTATAAAAATTGAATAGTAAATTAGGAACGTGTGAGACTAACTTTTTCTTTTTGTTATTTTTTTTATTATCTCCTGAAGTTTTCTTCTTCCAATTTTTTCATTGATTTGTTGTTTTTTTGTTTTGTTTTTTTTTAATTTATAAGTTGAAACATCAGACCAAATGATTGTACAGTAACGTATTCTTTATTAAAATGTTTTTACTCAACTTGAAATTTTACTTTATGGTTGTCTAAATTCTTAACCATGTGATCTTTTTTTATTTCAATCTTTGTTTCGAATTTCAAAATAATTTACTTGCAAATAAAATTTGACGCCTGCATATTTGTTTAAAAGTTCATTGTTTGGGCTCAGTTTTAAAATAAGTTAAATGTAAAAAAATCTTTTTTTAAAAAGGACACTCGCTTTTATTTACATATAGAAATTGCACTAAATATGTATAATACAAAAAAAATATTTTCCCCTAACTTAAAATTGAACCTCGTACCCCCATGTCGGCAATCGATCACGCTTATATTTCGGCCAGCAAGACTTGATGTTGATAGTACTTTTTAAAGTTATAATAATTGTATCCCTCTAGGGCGAATTGAGGCATGGTTCATTGACGCAAGTGATAATATTTTATATAGACAAAAACTAAAAACTAAAAGTGCAATAATTTCAATACTCAACATTCGATCGATCTGAAATTTGGTACAATGCATTGTCATCCAAGATCTATCTGTGGTAAAGCTTTTAGATCTCTAGGACCATCAGAAGTGGTATAATTTTACGTTTCAAGTTTAGAAGGAAGGATGGAAGGAAGGGTGGATGGATACAACATACAAACATTGTGACTTAAATAAAAGCGTGTAATAAGATATTTAATTCATCAAATAAAAGTTGTTCCTTTAAGTTTTTCATATTTATATTTAAGGCAATGTTGAAACGCCTCAGATCGTTCTAATGTTTGTCAAAGTATTCAAACAAACCGGAAGAATATTAAAAGCCATAAAATAAATATTCAAGGCCATTTTAAAAATTGTACACAGCTAGTGACAGTGACGTACTTTAGAGTGTACGTGGTATAGACCGAACCGGTTAATTCCAAACTTAGCCACGCAACTAGATAGGGAGCTACGATCTATTGGCCTTATTTCAACCCTATACCTACAAATTGACCCTTTCATAAACCGTTTTGCTTAATTTCCAATTCAGTCATGCCTGTTGGTGCAATTTTGTGTTTAAGTATAAACTTTGATGCTTGAACTCTTTCTCCTGTGTCCAAAATCGTGTGCTAAAAATATGAAAAATTAATCTTATCTTATCTTATCTATACAGACACTCCTTCTATGCAGAAAATAATTGCGTCCACAGACCATGACAGATGATCTGTTGGCAAGTGATGCAGCGTTAACAAGCCACGGCTTTGTGGGATCCACTCAGGGATGCCCTGGGCCCCGTGACCATCGGTACGCGCCAGTCGAGCGCGCTGCCACTCTACCACCGCGTCTCATCAGCAATTCTATAAACATTAAGCTATCGAAAAACTTTGGGATTTTTTAATTCTATGCCAAATAGCTTTATAAAATATAATCGAGGGAAAAAAACAGTACACCTTATTATCAAGAGCTTGGTTTAATTAGACCTTATTTCTGAGACACCAGTCGCTATGACCTGAAACCGACAAACCGTGGCGGGAAACGCCGAAGACCGAAAAATGCACGCAGAGCCCTCATGGATAACCCGAGGGAAGGGTCGACCATAGCGATAGGTCTGAAGCTGAGCGCTGGAGGGAGCAGGCCTACCGCAAAAAACAGAGCCCGGCTAGGAACGCCAAAGACCGAAAGACCCTCTGGACAAAAGTCAAAACACCCACGCATCACCCTCAGTGGATTGAAGATTTCTGCCTACGCTTTTTTCTCATGGCTCATATTATCGATATTTTCGCAGATCTTGGAACAGATCTTTTAAAACCCCGTTGGGCGAACGATGATAAGTCGGGCAGGTATGCGACCACTCCTTCCGTTTGCAAGGTGACGAGTGACAGGACGAGCTCTAGGAACAACTTGACAGGCCTCCCATGTTTACGGGCAAGGAGTTACCTTTCAAAAACCCTGGCTTTATTACAATTGAATGGCTGTGGCATAAGGCAAAAGGCGCACGAGGTAAAGAAATTATTCCACGAATGGGACATGGACGTAGTTCTATTCCGGGAAACGCGCCTTAAGGGGAATCCGTTTCACATCACCGGTTGCTCGCTCTACCACTGCAAGTGTGACCGGCAATGTCAAGGTCTTGCCACATCGGTCCGGAAATTTCTAACGATGGGAATAATTGAAATTAAGTGCTACAGCAATACGGACACTCTCACCATGAAAGTGTCCAAAGCAGACATGTGTTTCACTGAAACAAACGTCAAGGACATGACCACACTTCCAATCGGGAAACAAGATACTTTTGGTGGTACGATCATAGAAGGATATTTTAATACATTGATTCCGACTGGGGTTACACCAAGCGGAACGCGTCAGGTCCTTACATTGAGGACGTCCGTGTCAACACGAACCTCATCAGGCTGCAAAACTCAGCAAGTGAATCAACACTTCTGCACACGGAACATAGCATGAAATCCGCACAGACATAACGCTAATCTCAGCGGACCTTGAGACCAGGCATAGGTTGGAGGTATTGAAGGAAGTAGAGAGCGAAAATTTCCCAATCCTGATTGAGTTTGTTCTCGGTGCAGACAAACCTCGATTTGAACAAAGGCACTGCTAGTCTCGTAAGGCCGACTGGAGTAGATACGAGGCCGAGACTGAGTGAGACCCTGCTCGCTCTGCTGGACGTTTCTGGAAAAAACGTGGATATCATTTACGTTTAGTTTATTGACACAATCCTCGGGGTTGCGATGCGAACAATCCCAAGGACTAATGGAAAGCAGAAATTTATACCTTACTGGAAATAAGAGTCTGAAAGAAACTAAGAACAAAGAAAAACGCGAAATTGAAGACGCGCGAAGCTCGCAGGACGTATAACAAATTAGCATTAAAAGTCCGAGTCGCAGTCGAAAAGACGAAGAAGAATAAGAGGGTTTGAACGTGCGAGAATCTCCACCTAACGGATGTAGGAACGTGTGGCTACTAATCGTTGCACTATCAGGTTAGTGCAAAGCAAAGAACCCAAACCCTCTGACGACGTCAAATGGCCAGAAGGCAAATGCTGTGAAAACTGCATGAACGATAAGCAAACACTTTACCCAAGTCAAGAAAAATGCGCAAGACTTCAGCCGAATCATCGACCTCTTAAGGAAAGCGAGCAATAAGGGACAATGCATAGGCCCTCACTTGGAGGTTTCCTCCGCCTCCTTCACAATGCAAGAGTTGCAGGTAGTACTCAATAAGTGCAAGACAGGCAAAGCACCAGGGCTAGATAACGTTCATAACGAATTGCTTAAGAATTTAGGCAATATAGACCGATAACGCTGTTGTACTTTATCAATAGAACTTGGAATAAAGGCAAACTGCCGAAATTGTGGAAGAATAGCGAAACCCCTATGCTTGTGGGAAAATATGTATGTGGCAATGGCTGCTTGATGAGGCTTGGCAGTGATACATTGAGCCGGGTTCTAAGTAGCAGTGATGACCCCTCAAATGATTTTTACATAAAAACGGTTTTTATTATAGTTTCATCGATTTTTCTCGTTTGTTTCATCCCTGCCTTAGTGAATCGTTAAGGTGATTTTAAAAAATTGTTTTCTACTCTTTAGTTTATGTTTAATTTTCTTTGGTCGGTAGTTTTCATTTTATGGTTTTATTTATTGTAATCTGCTACTTTTAATTTGCTTCATTCTAACTAAGTATGTATGTTATCGAATAGTTTAGTCACTGCTAATTCCTCCATTTAACAAACAAAAAGTTATAGTGAATTCATATTTTATAACTAACCAGTTTTTGTTGGAGTTGTTGTTGTTTTTCATAAAGAATAAATATTTTCCGGTCCAAAGTTTCAAACCTATCTATACATTGGTTACTAACTATGATACTTAGCTTGTTCTTATTTTAAATTCAAATCCATAAATTGATATATCGTATGCCCGTGATGGTATTTACTTTTAGATCTAGTCGTCTCTAAGTATATCGAATTTAAAACTTAGCTCCACGCCTTCAATACATTTACCAGATGTGACTAAGATTAAAAATTTCAAAAGACCGCCTGTAAATCGATTTTTTTTATATTTCAGCCTGCGCACATGTTTAATTGTGGCGATAACTTAGAGAATGACTGAGTAGCTGACTCGGATACTTCCTTTTGCCTAAAGATAAGCCTTATTTAGAATAAAGTTGACAAAAGGTGTGTTCGATATTTTTGTTGGCTTAGCTCTGGTTGCTATACACAGGGGGCCTTATTCTTGCAGCTTTATTGAAAAATCTTTGAGCTATTCTCACTCCCCGTTAGCTGCCTTGTGCCGGGGGGGGGGCCCGCTCATAGTTGGCTGCCTTGGGCCCCTCGTACTCTAGGGCCGGCCCTATATATTTAGCACTACAAGAACCATTTGACAAATGATTACCCAGAACATGTTTTTAAATATAAGTACACTTTAAAAAATATATATTACTGTAATGTAGACCGATAAAAATAAACCGTTCAATTTATCTCAAATTATCTTGCATATATTACCACAAAATTAGCTTTTTGAACCATCGACCGCAAATATGACGATAAGAAAATTATTACTGAGATTGGAAAAATTTACTTGAAAGTTTATAACATTAACTGCCGAAGGTGTTTTAAAGAAATAAGGAAACAAGTGAATTTTGAAATAACAACAATTATGCTGTTATTTCTATCTAATGACCATAAAAGTTTATACATGTTCCATCAGTAATAGGTTGTTGGTTCATCTAGGAGAAGATTACAAAATGCGCAGATGTCTTTTCATTATGCGTACTCTTTCAACTTTGTTTGAATAAAATGGCATATTATTAGTGTTAATCAAATGGCAGTAACCGTCATTGTAATACTGGCCACCGGGAAGAGCTGTTTCACATGAGTCACCAACATCTGTTACATTAAAGAATCATAACGCATATCAGCCTAACAGACAGACAAACCGACAGATAAATTGATGGATGGATGGAGAAATGAATGGATGGATGGATGGATGGATGGATGGATGGATGGATGGATGGATGGGTGGGTGGGTGGGTGGGTGGATGGATGGATGGATGGATGGATGGATGGATGGATGGATGGATGGATGGATGGATGGATGGATGGATGGATGGATGGATGGATGGATGGATGGATGGATGGATGGATGGATGGATGGATGGATGGATGGATGGAAGGATGGATGGATGGATGGATGAAAAAATATCATCTATGTACAGCACAAAGATACTTGCATAATATTATAATTATAGCATTTTGGCATTTTTAAAAAGAGTTACATTCTTAAAATATACTTCTTCGAAAAGATTTTCAAAAAGACTTATAATTTCCTTTACATAGTTGACAAATGAAACCTTGTTTGCCCTCACAATTCTTAAATGTCACGAGAGTATACATTTTCGAGTAAACGGTGTCTAATATTTGTCAACATTCTTCGGCCATCATCTCGCCACCAATCCACCAGTCTGGTGATATTTTAGGCACATTATTTATTTACGGGAAAAAAATCATGTAACGTTCAGTTTCTTGGTTCGCCCTTTGGAATCTTGAATTTTCTAATTATCTATTTGTTTCACTATAAAAAAATGTTTTTAAACATAACATAAAATAACATATTTCATTAGCAGATGTAACATACAATTTGGAATGGGGAGGCTGCATAGGGATTTAGAGAATAAATTGATATTACATTTGTTGTTTCAGCTAAATGTCTTCCTTAGTTATAAATAATCAAATTTTAATAATGTATTCAAATCATAAGAGATAGAAGGCACGTGAGTGACACAAGATACCAACCCAACACTATAGCTTAGCCACTGTTAATTTTCTTTTTGCATAAATTAAGCTAAACATGCTAGATAAACTAAGCTAAACATGCTAGATAAATTAAATCTATAAATAGAAAAATGCAAAAAGCAACTGATAAGTTATGAAGCCAATGCCAATGTTTCTGAGGTGGGATACTTTTTTTCCTTCAGTGCTAAAATAGTTTACGTGTTTTTTTTTCTGGAACGATTGCTCCATAAACTTCCCAAAGAGGCCATCCATATATTACGTACGCGCAAAATTCGTATTTTCGTACACCCCTCACCTGTTGCACCCCGTACATTTTCGGGACCCGCTACTCTATGCGTACGTAAACGTTCGCTCATCTCCCCCCCCTTTTAAAAAAATAAATTTTAAGCCAGAGTCAAATGATATTGGTTTTTATTACACGCTTTTATTGAAGTCACAATGTTTGTATGTTGTATCCATCCACCCTTCCTTCCATCTTTCCTTCAAAACTTGAAACGTAAAATTATACCTATTCTGATGGTCCTAGAGATCTAAAAATTTTACCACAGATAGATCTTGGATGAAAATGCATTGTATCAAAATTTCAGATCGATCGAATGTACCGTATTGAAATTATTGCACTTTTAGTTTTTAGTTTTTGTCTATATAAAATGTTATCACTTGCGTCAATGAACCATGCCTCAATTCGCCCTAGAGGGATACAATTATTATAACTTTAAAAAGTACTATCAACATTAAGTCTTGCTGGCCGAAATATAAGCGTGATCGCTTGCCGACATGGGGGTACGAGGTTCAATTTTCAGTTAGGGGAAAATTGTTTTTTTTTGTATTATACATATTTAGTGCAATTTCTATATGTTAATAAAAGCGTGTCCTTTCTAAAAAAAGATTTTTTTTTACATTTAACTTATTACTCTTTAAATGCGTCCATAAATGACGTCACACGCCTAAAAAGGGGGTGGGGTAGGGGGTCACGCATTTGTGACGAGGGGGAGGAGTGTTTCAGAAATGTGACGTCACATCAAAAGGCGCACTAAATATTGGATTGCATGCAATTTATTTAATGGGGTTTTCAGTGGATTCACACGTGGTACGATTTTAGAGTGAAGTCTTACACTAAATGCAAACTTAAACTTAAATTACAAAAAAGTGATTTGCAACATGCTATTTTTCAATTCGAAAATACGGCTTTTTTCGGGGGGGGGGCTGCAAAGCTTTGGATCCGTCCATTAATGACGTCATGAAGTTATGGCCAATTGTCATCCCCCCCCAGACTCGTCACGTGTCGTCACAAAAGTTAGACCCCCCCCCTTTTTTTTTCAATATCACATCACAAAAATGCCCCTTCCCCCAAAAAAACATTTTTTAATTTCAAAATTAGCATGTTTCAAATCTATTTTTCGTCATTTAAGTTTGAGTATGCATTTAGTGTAAGGCTACACTCTAATATCATAACACGCGTGAAGCCAATGTAAAACGTCATTAAATAAATTGTAAACAATCAAATATTTAAGTGCAACTTTTATTTTAAGTTACGCGTTTTGATGTGACGTCACATTTCTTAAACACCCCCTCCCCGTCGTCACAAATGGTCGACCCCTCCCCCCTCTAGGTGCGTCATTTATGGACGGCCCCCATTAATGACTTCATGCGATTTTGGTAGATTTTCCCCTCCCCCTCCCCACGCGTCGTCACAAAAACTTAGACCCCCACCCAACTCCAGTATGATGTCGCAAAGCTTTGCATCCCCCAATAAAAGCTGTATTTTCTATTTGAAAAAGAGCATGTTTAAAATCAATTTTCGTCATTTAAGTATTTACTTAGTGTAGGCCTGCATTCTAATATCGTAACTCGCATGAAGTCATGTAAAACACAATGTAACAAATCAAATATTTAAGTGGAACTTTTATTAAAAATTGCGAGTTTTGATGTGACGTCACATATGTAGGGGGACCCCCGCCCCCATTTTTCCCTTATGTGCGTGACGTCATTTATGGACGGCCCCTTTGTGACGTAATACTGGGATGGGGTCCACGTTTTTGTGTCCGAGTGTGACGAAGGGAAGGGGTAAAGTCGGCAAAAATCGCGTGACGTCGTTCGTGGACGGCCCTTTTATAGTTTTTTGTAATATCGTGTTTTTCATGTTGAAATTATTGAAGAAATACAATAGAACATTAAAATGTTATGGTCTTGAACTACATAACAAAACTGATGAAATAGAACAATACAAACAGTGAAATCGCCCTTCCGTTGTGTGTTTATAACGTCTAAGGCACCGGTGGGCGAAAGAGAAACTTCAACTGATGTCAAGAAAAAGGAATTTTAATCAGAAGGATATATTTTAGTAATTTGTGAACGTTTGGTTTGAATCAAATATTAATTACTTATAAGTAATTAAAATTTTAGGCTTTCGTTTCCATAAAAATTAAATTATAAAACATTGCATATCAGTCTTGACTCAGTCGGTCTCGAATGCAGTTTGCAGCCAGAGTCAGGGCGGTTTAAGTTACTAGGCTTAGTATTATGCAAATTAAATTTTGTGTGCGTACGTACACATTCAGTCGAGACCCCCTCCCCCCACATACGCATCCATACGCAAAATGCCGTTAATTTAAGACCCCCCTCCCCCTACTTGCGTACGTAATATATGGATGGCCCCTAAATAAATAGATGGATTGAAAAAAAAACGTCGGTACTGTTAAAGACGAAAATGGATTATATATATGAGTTATATGCACAGATCTAAGAGTGTGGGTAATAAGTGGAACAGCTATTTTTATTTTGAGTGGCACCTTTCTGGCCTTTTGAAAGGTACCTTTTATTGATGAGGTAGGAGTCAATAAAAAAAAATCAATAATATCGCCCAACCCTGGGTGGCATAAAGACTATAGCTTAGCAACTGTTTTATACTTTTTACATAACTTAAACTAAACTAACGGGGTAAATTTTAAGCCCAAACCTTGCGATGCAAAATGTTTTTTTTAAACAAATAAACCCCATACACATCTTACTTAAGCATCAATATTCACATACATAATATCTGACTCATTAAAACAATATCATATTCCTTTGACTAAAGTCATGCTTAGCCTGGAAATAGAAATAATGTTTTGGAGAGCTTTTCCCATGAAAAAAGTAAACCTAAGAAAAGTCATTTAAGAGCTAACGAAAGCTAAAACATTCATTAAAAAAAATTGTTAGATTTCTAGAAAAATGCGGTTGCGTGGCACGCACTTCGGGTATAAACTGTAATGTTCTTTAAGGTGTACATATATTTGGTGTAAAGACATATCGCGGTATTACTACTTATATGCAGGTTTTAGCTTTAAAAAGTGCGTGTTCTCGCGAAAAAATACACTAACAGCAACTAAATATTATGACATAACAGCTTGATTTGATTTGAGCAAAATTATACAATGAGGATAACATTTGCATACAGACAAATTACAAAGGCAGATCATGTGGTTCACTAAATGGCTGTAAAGTGTGTTTTTTTAACTATCCTGATATAAAATCAAATCATTACATAATATATGTTATATATTAAGGCCTTACATAATATATGATTTTAAAAGCTTAAGAAAGGCTTCAATGAAAAAACGGCTTAAATATAAAAACAAAGCAAAATAATACGCTATTTTAGTGGAACAAGTATCTGCAAATGTATTGCTTTGTTTGTACTAAAAAAAAGCTTGGGAAGTCATTTAAAATGACATAACAATCTATTAGAAAAATAATATCTCAGAATTTAAACAAAAACAAAACAATATTGTTTTTATGTTATTATTCGTGTGAAAAGAAAATGTGTCTTTTAAACCAATAAAACCTATTTTCCTTCCTCCTCTGGGGATAAATATTCACATACATATTATCTGGCTCAAACAATATTCCATTGGTCTTGAACTAATTCATGTTTAGACTATAAAATGGAATGGGTGTTTTTGAGTGCTTTTTCACAGAACCAATGGAATCATATGGAAATATATTGTTTTCATTTTTTTATTCATGTGAAAAGAAATTGAGCTTTGCCCATTAGATTTGTGTAACTGTTAAGGAACTTTGTTGTTCTGGTAGAGTATTCAGAGAAAAGTATGCGTTATTGAAGCAGAAATACCGAAATTGATGGGTAATATTTAAATTCATCATACTTTTTATTTTCTCGACACACATGTCGAAGGGGTTGGATTTATCACTACCCTTATTTCCTGATGCGTTTGCAATTTACGCTCATTTTTAAGGGGACTTTGAGACCAAAAACCAAATAAAGTTATTTTTATTGTGCCTACCCCGTATCATAGCACGGGAAATGCACTTATACCTAATAATGGGAAACGTCTGAACATGTTAGGAATTATATTCTAACCACATAAAAAAAGTTTTTTAAAGATAAAAACTCCCAAAATAAGAGATATAAAATCCATTTAATCGAAAACATACAATTATTATTTAGCAACTTTTCATGAATACAAATATATTAAATTACCATTTATACAATAAATATTAATTCAAAATAAGGCTCTAAAAAATTAAAGCCTAATGACGAGCTAACATATTATTCTTAGAGCTATTACTTCACTTCTATGTTTCTCATTCTAGTAATTAAAACTGGGTTTTTATTGATCATAATACTGGTCTTTATGATGCAAAAGTTACCCTCATTTAGCAATAGAACTAACTTATTCATTTGAAATTATTTAATAAAGTCCTCCTTCTACCTTTGTTGCTAAATTAGTTGTCTTTACACTGAACGTTTTGGAACCAATCCAAGTTTTGAAAATAATGGATGAATTCGCTGCTCCATTAAGTCACTAAGAGATCTTTCTAATTCATCGAACTCTTGCTCAATTTTTCTCAATCTTACACTTAGTTTGTTGGCTTCAATTTCTAGACCTAATATTTTTTCATCATTTTCTCTCTGCTTCTTTAAAACTTCATCAGCGGTGTGTTTGATGTCTTTTAAAGTTTCTGGATTTATAAAGTAGTCAGTGAAAGTTTCACAATATTTTTCCAAGCGGTCAAGTAATTGTTGAAATTCTTCCACACGCACGTCACGCACGAATGGCTCGGTTAGGACAGTCCATCTCATGGTCACCGAACCGTCTTGTGAGATGCTACGAAAACTTTCAATTTTCTTCAGATTGACAGAAAGCCAATCGTTTGAATAGGACTTCAATCCTTTCCCTGGTCTGTTTAGAATGCACTTCGCTTTTCCTAATATTAACGTCTTTGCTTCGTTTGTTTTGTCGTTTTCATCAATAATCTCTACTTTCCAAGTACACAGAATTGGCCAAGCTAAAGTCGTCGATAATTTAGTTTTGTTATTATTGTCCTTAAATTCCTGTTCCTCGACTTCTAGGTAGATGTAGAGCATGTTGTCATCGTAGAACTTGAGTCGTCCAATGATGCTGTAGAGTTTGCTAAGTTCCGTTTTAGCGATGGTCAAATTGCTACGTTGAATAAATTTTGATTTGAACTCAGGAATTTTAATGACGTATTCCTTGGGCTTAAGACTATAAAGGTTAACCTTCCTGTCTCTAAGCAGCTGGCGCAAAATCCTTATATCCCTTTGTAATTCTGGTATAGAGTTATCCATGGTATTTCAAACTCTTCGAGTCGTAAATTCCTGATCTAGTGTTATTTTCCTGAAATTGAAGAACGAATTTAAACATATTTTATTATTGATTAATTAATTGGGCAGAATTGTTTTTAAAATGTTATTATTTTATTTAATTAAGTTTAATTGCATATGCTACTTTTACGATACAGACATTCTTTTTAACTTAACTAACCAAAATAATTTGGAATTTGGTTAGTTGTTTGTTGTTTTTTTTATTTATCATGGCTGCATATAAGTTACCCTATTTTTGTCCTAGGAAAACATTAATAAGTTATGCATACGTTAAAAAGTTATGAAATCAGATACTAATTCCACAATGAAAACAAGCAATGTTCTTATACATACTATACTACCCCTGGTGGAAACTACTTCGTAACACATAGATTCCCATCATTTAGTGGATGACTGATATGTATGCAGATGACTTGGTCATCTGGAGCACCGGTAAAGATGCCAACCGACTGCAACAGCTACTACAGCGAGACCTTTCGTATATCAGTAGGTACATGCAGAGGTGGCAGATGGAAATTAACACCGAGAAGACGGTCTATTCCCTTTTCACTAATGGCAGAACCATTCTCAAACAGGAGATAGTTCTTAAAATAAACGATGTGGCGCTCAAATGGGACAAACAACCGGTATACCTGGGACTCAAACTGGATCAAAATGTGCAAATGCATAACTTTGTACAAGACATGTACTCCCAGGCTACCGCCAAGCTCAACCTGGTGAAAAAGCTTGCGTGCACAAACTGGGGCGCTGGAGCAAGTACACTCAGAGCTCTCTTTCTGGGTAGTGTGAGGTCGATTATGGACTACAGCATGCCCGTCCAAGCCTTTGCCAGCAAAACGGCATTGGAAAAACTGGGTCTAATCCAGAACCAGGCCTTAAGATTTATCTGTGGCGCATACAGAACGACACCCACAGCTGCTGTGGAAGTCATTGCAAACGTAGAACCGCTCGATATTCGTAGGGACAAGGCAATCATAACGACTGCAGAGAGGTACCGCAGGTTAGACTTTAGGGAGCCCTGCTACCAGATGCAGCACAACTGGGGCGGACGTGGGTGTTTGAAACGTTCCTCATTTATGCATCAAGTAACGGAACTTGATAGGAGCGTCAAACCCCCACGAAATAGAAGACAAATTATAAGTGTCCCACTCAAACCGCCCTATGCGGAATGCACACGCCCCGAAATACGTTTGTCTTTGACTGACACAGCGGTGACGAAACGCAGCCCTGAACATGTACAGAAAGCGGCTGCCCTTGAGTCGATAAAGGGTTCGCGGGAACCCAAGTGAAAGTGTTCACGGATGGGTCTGCCAGTTCAAGTGAAGGAATTGCAGGATATGGTGCGCTCATCTTATACCCAATAGGAGGGCCACCAAAAGAAGAACTTCTAGGTCCCGGTGGGACTATGGCATCGAATTACGATGCGGAGCTTGAAGCTATACACAGGGCCCTGGAAAGTGTGCACCAGACACTGCAGGGGTCGGAAATTTTTGGTTTCGACACGGTACTGTTTTGTGACTCGAGATCAGCCCTCGAAGTCCTGGCTAGTGAGAAGCGTAGTACCCACTTGGTTGACGCCATCTTGGAGGACGTGGGTAGACTCGAAAGACTTGGAGGTAAGGTAACCGTGCAGTGTATCCCGAGCCACGTGAATGTTAATGGCAATGAAAAGGCAGACTCCCTGGCCAAAAGCAGAAGCAGCACTGCCCCAACCAGAGGCCCCAGTCACTTATCTTGGGGCTAAAACCTGGCTAAAGGACCACTTCCGGAGTAAGTGGTAACAGGAGTGGGCTGACAACACGACAGCCAGAGGGGTATTCGCTAACATGCCCAGGCCAAGCCGCTCAGACCAGTGGTGGAACCTGAGTCGCAAACACCAGAGTTTGGTGACTCAGATGAGAAAAGAACATTGCCCAACCAACTCTTACTTTCACAGGCTAGACCACAACAGGGACCCGAACTGCCGTCATTGCAGCCAAGCCCCCGAGACAGTCGTACACCTGGTAACGTCTTGCCCGGCGCTTGATATGGCCGGGGGTGAGGGAGGCGGAAGAGTCCCATGTAAGGACAATGTTGTATGGCAATGCTCAGCAGATGGAGCAGATTGCCCAGGTACTAGCCAAGGCCTTAAGAGATTAGTCTCAGGCCTACAGAATATGTGTTTAGTGGATGACTGAGCACGGTGCCACTCAAAGTATCTTGGATAGGTTTGACGCGAGACAGAATGTCGGTTGCCGAGTATATGGTAACGCCGCGGAGGCGGAGAAGGTTGAGCACCTCTTTACCCAGTGCCCGACGTTGTTTTTGGATTTGGACGGGTCGGTCTCGTTGAATGTGGAAAGATATCTATACAGCGATGCATGCTTCATACGGGTCGTCAGTAGAGTCTACAAAAAAAGAATTAGCAGGTGAAGAAGAAGATGCAGCTTTTCATGAAACACGGCCAACCTCCAAATACACGCTCATTATAGAGCCAACGGGAAAACATCTGGAAATAGATTGCTCACCCAAAAAACAACAGACATGCAGAGTAAATAACTAAAGAAAGGGAAAACGGCAGTCTTGAAGGAATGCCCACAGAAGCCTTGACATCAGATATTAAGACTAACTCTGAAATGCTACACTAACTGTTCAAGAAAATATGGTAAGAATATTAGATAGGGTCTGAGTGGAAAGAACGACACATCATTCAGCTCTTGTAGAAAGGGAATCTGTTTTCTTTCTCTAACCCTACTGTCCAAAGTATTGACAGAGTGTTACTAATCAGAATGAGGGAGGCAATAGATCCTTATCTGAGAATTATAGTGGAACAAGCCTTTTCGTGGAACTCTCCTCTATACATAAATTTATTGACAGAGGATTTTGTTATTGTTAAAATACTGTCTCAGTGGAAGCTAAGTTACCACTACTACCACAAAAATTTACAGACATTAATTATAAGGCTTCTTAATTAAATGCAACAAGCAAGTACGGCCTTAGGGGCTTAAACCTGTGTCAGACCGGAGTGTCTGCTTTCGTTTTTCTTATTCCTGCTGCCCATTGTTGAATAATGAAAATGTTTATCGAGTAGAGAGAAATTGTATTTAGGGGCCATCCATATATTACGTACGCAAAACATTCGTATTTTTTACCCCCCTCACCCCCCCCGTACATTTTCCGGACCCCCCCATGCGCACGTACGAATTCGCTCGACCCCCCCCCTCCCCCCGTTTTAAAAAATAAATTTTAAGCCTGAGTCAGAAAGAAGATATTGGTTTTACTCTTTGAAGCCGTCCATAAATGACGTCCCACGCCTAAAAAGGTCACGCATTTGTGACGAGGGGGCGTCACATCAAAATGCGCACTAACATATTTGAAAATGCGGGGGTTTTTTGTTGTTTTTTTTGGGGGGGGTCAAAGCTTTGGGGCCGTCCATTAATGACGTCCCGCGATTATAGACGATTTTCATCCCCCCCCCCACGTCACGCGTCGTCACTAAAAGTTAGACCCCTCCTCTTTTCAAATATTATGTCATAAAAATGTTTCAAATCACTTTTTTGTCATTTAAGTGTACGTATGTATTTATTGTAAGGCTGGACTTTAATATCGTAACACGCGCGAAGCCCATGTAAAACGTCATTAAATAAATTGTAAACAAACACATATTTAAGTACAATATTTATTTTAAGTTACGCGTTTTGATGTGACGTGACATTTCTTAAACTACCCCTCCCCTTCGTCACAAATGGTCGATCTCCCTCCCCCTCTAGGTGCGTAACGGCATTTACGGACGGCCCCGAGAAGGGGCCATCCATAAATGACGTCACGCGAATTTGGCAGATTTTTCTCTCCCCCTCGTCACGCGTCTTTACAAAAACTTAGACCACCCCCTCCAATATGACGTGACAAAGCTTTGCGCCCCCCCCCCATAAAAGCTGTACTTTCTATTTGAAAAAGAGCATGTTTAAAATCACTTTTTTTGTCATTTCAGTATTTATTTAGTGTAGGCCTACATTCTAATATCGTAACACGTGTGAAGTCATGTTAAACACCATGTAACAAATCAAATATTTAAGTGGAACTTTTATTTAAAGTTGCGAGTTTTGATGTGACGTCACATTTCTCTAACACCCCCCTCCCCCACATCACACATCGTCACAAATATGTAGACAACCCCCCCCCCACACACCCTTTTCCACTAGGTGCGTGAAATACCCGTCCCGTTGTGTGTTTACAACGGCTAAGGCACGGTGGGCGAAAGAGAAAATTCATCTAATTTCAAGAAATGGACAGATAAATCCGACGGATATATTTTAATAATGTGTAAACGTTTGGTCTGAATCAAATGTTAATTACTTCCAAGTAATTAAAAGTTCAAAATTTCGTTTACAATAAATTATAAAACATTATTGCATATCAGTATTGACTCAGTCGGTCTCGAATGACGTTTGCAGTCAGAGCGGTTTACGTTTCTATGCTTAGTATTATGCAACTTAAATTTGGTATGCGTACGTACACATTCAGTCGAGACCCCCCTCCCCCCGTACGCATGCATACGCAAAATGCCGTAAATTTAAGACCCCCCTCCCCTCCTTGCGTACGTAATATATGACACTAAGGAAACAGCTTGATGACCTTGCTTGTGCGGACGATCTGACTCTAATATCACAAACAGCACCAGATGAAAGAGAAAACCAATTATGTTACAACACACAAAGCAAAAGAGAAAAGCCCTTAAAACACATACATCAAGCAAAATACGTATAGCACTAGAAATGACAATAAAACAGGGATCGGGAAACTTTCAGTCTAAGAGAGCCATAAACACCACATATTTTGAAGAGTAATTCTGTGAGAGCCATAAATTATGTTTAAAAGTAAAAATTCAACTTAATGTTGCATTTTGTTTAATAGCATTAGCAACACTAAAAGTACAATAATTATGTCTCTGAATTCTTTTTAATAACGTTGATATTCTGTTTTTATATGCAATTAAGATATTGATCAAAGGAGTCTGAATAAACGTTTTTATTTTATAATCGAGGATTTGTCTGAGAGCCAGATGCAGCCATCAATAGAGCCACATCTGGCTCGTGAGTCATGGTTTCCCGACCCCTGCAATAAAAGGCCTACAATCTACACATACTGAAACTCTTCCACATGACACACACCAACGTCAAAACTTCAAAAATGGGTCAGCATACAATATCAGCGCGGCATTAGCTCGACAAAGAGTGTTCTGTCTGCCCGGTGTCGTGAAATAAAGTCTCCCCCTAAATAATGTCTGTCCCAGAAACTTTATTTTAAAACAATATCTCTGGGGGGACTTAGTTTTAAAATAAAGTCTTCGTGGTTACCCCCCCCCCAACCCTTTTAGTAACATGACACTATAAATAAGTGTTTATTAACTTTTATTACACTCATATTTTTCATTAGTGTTCCATGTAGCCGGACTCTTTGACACTGGACTGTTGGACACTGCCTATTTGATAACAGGACGTATGGACCCCACGAGGTTTCGATCACGGACGATTACTTGATCACGGACGATTACTTGATCACGGACGATTCGACCCCTCGCGATGTGACTATAAGACATTTTAAACCCACGACGTTTCGACCCCAGACGGTTTGACACATAATGAAAAAAAAATTAAAAACATGACATTTAAGACATGGTGGTTGTTTACCTTGTGGCTAGAGATATTTTATTAACAGCATATTGTGTTACGTAAGACTATGTATACTTGGATTAATATGGAGATAGAAGTCTAGCAACCATAGCGACTGTTGGCTTGCATATGTCAAATATGTGCATGGAAATATTCAAAAATATTATTACCGTTTTTTTACCGGTAGCGTTTACAAAAGTTGCAGTGGAAAATTTTAATATAATTCCAATTGGCCAAGGTTTTTAACATTATACAATTTTTAATTTGACACTTTGAAATATAGCAAAAGTATAGGTAGATAGACCTTCTAAATGGGATTAATTTAGCCGTATATAGTTCTCAATGTCATATTAATTTTTTTTAAAATATTTTTTGAAGACAGAATGATCTGCATTCAATGTCATGTATACTTTGTATATTTAGTGATTACTAATGTTTATGTGGTGCTCAGTAAACCCAGCCCAAAGCTCAGGCACATCGTTACATTTTAACTTATCTTTTCATTATTATTAGAAGTGGAAACTTCACCTGTAACAAACAGTTTCTCCGATCTCTAAACTATTCATAACACCATATATTGTCATATAAATTACATAGATCAACCACATCCACTCAGAGGCGTCACTAGGGTTGGTGTCACCCGGGGCGGTAGCTCATGGTGTCACCCCTTTATGACTGAAGGGACCGTCCATAAATGACGTCACGCGAGGTTGCCGATTTTTACCCCACCCTCCCCTAGAGTCATACTTAGTCACAAAAACTTAGACCCCACCCCTTTTTTACTATATGACGTCACAAAGCTTTGACACCCCCCCAAGCCGTATTTTCTCAATAAAAATTAGCATGTTGCATATTATTTTTAAATCCTTTATATTAACTCGTGGTATCTGGTTGCTTGCTTGCACCCTTGCGCCCTTGCTTGTCGCCAAAACTTTGGATCAATTTTTAACTCACTTCCTCGTAAGCTAGCGAGCTGAAATTTTGCAGGCAGTTTTGTACCGATGATGAAACAATGTATCAAAATTTCAGATCGATCACATGTACCGTAATTAAATTATTGATTTTTTAGATTATTTTATTTATTCTTATGTATCATGTTATTTTTTGAGACAGAGTGTAAGGGTGCGCATTATATTGAACAACCTTTCTGTCGCGCAATAGGTGCGTATTTTATTGACAACACTTTTTATAAACATATTATTGATCGGTGCGCATTATATTAAACATGTTTTACGACACAACTGCAATTTTGTATTTTTGGCAGGTCTTGCACTGCGTATTATTATGAACATTATTTTAGTTACTTCTCGTACATAAATGATTTATAGTCAAAAACTTTGTTTTTTTACGTTTTTTAAATAAAATTTCATTTAAATATGTATTTAGGGTAAGTCTGCATTCTAATATCGTAGCACGCGTGAAGTCATTGAAAACGTAATTAAATAAATGGTAAACAATCAAATATTTAAGTGGAACTTTCATTTAAAGTTGGGCGTTTTTGATGTGACGGCACATTTCTTAAACACCCCCTCCTCGTACCACATCGTCACAGATGCGTGACACTCCCCCTATGACGGATTAAAAGGGGGTGCTGAACTGGCTAAATCCCCCAATAATTTAAGGACCCCAAAATTATTATGAGTTATAGTGTATAATTAAGACGCAGGCCATTATGTTTGTACGAATCCCTGAAAATGCCTTCGACAGTCATACGGCAATGCTGCAAATGAGTAGGAAGTATAACTGAAACCAGGCTATTCTTCGTGAGAAGTTCATTGTAGCTCATTATATGCCGTGCACAGCTCATTCCTTTAATTTGGTTGGGAAAAGAGCAGCATGTTGTCCTGCTGCGGTCAGATTTTTTTGTCTTCAACAAAATCTTTATACCCGGCTTGTTGCATCTACTCATCGTTGACAGGTACTTCAAAAACATATGAAATTGATACATGCTAACAAAGCTTTGTCTGACACAAGATGGTCAGCCTGACATGATGCTGTAAGGACTATTAATAACTCATACCATGAGAATATCGCAGCACTGTAAGAATTAGCAACAAATGAAAATCAGCCACGTGACTGACTATCGACTTGAAGAAGAAGGATTTCTAAAGGAAATTGAACAACTGGAAGTCGCTATTTTACTTGAAATTTGGGAAACAATTTTAGAAAGGAAGTATCTCATTAAGTTTGTTAAAAGATAGCACTCTTAATTTGATTTTTTGAAGACAAAGAAAAGGAAAAGTCCGTGGTAAAAACAGTGTAAACAATCTTCAATACTATCAAACAAAAAAGAAAGCGTCAGTTTGATAAATTGACATCAACAAAACAGTATTCTCCCCGAGACAAAAATTCAAGATTTCTGGTTATCATTGACAAACTTTCTTAAGCCCTACAAATCGGTTAGGCGCATATAAAGACATCCATGAGAAATTTGGCTTTCTTACAGACTTAACTGAGCTCAGCAATTTCGCCACCCGATGGGCAGCAGCCAAATTAATGGAAGAACATTCAAGTGATATCGAAGACTGCTTACCTTCAGAATTAGTCCAATTTTCAGAACTCTTAAAAAAGTTATTGTCCAGCCCCAGGCTCAGGGTAAGGAAAAGGAAGTAGCACAAAGCGAAACTCAAAAAACGTGCACAGAGCTAAATATTTTGCTGATTTTTAATGAGCTATATTTCACACAGTCCTTTACAAATGTACACATCGCACTTCACATCTATCTTTCAATGATGACATCAAACTGCAGGTGAGAGCGATCATTTTCAAAGTTGAAAAGAATATATAATGAGTTTGAATTTGCATGGGGAAAAAAAGACTGAATATGCTCTCTCTTCTCTAATGAGCATTGAAAAGGAACTTGTAAGCTTACTCAGCTTTATTGACTTGATTGAGAACTCGCCATTTGAAAAATTCGCAAACGAAAGTTGTAGGTTGAAATAATAATCATAAATATTTTTCAATAATTTTTGTTATTTCAATTAGAGAAAACAATTCGTTACCTCATGAAAAAAAATATTTAAAAAATATTTTAAAATACGGAATAACGCCTAATATTATTCTTTATGGCAGGGGTTCCTAACCAGTGGTGCATGCACCCCCAAGGGGTGCATGAGAAGGTTCCAGGGGGTGCATGAACCATTCAGAGAAAAGAAAAGAAAAAGAAGAAGAAAAAAAGAAAGAAAAACTGATAATCTGAAAATGTAAACCATAAGCAAGGATCTTTATTCCTGTTTCGCTAAGGATTGCTCCATCACATTAACAGTCTATGATGGTGATGCGTCAATTTCTTAACATTTATATAAATTTTGTGTGTGTAATTATGTTTAGGAAGATTTAGAGTGCTATGTGTTTTATGTAGTAGTTGAATATGTTTGTAAAGCGCTGTGAGCCCAAGCTGTTGGCTGGGGTAGTGTGCTATATAAGTGAACAAATAATAATAATAATAATAATAATGATGTAAACATTGGGATTTTTTTCCTTCACTTTTATTGCTCGGTTTGCTGCAAAGATCTTAAAAACGTCTAATTGTAAGCCATTATTCGTCATTGAAACCTAAAATCTTGAGTTGAGCATCCAATTCCGGTCATTAAAAACATCAACTTCGTCAGTTAAAAAATTGCCTGTGACTGGTATGACTTTCCGATTGTCATCACCCCCTCAAAATCGTTAGTAAATAATAAAAAAAAGAGAGAGAGATGGAACACAAAAGCCTCAGTGCTTCCTCTGTGGAAAAATCCTGTGCAATGACAACATGAAGCCCGTTAGACTCCAAGAGCACTTGGAGAAAGTCCATCCATCCAATTCCAAGGACAGTGTTGGGGTCTTCAAGCAGAAGAGAGCTCGATTCGTCACCTCAGGCACCTTGCCCAAGATTGGATTTTCTTTGTCACAGAAACCTGCACTGGAGGAGACATCATTCAAGGTTGCATATCTTATTGCAAAGAACAAGAAACCCCACACCATTGGAGAACTTTGGTGAAGCCTTGTGCTCTGGAGATAGTGGAACTGATGTGTGGTCACCAACAGAGGGAGCACGTTGAGAAAGTTCCTTTGTCCAATGACACTATTCATTCGAGGATTAGTGACATGGCTGCAGACATTCTGGATCAAGTTTTGTGTAAGATGAGAAGCAGTCCTTTTCCATTTAGCATGTAGGTGGATGAATCCACTGATATAGCACAATGCAGTCAGATTCTTTATTTCTGAGATATGTTCACAGTGGATTGCTGAAGGAGGAACTTCTCTTTTGTAAGCCACTCCTAGCTACTACCAAAGCTGCTGATGTTCTGCAGCTAGTCAGGGCATTCTTCACTGAAAACCAGTTTGACTGGACTTCAAGAATTTCTTCAATTTGCACAGGTGGTGCTCCCTTCATGCTCGGTAATAAGTCAGGATTTTCAGCACTGGTAAAGAAAGAAGTTCCAGATATTGTCACTAAACACTGTATCCTTCATCGTCAGGCTTTGGCATGCAAAACTCTACCTCCAACCTTAAAGTCAGTTCTTTCTATTGCAGTCCAAGTTGTAAATTTTATACGCTCACATGCCTTGAACCACCGCCTCTTCAAGTTGTTCTGTCAGGAGGTGGTCTCTGAGCATGAAGTTCTGCTCTACCACACTGAGGTGCGCTAGTTGTCCAGGGGACGGATACTTTCTCGGTTAGTAGAACAGAGAGTGGAGCTTGCCATTTTCTTGCGAGAAAAAGAGAGTGACCTTGCTGACAAGTTTTGACTGTCCAAATTTCATTCATAACTTGGCATACCTGGCTGACATCTTCACCATCTTGAATGAGTTGAACACATCTCTCCAAGGACCTGCTGTGACTGTAATGGTTGCTACTGAGAGATTGCAAGCCTTCCTTAACAAAGTGCCACTATTCCAACGACGACTAGAAATGTCCAACTTGGCCAACTTTCCACTCTTGAATGAAGCTGTAATATCTGGTGCAGAATGGAGCACTGAAGGATCGCTGCCTGACAAAATCAAGGGGGAAATTTCAGAGCACCTTTCAACATTGCAAAAGTCCTTTGATGGGTATTTCTGTCAAGAAATAGCTAGGAAAGATCTTTGGATTCGCAATCCTTTTCTCTGTGACTTGGACAACATTGATGACAGTGACCTTGCTAAAGATGACCTGATTGATTTGAGAACCAGAGAAATACTGAGGAGTGCCTTCAGTTGCAATACCTTGATTGAATTTTGGTGCGCCCAGCTAGATTCCTACCCACAACTAGCCAAGAGGGCAGTACTGACTCTCCTTACATTTGCCACAACCTATCTCTGTGAAGCAGGATTCTCCACACCTTTGACGATTAAAACCAAGGAAAGGAATAAGTTGAATGCAGAGAATGACATGAGAGTTGCTTTGTCAAAAACAGTCCCCAGATTTAAATCGCTGATTGATCATAAGAAGCAGCAGATCTCTCCCTAACTTCCCGGTTGCCTATGGTCAAAAATCTTGTGTTCCTAAAATAAACATAGTTTATTATGCATTTTCTGCAAGTTTCACGGGGGAGGGGGGGTGCATGAACTTTTTTTGGCATCTGAAGGGGTGCATGGACCCCTAAAGGTTAGGAACCACTGCTTTATGGGGGCGCGTTCTTAACCACGAAACAGCGTAAGTCGGGATGGGGCCGTCGTAACTGGAGGACTACCTGTATATAAACATGCATATCTATACTTTCACGCCTTTAATAAATATGTATATAACAAAATATTAACTCAAAGACATTGAAATAATAATTTTCCTCAAGAAAAACATCAACAAAGAAAACCCATCTTTTGGTGTGTGTTTTTTTTTGTTTTTGTTTTTTTTGATAAAAATCGTAACCCCCCACCCCACTGTTGTGGAGGGAGTTGTGAGGTGGGATTCGTCCATAATGTCGGTGTGTCCAAGCCCAAAATGGCTTTATATCTTTTAAAACATAACATACTGCCTGTTTCATTCCAGCCGTTTTTTAAAGATCTCTCTGCTGCGAATGTTTCTTTTCTTTTTTTCCTAATTTGTTTTAATGTTGTTTGTTTGTTGGGACTGTTTCATTATTGCAAGTTAACTGATATTTTTTTAATAAGAGTTTTGGCGGTTAACGTATTTCATTGTATTTCTTAATTTCTTTCTAGATTAAAAAATTTGTCATCTTTTTTTTTCTGACATAAAATCGTACACAGTAAAATGTTAGGCTCGGGTGTCACCCCCTGATGGGTGTCACCCGGGGCGGCCTGCCCACCCCCGCACCCCCCTAGTGACGCCACTGCATCCACTGATACTCGTTGCAATTAAATACTAGAAGAGTAAACAAGTTAATATTTGGAAATGCAACCAATGTTTAAATTTTCATAACTCGACAATTTCGGAAACGTTATTTATTATTAAGTAAGGCTAAAAACCATGTTAATGTTTGTGAAAACTATTTAAATCCTGATCAGTCAAAATTAATATTTTTTTACTATTAACGGTAGAAGCAAAGAATGTAATGTATTTTTAAATCCTTTATATTAACTCGTGGTGTCTGCGGCCGACCGACCTTGCTTGCTTGTCGCCAAAACTTTTGATCGATTTTTAACCCACTTGCTCGCAAGATAGCGAGCTGAAATTTTGCAGGCACTTTCGTACCAATGATAAAAACAATGTATCAAAATTTCAGAGCGATCGCATGTACCGTAATTAAATTATTGATTTTTTAGATTATTTTATTTATTCCTATGTATCATGCTATTTTTTGAGATAGAGCGTCGCGGTGCGTATTATATTGAACAACCTTTCTGTCGCGCAATAAGGTGCGTATTTTATTGACAGCTCTTTTTATAAACATATTCCTGATCGGTGCGCATTATATTAAACATGTTTTACGACACAACTGCAATTTTGTATTTCTGGATGGTCTGGCGCTGCGTATTATAATGAACATTCTTTTAATTACGTCTCGTACATAAAGGATTTATAGTCAAAAACTTGGTTTTTTACGGGTTTTTCTTATTGTAAACTTTATTAGAAAATTAGTTGTAATAGCCTATTTTTCACTGATCGATAAAACCTGTTGACACTGAGGATTTTAAACTTACTTAACACATTAAATTTGCTCCTCTAATGTTCGTGTTTGGGTCGATTCCTTGGTCGACCAATGTTCGAATTGCGATATGCTTATCATTATATAAATAAGAAATAAATATACAACCTTTTTAAGGCTTAAATTCAATTATGATTTACGTATAAACTCGCATATAAGCCTACATCACATATGAGCCGACCCACTAACACTGCTTTAAAATGGCCAGTTTTACCAAAACCTGCATGAATATAAAAGCATACCATACAATTGTCTAATTTTACTCCATATTTTTGTTTCAAAGAAATTTGTTACTGTAAAGATGTAAAATGCCTACTTTTATGTTACATACCAGTTTGTTTACCTTTTGGAATGACACAAAGACGTGTGATCGGTAAATAATGTGATTTAAGGGGATTCCTTTACGGCTGCCTTCGTTTGAGCGTGTTATTTTTTATTTCTAAGAAATCAGACCGTGTACCGATGACTTTCGCTTCACAGCTAGCTGTAGCTCTGTTACGGTTCGCAACTGGTGCACGCACACACAACCAAGCAGTGTAGTCACTCTCACTGTACTCTATGCATTTGCGTGTAAAGTATGTCTTAACACAAATCTATGTTTCATTACACTTCTAGAGAGATTTCCTGTAGTATTATATTATAAATAATAGATATAGGAAATTTGTGCCGAGACAGAAATCTATGCTTGATTACACTTCATGAGATTGTTATTTATAGTATTTTATTAGTAGTATTTAAAAAAACAGATTATTATTTTTTCTTAATTTTATGCCACTTTTGAATTCGAAAATGAATTCTCCATGGTAGTATTTATACTCCGTATAATTATCAATGTGCATGCATTAAATTCTTTGAAGTTACACCTCTGTATATATATATATATATATTAGTACTCTCTACACACAACCAAATATTGAGTGAGATAGCGATGAAAATGTGTGGCCGGAAAATTAGCAGTAGTGTCAGTGCTGTTAACTCCTGGGAAATTTCCCAAATCGTGGGAATTTTTTGGGGGGCCAAATTAGGCAAATTTAAAGAAATCGTAATTTATGAGGATTTTGCCTTAAATATGGGAATATTGAGATTGCTTCGCCAACAGAATTTAATGCATGTGGGAATTTTTAGTCTAATTTGGGAATTTTTTTACTCCTGCCTGGGGAAATTTGGCACCTTGAGTTAACAGCACTGAGTAGTGTCTGTCCTTGTGTCCATTTTCTTTTATGCGCATATAAGCCGACCTTCTGATTTCAGCACTGTATTTTATAGCTCTAAATTTGGCTCATATGCGAGAATATAGGGCTCTTTGTTTTTTGTTTTTAAATAATAATATTAATAAAACTTCATTAAGTTTATTCTAAAATATCTCTACTTTAGGACTTTTAATATACATTTTGACATGAGTGTTAAGTTTTCAACACGGCAAAGAAAGAATAGTTTAAGTGTTGTTGTTGTTTTTTTGGTATTTACATTTTTTTAAAAAATAATTAAAATAACGTGTAAAATGTATAACAGACAAAAAAAAACATATTCAGGACTACAGAACCCTAAAAGTGATAATTTTTATGTCATTGTACTCAACAACTCCCAGAAATACACTGTAATCGGTTGAATAAACTAATATTTAAATATCTTCTTTATATATCTTAGAGTATTGATATGTTCAATACAATACGCAACGCGCGACAAACATTTACAGACTGAAACTGAATGATCTCCCCTTGCTGTAAAACCCGGGGGGGGGGCTGTGATCTTTGATGGCTGGACTAAACTACAGCAAGTGGAGGTGAACAATAGCAGACTGCTACATTGAATTATATAGAGATAAACTAAAAATGCATTAATTCAATTATGGTACAGTCGATCGATCTGAAATTATGATACAATGCATTGTTGGGTGACAAGAGTCTATGTGCAAAATTTCAACTCGGTAGCATCATGGGAAAAATGTCATTTTTTACTTTTGTTTTTCTACCCGCCCGACCAAGAAATCACGACAGACAAAACAAGACGATGAAGTTAATATAATGGATTTACGTAAACAACCCCGTAAAAACAAAGTTTTTGACTATAAATCCCTTATATATGAGATATAACTAAAAGTATTGATTATGTTAAAACGCGAAAAACTACAGACTGACACCGACTGATATCCCTTGGCTTAAAAATCGGGGGAGGAGGGGAAGGGGTGTGGACATCGTTCGGTGGCGTGAACGTGTGATTTCAACTGGCACGTAGAAGAAAAATAGATGTAAAAACAAACTTTTTGATTATAAATCCCTTATATATGATACATAACTAAAAGTAGTGAATATGTTTAAATGTTACATTTACAGACTGAAACAGAATTATCTCCCCTGGTTTTTAAACCGGGTGCAGGGACGGTAGGGGGTGTGAACATCGACAGTCAGCGTCAACGTGTGAACTGAACTGTCACGTGAAAGAATTATAAACAAATTTTCGGATAGTCCGATCGCTTAACTTACAAAGCAAGTTAATATAAGGGATTAAAAATTTTCAATAAACTATGAAATTGAATTGCATATGTTATATAGAGATAAACTAAAAATGCATTTTAATTAATTACGCCACTTTTGATCGATCTGAAATTTTGATACGATGCATTGTTAGTTGACACGAGTCTATGTGCAAAATTTCAGCTCGATAGCATCACGGAAAATGTGTCATTTTTTTTTACTTTTTTTTTCCGCCTGCCCGACGACGAACGACGAGATGACGACAGAAAGAGAGAGAGAGAGAGAGAGAGAGAGAGAGAGAGAGAGAGAGAGAGAGAGAGAGAGAGAGAGAGAGAGAGAGAGAGAGAGAGAGAGAGAGAATATTTCGAAGCTAATATAAGGGATTTAAAAGTTGGTAATGGCAGCCATCGTTTTTGTTTCAACCGTTTTTAAGTTGATAGTACTTTAATAAATTTATATCCCGACTTGTCTTATCTTATCTATACAGAAAATTAATGCGTGCAGAAACCATGCCGGTCTTTTGGAAAGTGATGCAGCGTTCACAGGCCACGGCTAATAGGGTTCCACGCATTACCCAGCCGCCTTTACTTCCCTAACTAGTGTTAGGCACCCATTCGGAGCTTGGTGGACTCAGGGACACCCTTAGGCCCCGGGAACAAATCCTTGCCTTCACGTGGATTCGACCAGTTGACCATCGGTACGCCAGCCAAGCGCGCATGCCACTCGTCTAAGGGTGACCCGTCAAAACGGCCCCGGACAAAACGGCCCCGACATAACGGCCCTGTGTAAAACTACCCCAGACAAATTGTTAACATTTTTAAAAAAAAACTTTACACAATTTTATTGCATTTTAAGCTTTTGTCATCTTTTTCACCCTTAAATATTGTAACATTATTTCTTGTGATGTTATTATATTGTTTCTTGTCAACAAACAACCTTAATTCGTACCATTATGCATAAAGGCTATTAAATTCACTATTGTGATGTCATTATTATTGCTGCTTTTGAGCTAAATCTGACACTGAATAGGTGAGTAAAAATACGTATACAATATTTGATTATACATTATACGATTAGTCCATTTATTAGGCCAGCGCCGTTTTGTCGGGGCCGTTATGTCGGAGCCCATTTATCGGGGCCGTTTTGTCCGGGGCCGTTGTGTTGGTGAACCATGTCTAAGCTTTTAAAAGAGAACATAAAATTTAATATAAAAAGTCATGCATATTTATTTTTTAAAATAACATAGTTAATATAGTAAGTACATGTGTAAGTTTATAATCAAAGTCTAACTTAAACTAATGGCAAAGGCTCGGGTGAGCCTGCTTATTTGTTGCAAGCTTATCAAGTCGTGACGCGTTTGAGGACAACGCTACGCGCAATGAAGAACATACATCCGAACTTTTTTGTACTTTTTCTTAAAAAGGCTTATTTTTAAAAAAATCAGTCTCTCATAGGTAATATGAAGGAATTGGAAGAAGAACCTTGAGAGCAATTTCGGAAAGTTCATGATATTCTGCACTCACGTGAATCCAAAAGGCTGCAAGAGATGTCATAGTTCCAAAATTCAATTTAACCTTCATCCGCAGCTAACTTCAGCAATTTACCTTTCAAAGTTACAGAAAATTCAACCTTCGAAGCAATAAATGGATAGCGTGTCCAGTATCCATCCATTACCTTTCTGTGGTTCATCTTCTGTTGGAAAGTAGACATCAAAACGGTCCATTAATTTTGTCAAGCGATCAATGATGACTTTCTGTAGATATGGAGCATCAAGCTCCTCATTGCACTATCAAGCTGTTGCTATATTGGTAAACATATTGAAACAATGTGCTGAGTCTCAACTCTTCCTTGCTTCTAGCTTGCGTTTCGGTCCATCAAACTTGTCTTCCATTGTAAAAAATGAAGTCATACTTCCTTGCATGGAGATATTGAGCGCATTAAAAATGGCAAAAAATATCAGCCAAGCAAATAAAAACTTGGCTATCAAATTCACATTTCGAAATAGTCAAGACCACACTGGCTTTTTGTCCTGTAGAAATAGGTCGAGCTCTCTTCGCATTTCAAAAACTCTTGTCAGTACTTTGCCTCGAGACAATCAACACACATCAGCAAACAGTAAGTTTGTGTTCCGCACCCATATCGTCACAGAATGCAGCAAATAATCTTGAACTAGTTCACAATTTGTAAAACTTCGCTGACCACGTTGTTTAGTTCTGTTGACATTTGCTTTGTGGCTAAACTTTCACGGTGAATACTGTAAAACAGTGGGTTAACTTGCACTCTGGTGCTATTCCTTAATCTTGTTGACAACTCCAGAACGCCTCCCAGTCATGGCCACAGCGCCATCCGTACACACACCAAAACAATATTTAAGTTCTATCTGACATTTGCTATTAATTTAATGGTGAATGACCTTGAATATTTCAGAACTTGTTGTATTAGGTGGTTATAAAGTAGAAAATAATTATTCTTCCTTCAAGTAATTCTAATATTAATGAGCACATATACCGTCAAATTGGCCAAATTAGCAATGTCTGTCGATTCATAGAGCTGCAGAGAAAAACACTTAGCCAATTTCAACTGCTCTATTAGCTGCGCCTCTATATCACAATACATGTGATCGATGCGTCGAGTCATTGTGTCATTTGAGAGTGTAACCTGTGGCACTTTCTTTGCCGCAGTTTCACCTAATATTTCAAAACACACATCCTAAAAGCATCCTACTACGAGCGTCTATTGGTGTCTATGATGAGCAAGTCTGCTCGTGAGCCATATTTTCTTTCACACATCACTTTTCATGTGTGTTAGTGGGCGCTATCAAATATCTCTCGTATAAAGATTCCTTGAAACACTTAATGTTAATAAAATGAATTCTAATACTGGAATATCCGATGATTACACAAAACAATATGTACAAGATTAAACAGTACAAGAACGACCCGCGGCGTAGCATACGTCACAGACTTGCTCATCATAGACAGTGCAAAGAACGGTGGTGGGCGGGGGGGGGGTGAGAGTATGGACACAAACAGCAGCACGAAGTAATGAAAAAATAGCAATTAAATGTGGAGACATCCGCACTGAGTTTGTTGTTACCCGCCCCTCCCCTTTTATTACTACCATCCCTTAAACATAAACTGTGATTGGCCAACCCTATTGAGGGTTAAGTGTTGTTAATTGCCTGTTGTTGGTTATTTTTTTTGGCAAACCGATTATCGATTATGTAATTCCGATTTTAAACCGATTATCATTTTATAGCTGCCTTCATAGAAATTAAGGGTGTACCGGATTTTGCCTGCGGCTCTGGAAAATCCGGATTCCGGCCATATTTACAAATCCGACTCCGGCAGAAAATTGCTTTATAAATCCGGCCAAATCCGGCTTGCCGGGTTTGCAATAAAATATATATTAATTATAGCTCCGGCTAATCTTCAATCCAGCAATTTTTTTACAAATCCGGCTTCGGCTCCGACCGGATTTAACTTCATAAATCCGGCCGAATCAAATTCGATTTTCGGTTTGGGAAATGTAAAACCGATTGTTGCTTTCAAATCCGATTATCGTTGAACAGCCTCGTTTAACATTACGTTGGAATAAAACAACCCCGTAAAAACAAAGTTTTTGAATATAAATCCCTTATATATCAGACATAACTAAAAGTATTGATTGTGTGCAAGCGCGACAAACATTTACAGACTGAAACCGTGACCCGTAAAATGTAAACAATAGCGACCGCTACATATAGTTTATATAGATAAACTAAAAATGCATTAATTTAATTACGGTACGTTTGATCGATCTGAAATTTTGATACGATGCATTGTTAGGAGCCACGGGTCCGTGTGCTAAATTTCAGCTCGATGACTTCACGGGAAATGGGTCATTTTTTACTTTTGTTTCCGCGTGCCCGACCAAGACAGAGACGGCGGTGAAGTAAATATAAGGGATTTAATAAAACAACCCCGTAAAAACAAAATTTTTGACTATAAATCCCTTATATATGAGACATAACTAAAAGTATTGACTATGTGCAAGTGCGACAAATATTTACAGACTAAAACCGAAATTATCTCCCCTGGCTTTAAAACTGAGGGAAGGGGGAGGGGGTGTGGACATGGACGGGTGGCATCAACACGTTAACTCAACTCCAGGTGGTTTACCTGGTTAAAACACGAGATGTGTTCACCGGTGGCTGGGGGGAAGTCAAGTGACCCATAAAATGTAAACAATAGCGACCGCTACATATAGTTTATATAGATAAACTAAAAATGCATTAATTTTATTACGGTACGTTCAATCAATCTGAAATTTTTATACGATGCATTGTTAGGAGACACGGGTCCGTGTGACAAATTTCAGCTCGATGGCTTCACGGGAAAAGGGTCATTTTTTACTTTTGTTTTTCCGCGTGCCCGACCAAGACACAGAGAGACGGCGATGAAGTTAATATAAGGGATTTAAAAAGTGCAGAAAAGAATTGGCAGAAACAAACATTTAAATTATTTTTTTTAAAGTTCCCTCTTGGATTTGATCCCAGTACTTAACGCGTGCATGGCTGACGTGATAACCACTACACTACGATTCATTTGTTATTCTGTGAAGGAAACAAGCAACTGAACAGCAAGTGAACCCAACCAGCTTTGTTGCCACCCCCCCCCCGCCCTTTTTTTTCTTTTCATCCAACCACGCTTGGCAACTGTGACTTTTTGACCCCAGCGAGGGTCATTGGTCATGCTCATTTTCACATGGTCGTTTAGAAGAAATATATGTATATAGATTCACATGGTGTAGACATGTATTGACACAGCCATTTTGTCTCTCTCTCTCCTTTCTCACTTATTCTCGAAACTTCTACCACGCCTCTCTCACGTGACCTTTTTCTCTGTCTTCAATCTAGGGATTATCACGTGACAGTTTGCCGACCCCTGGTGTAAACGAATGGATCTTGGCCAAACTTGGTATATAAATGATTAAGACCCAATTTTATAAGATCTTGAGAAATTAGATCAATAGATCAATTATGAAAGTGATTGAATCAAATAGGTGTTTTTAATATTACATCTTGCACCGAAGGGGCCCGGGGGCCCATGATGTTGCTCTTTCCTAATATATAAATATATAAAAATAGTTTAAGCATTAGCTATTGTGTAAATGAATGGATCTTGACCAAACTTGGTATGTAATATAAATACATGAGAGCCCATATTAAAATACTGATGTGCACTGAACTCATACTGTCCATTTTTTGAAGCCAGGGGCCCCAAATTTATTTTTTTCGTAATTGTTTAACTTTTATAACCACATATAATTTTACACAATTTTCAGAACTATATAAAATTAAATCATTATCGAATTTGTTGAATAAAACACATAATTTGAACTTGCAATCCTGCACTGAAAGGGCCGGGGCTCTTAATGTCATTTTTCGCTTTAATGAGCTATACAATTGTTAATTACAGGGATAGCTCCTGAGTAAACTGACTGATCTTGACTAAACTTGGTATGTACAAACTTGATAGCTTATACTGAAATACTATAGGGCACCTAACTTCTTATGTCCATTCCTTCGGGGTCGAGGGCCCCAAATGTATTTTTTAATAAACGTTTAAGCTTTAACTCCACATTCAATTTTACACTATCTTAAAAAATAAAGATAAATATATCCATTATGATCCATATTGAAATACACTGGTCTTTCGAAATTTACACTTTGCACAGGTTAGGCTCAAAGGCCATTTATGCCATTTTTACTTTTATCAATCTATAACAATAGTTTAAGCATTAGCTAATGGCTAAAATCTTGACCCAACTTGGTAGATAAAAATTTGATAGCTCATATTAAAATATCAAATGAATTAAACTCCTAATGTCCATTCCTTCAGGGCCAGAGCCCAAAACGTTTTTTTTTCTTTTTAAAAAAATATTTCAGATTTTATTGCGCATTCAGTTTTACACGATCTTGACAAATATTTATCAATGCATCCTTTATGATCAGGATTTAAATGAAAAGGTTTTCGAAATTGGTTGTAAAATTTTCAGATGCTTTTCTCAATTGGATATTACATTACCTTGACACGTATTAACTCACGGATCGATTGTGATCCAGATGTCCAGATTGCAATCTATAGAGATTTCGACATTTTCATCTTGCACCTTTTGGGACGATGGGGACGTTTATGTTGTTGTTTTATTCAACCTATAGTCCTAATCATTGGATAAATTGCAGAGTGCAATTGCAATATATTTAAAAAATAATATCACTTATATTTGGGCCGGGACTCTTAATATTGTTTTTATGTAATCTTTTAAAATATTACTCTATTTATTTGAATGCCATGATACATAGGAATTTTACTACACGCTTTTATCTAAGTCACACTGTTTGTATCCGCCAAATCTAGCAACGTAAAATTAAACCACTTCTGATGGTCCTAGAGATCTCACAATTGTACCTCAGATAGATCTGGGATGACAATGCATTGTATCGAATTTTCAAATCGATCGCATGTACCGTAATAAAATTAATGGATTTTTAAGCATATCTCTGTATACTATATTCATCCGTCTGTTTTTTTTTACATCCACGTGAAGAGTTCACCGCGTGACCTCATCCCCGTGGTATTTAAACATAGGGCGGGCGCTTATGAGGTGCTTGGTATAATAAATAGAGGTAAAAATAGATTTTTAAAAACCCCGTCTTTATAAGTGGACTAAACAGAAGAAAATAAATAGAGGTGGAAAAAAAATAGTTTTAAAAACCACGTTTTTTTAAGTAGACTAAAAAGAAGAAAATAAATGCGTGTTGTTTCTTTTTTAAAGATTTTTTAAAAGTATTTTCTTATTTAAACTACATTTCCGCAAAGATTACTGTTAGAAATTGTTTTAAAAGGTACCACTCATTGATTTCCTTAAATGTATCCCTTTATGGTTAGATCGTTGCGACGGGTCAGCTAGTGCATTATAAAATAATGACATTAAGGGCCCACGAGCCCAAACTGTGTACAATGTTAAGATCAAAACAACTGTAAATTGAAATCTGGATTATGAGGGATATGTGTATTAATTTTTGTTTAGATCGTCTTAAACCAAATGGGGAATAAAGTCTTAAAGGTTTAGGGATAAAAAAAAATAACATTTGCCCCCCCCCCATTTGAAGGAATGGACATTATGATGTCAACGCCCTCTAGCATTTTAATTTTGGACTTTCATGTTTATATATACCACGTCGTGGTCAAGACCCATCCATTTACCCAATGGCTAAGAATTAAAATATTTTTTTTAAATAGCTTACATTAGTAAAAAAACATCATTAAGGGACTTTGGGCCCGATTTGTGCAAGATGTAAAGTTCAAAACATATGTTCATTTTTAATAAGGATCGATTTGGATATTTAAAAATATTTTTCGAGATCGTGACAAATCAATTTGTGGGAGTGAAATTTCAAAAGTTTACGAAAACAAGATCGGGTACCCTCGACATCTACGTAGTGGTCATTATGAGTTTGATGCCTTAAATTATTTCAATATTGGCTATCTTTTATACAAGTGTGTTCAAGATCCATCCATTTTCCCAGTAGCAAACGCTTAAATTAATTTTAATATAGCTAATATTAACAAAATATAAATATGACGTAATGGCCCCCAGGCCTATTCGGTGCGAGTTGTAAAGTTTAAAACGTCTGTCTATTTCAATAACGTTCATAATGCTTATAGTTATCAATATTTGTCAAGATCGCGTAAAATAGAATGATGAATAAAGTCTTAAACTTTTATAAAAAAAAAGATATGGGGGTCTCCGAATGAATTTTCATTAGGAGTTTAAAGCCCTATTTTAGTAGTGGCTATCATGTTTTCGTATGCCGTATGCCAATTTGGCCAACCAGTAGCTGAGCTTAAACTAATTTAACAAAGCTCATATTAGCAGGAACTGACAATAAGGTGTCCCCCCCCCCGCCCGCCCAATGTGTGTTAATTTTAGTAGATACAATCCCGCTAGTGTACTGAACAATCTCACAAAGATTCGTGGTGATCGGGTGAATTGTGTAGTAAAGTATAAACGGTAAACAAACATTTTTATTTATATCGATTTTGAAAGATGTTATCTCAATCAGTAATAATTTCGAAAAGATTTTCTTAAATAGTGGATATATAACTACATGATTATCCATTTTAATTATATAAATGTATTAATTTAATTAATTAATTTTTTTAAATAAAAGCATACGTGAATGTATTTGTACATATGTTTTGCTGTTGTTTTTTTAATCCCTTGAGATAAAAGGGCATTATAAATGATTTATAAATAAACAAAGAGAATTTCATGTTGGATCAGGAATAAACTTTATTATAAAAGACGTAACATTGCCATCTTTGTCGAAAATTGTAAGATCATTTACATTTGTTCTACTTTTGAACCGTAACAAGAATTTTATTTTTGTATTTTCCTTCATTGTTCGAAACTGAGCCAGTACAATGAATTAATAAATGTACATGCAGAAAGGCATTTCACATTGATAAGGACATGCATTTTCATTTCTTTTGCATTGATAATACCACTGCACGGCATGTTCAATTTAAATTACAGTTGGATTTGTAAAGGTTTGTGGGGGAAAGGGCACAATAAAAACTGTTGTACTTTTTTAACGTAGCTGTATTTTAAATATTTAGATAACCATATACGTATTTTTTCAAGTAAAGAAATATTGTAGCATAATAACATAATACTGTATGTAAATCTCTGCAGCAAAAGCAATACACCAAGATATGTACACTTTTAGGTGATCAATAAGATTTTAAAATCTCCATTTGTGACAATCGTGGAAGAAAATGTTTTATAACTCAGAATTACAATAAAGACGTAAATTATAGTTTTGAAACTTCGAGATATTGTTGACATTTACAAAACTATTCTAGTTTCTTAAAATTCAAAAAAAGTTTTTAAAAATGGATTGATATTTTAAATTTCTTTAAATGTTTTGATATTTTTAATGTTAATATAAAGTTCATGTACGACAAGAACTTTGTCGCTTTTACATATCTATGAGGTTATGTCATGACAAAAGGTTTAATGTGGGACAGAAAGAAAGTGATTTATTTTTAGGTAAATCTCAATATGATTTTTGAAAATAGTTTATGGCAAATTGTGATAAGTTGGCTGTGTTGTATATGAAGAATATGTAATATATACTAGTATATTACCAGTCAAAAATGACGGAAGTTTTCAAAATTTCAGTTTTTGTAATTGTCCCTTTTGCCTGAAAGCCACTATTAAATAATCAGAAAATGTAGAGACGAAGAGAGAAAAATTAAATCTCTTTTCCATATTGAACAATTTTTTTGCGGACGTTTGAAAATAGCGTTTTTTTCGGGGGTTTTTTTGTTGTTTTTTGTTGTTGTTTTTTTTTCAGTATTTTTTTCAAGGCTATTTCTTTTAGCGGTGCGCTTTCTAAAATATAGCATTACGAACGGACATAGCAGTGAATATATTTTGATTATATATACGAATATATGTCTTATGAAAAAACACTCCGAGCTTAGGCTTCGCGTTATATAAGTTTGCATGAATACCAATGATATAATCATAATAATATTAAATGCATAGTGAATTACACACAGCATAAAGTGATACTACAGCAAAGAAGTTTGACGTTCGAAGTATTAACAAATATTGCTGAAGAGTCAGCCGGACGTTAACTTGCGGCATTGAATAGTGCGCACCAATTATGAGTGCACCAATAATACAGCACAGTGCGTTAAAAATAAATTATGTGACTGTAATGTGATCCACATCAATTCTGTGATTTGAAGCAGCTTAAGCTGCGTTGATGATTATGACTTGTCAGTTTATTCGCCCATTTGTCCATATATTTTACCACAACATCACCAAAACATGTAAAAAATAAAATGTAATTTTTACACATATTAATAACAAAGAACTATTCCCTTTGCATGAAATGCAGTAAGCAAAGTTTGTCACAAGAAAACAGAAAAGATTAAATTATCAACTGTTAATCATATTTACAATTTAATATAAACGTGTTAGTAATTCACATAAACGTTTTTTTTTATTGTCAAGTCAGCACCTTTTCAAGATCTATTATGACTTGTCAGTTTATGCGCCCTTTGGTCCATACATTATTACCTTTACATTATCAAAAACATGTAAATAAAAAAATTGTAACTATTTACAAATATGAATAAGAAATAACTATTTATTGTGCATGAAACCTTTGAAGTAATGTTAATCACTGGGTAAAAGAAAATATTAAAGTCTCAACAGGTAATCGTATATAATTTAATAAACACGTTTTAGGAATTCAAATAAACCTTTTCATTATTGTCAAGTCAGCAACCCCTTCCAGTTCTATATTAAAAGCAAAGATTTGTAATTCCAAATTAGTCTAAAGACGCATTAAAATATTACATGTAAATAACAGTGAAAAAAACTATTGTGTGGAGGAGTCCGATTTTTAAATATGTTATTTTTTTTTAAAAATACAAATATGCAATCTCAAAGTGTATAAAAGAATAACAAACGCTAAACTGAAGCATAAGTTGGCAAATTTCATTTGCAGTAATAAATAAGGGCTCTGTTGTTCAAATCGCATCGAAACTTCACAACCAAACGACAACCAATTGTAAATTTCATAAACCGAAAAACGAATGTTATATTTTAATATAGAAAATTAAAATTATAATGAAGTACTTAATATAGACATGGACACATACACAAAAACGGACATTGAATAGAAAAAATAATTATCACATCAAATAAAACATGGCTTTTTACTTCGTTCCCTTCACACATTAATAAAAGCTCAAATAATGACGTGACGTCACAATATTTTATTGTTAGAAACACATTTTGTTAATCTCGAAAGCAACATTTTTACTTCTATATATATTTTTTAATCGGGAGTTACCTCGCATAGCGTCATGGACAGACATGACAGACGTGACAGAGATTGCAAATTATGTATATTGATATATATATATATATATATATATATATATATATATATATATATATATATATATATATATATATATATATATTTATTTATTTATATACTAGCGTATCACCCGTTAAATATGACGGAAATTTTCAGCTGAAATCTATTTATTTTTAAAAAATGCACTTTTTTTAGGGCGCCTACGGCGCCCACCTTTTTCAAAAGCCCAACTAACTTGTCCTGGTTTGATATATACGAAATATTAAACTTTCTGAAATGCACACAAAGTATTTTATAATAAGAGTTTTAGGGCGCCTACGGCGCCCCCTTTGTTTTTTTATATTTTATAATTAACCATCATCAAATCCTCTTTTTACACTGTTCCCTTTTCCAAAATTAAGATATGAGCTAAAACAATGACGTCATATATATATTTTAACAGCGTATCTTTAATTTGCACACCTTTTGATGCATTGGTGCAGTAATTTGGTGCGCTGCTTTCTAAAATTATTAGCGTCACGGACAAACACTACAGACGTGACATTGCAAATTATATAGTTTATAATGATATATTATATATATATATATTATATATATTTATATATATATAATTTAAATACAATTTAAAGATATAATAATAATAATGTGTATTTAGAGTCTGTAATAATACAATAGATGTTGTGGTAAAACTTTTGTACATTTTTAATGAGTACACATTATCTTATTCCGTTTTCGTCTAAGATATTTAAAAAGGAATGCAGTTTTATTGTTGTATTTCTTTAATTGAAGATGTGGATTGACATGTTGAACTCATTTTCTTTAATAGGCATGGCCATTAATAGTTGATGAGTAACCGTTTATTTAACTGTAATTTAAAAATAAAAAATGATATACAATAGCAAAAATAGACAATTTTTTCAAGACGAGTTTAGGCTGATAAACTATTTCCAAAAATCCATTGGACATGTGAAGACATTTGTTTTGTAATTTTGTAAGGATATATGGTGAAAATGAAGATTAGATAGATACATAATACATGGATTGGTTGACACTGATATTTCGTAATGGCAAGTAAATTTTTTTATTAATATTAATGATTCACCCAACAACATCTCAACAGGAACAAAAGTTAGGTTATTTGCCGATGATTGTATAATTTATAGAACAATTAAATCAGACCAAGATTGCAAAATTTTACAAAAAGACTTAGAGGAATTTTTAAAGTTGTAGACTAGCTGGAGTATGTCTTTCCACCCAGAAAAGTGTAAACTGTTAAGAGTAACAAAGAAAAAGAAACAAATAAACTCAAAATATTTCATTCATGGACAAGAACTACAAGTAACCCAAACTAAAGATGCAAAATACTTAGGAGTAATAATAAATCAGAAACTTTCATGGAATCCCCATGTCAATGAAGTTATGATAAAATCCAACAAAACCTTAGGCTTTATAAAAAGAAACTTTTACAGATGTAATAAGAATATAAAACTAAAATGCTACCTCACTTTGGTGAGACCTGTACTAGAGTATGCATCTTCTGTATGGGACCCATCCACCAAAGAAAACATTGATAGACTAGAAAAAAAATTAAAAAAGAGCTGCCAGATTCATTACTGGAGAATATTCAAAACTTATAAGAATAACACCATTAGTTAAATCATTAAACCTTGAAACACTAAAGGATATATTATAGAAAAACCAAGAGTAAAATAGTAATAATACATAAAGCAATTCATTCTAATTTAGAAATACAACACAAAGTTAACTCAATACAACTCACAGATAGACATAATATTAAATACACTTTCAAACACATACAAATCCTCGTTTTTCACGTTCGGAATTCGGGCGTGGAATGGGTTGCCTGGAGAAACTAGGAAAACCAACACTTTATAAACATTTAAAACTCAAATAAGAATGCAGGACTGAACACAAACCATAGATAAATGTAGGAACCAATAATATTTTGCATAGAAGGAGCGTCTGTAACAGATAAGATAAGTATGTTGTTACGAAAAACCCTAGATATAATTATCTTGTTAGGAACGAGTCGTATCATTCAGTTTCATTAGGTGGATATTTGAAAAAAAATTATAAGATAACAATTGGCTCATTTGGTTAGTTCATATTCTGTTTAGTTTTGTCAGGAAACAACAACTTTACGATTCTTAAGCGTTACAAAAAAATAAAAAATCGCTTATTAAAGAATAAAAAATAACCAAACAAATTGTTTACAAGTATTCAATTTTAACTACATAAAGCAACTTAAATTAAACGTTCGTTGAAATTGAACCATTCCTTATTTTCAATGCATCAGTAACTATTTGTGATATATCGTTTAGTTTCATAATAAATTGTTCAAATCCTTCTTGAATGTTGTTTAGACCTTCCTTAGTTTTTGATACTTCGCATTCCAGTTTTAAAATACCTTTGCTATTTTCATTTTCTTTTAGTAGCATCATGTCAATTTTTTCTTTTAATTCCCTAAAGGATGTTTTTGGTCCATTATATTTGACACAGTTCATCTCCAGCTTTTCTAGTAACGTTTTCAATTCATTCGTACTGAGACCATTGAAAATTGGCTCGATAGAGACACTCCATCGCACGGTCATCGAATAAAGGTTCGATATTTTTTTCAAATCAACTGAAATCCAATCGTTTGGATGTGACCTCCCGCCTTGACGTGGTTTGTTAAATATGCAAGAATCTCCTCCTAAACAAATGGTCTTCTCTCTGTTGTTGGGATCATCCTCGTCAATGAAATCAACTGACCATGTACACTTGACTGGCCAAAGGAAAGACGATGACGAGTGAATAGCCTCGTTAAATTGCATTTCCTCCACTTCTAGGTATACAAAAAGTTCATCGCTTCCGTAGAATTTAAGTCGACCGATACAGTGGTAGATGAGTGAGCTTAGTTGGGTTTTTGGGGTGGTCGTCTCGTAAAAATTACCAGACTTCGGTCTATCTACCTTGTGAGAGTATATCAGAGGTTCACTTTTAACTGTTTCCGGATGTTTGTCTTTGAGAAATTTTAAAACAATTTGTACATTTCTTTGAAGCTCTAGTACCGAATCTTCCATTTCAAAGCTTGGTCTCTTTTAGCTACACATGTGCTGAAATAAAATTTAAAATGTTCTTTTGTTTTAAATAAATAATATATTTATAAACTAGTCCTTAACTTTTACAGTTATCAATTGTATTTGTACACACAACGTTTAAAGTTTCTACTCTGGAGTCTAGAAGTAACTAAGACTGCTAACGGTATTTCTTCCTAATGCGTTAGGCAAAAAAGTAAACAAATCAAATTTGTAACAAGTTTTACAGAATATAAAAACAGACATGAGTAAAGGGTCCCTACCAAACCTCTAGAAGTTCACAATTAAACTATTTTAAAGCTTCTTGTATTTATTTAAATTTATGATGAATGTATTTTTGTTGGTATTCTAAATTTAGTTTTGTCAGCTTCGTATAATTAAGGAGTCAAATTCACGATGTAAAAAATTATTAGTTGATTTCAAAAACCAAAAAGAGAGGGATGTGTAGTCATTCAAGCAGCATGGGGACCTCTACGCGTCACGCAATTTCGTTTAGACTTTAATTGAAATTTAATTTATTAAACAAAAGACGATTATCACAAAATACCATGCACTTTCAAGTCTTTTTCCAAAAAAAATGTTTTAATGAAAATTTTTAAAGAAAAACAACGTATAAAAAGGGAATAGCTTCAAATATCTGAAACTTTTTAGGCTAAAACACGAGAAACAAGTGCCAGGTAACCCTAAAGACTAATTAAAATGCCTAAAGAAGTTTTAATTTTCCCACTTTAAAAATGAGATACACGCCATACATACATTTTAAATATGATACTCTCAAGTAGCTGTAGAGCCTGGGCAATGGTTCAGTGTTAGCATACGACTTTAGGTAACCAGATGTATACAAGGTCAAGTATATTGATCATATAATTGATGGATATAACCAGTTCTAAAAAGTATTTAATTTTTAGCTATGAGAGCGTAATATCATGTGATATTCTCTATCGATATACTATTTGTTCGGACACATGTTCATGTACTTGATTTACTAACAAAAGTTGGACTAATTCTTCGACGCACTTTCCAGTATCATTCAAGTCTATCATTAGCGATTTAATGGGATAAAGATGTTCAAATGAATTCTTAAATAACATGACTAAAACTTTTCTGGATTTTGTTTGAGCAAAATAATAAACTTATAAACATTTAGTTGCACAATAAGAGTGTTATTAAAAACTTACTCTAACACAATTAATCAATAACAATTTGTGATAAGAGATACAGGAAAGTCCTAAAACAGCACGTACATACAGGTTGACTACATTAGAAATTTAAAGATAGCTATCCTACTTATACTAAATAAGGTACACCACCAAAATCCTACAGGACAACTGGCTAATGGCAGACTTAGTCTGAGATCCGTGAATACAGCCACGTAGCAGCACAGAGAAGAAGAGTGACTCACTTAACTGGCTAAGCTTATTGTGGATCTATGTCAGTGCTCACACATGCGCATTATGCCTCGTCCTCGTCGAATAGGCTTACCACTGTTTACAATATTACGAAAATACACGTCAGATAGACGCCATATTGAAATAAAATGTTCCATTAGTAGGGTCAAATCGTATGATCACTAAAGTTAAGGCTAAGGTAACTTTTTTTTCCTTCTAAATAATAGATGTGCGTATTCCAAGTAAAGGAAATTTCAGTGTTGTGTTAGTAAAAGAAATCGTTTTATAAATTTAATAAAAGTGAGTACTTTAAAAACATACTTTAGATTAAATAAAATGCAGTCAAATCAAAACATGAAGTTTGACATGTTTGGATTGTCAGCTTACTTTTTTCACTACATTTAACTTAAAATTAATTTATGTTACTACAGGACTTTTTCAACACAACGTTAAATTTATAAAGTACTAGGGGCAAGTACCCGGCTTTTCCGGGTTTAACAACAACAGCAACAAAAACAACAAAAACAAAAACAACAACAAAACAACAAAAAATAAACAACAACAAAAACAACAACAAAACAAAAACAAAACAACACCAAAACAACAACAAAACAACAACTACAACAACAACAACAAAACAACAACTACAACAACAACATCAACAACAACAAAGCAACAACGACATGAAGGACATTGTCGTCGCAGGGCAAGGGATGTGGACAACAACAACAACAGCAAAATCAACACAAAAACAACAAAAGCAACTACAACAACAGCAACAGCAACAACAACAAAAACAACAACAACAAAATCAACAACAAAAACAAAACAACAACAAAAACAACAACAAAATACAACAAAACAACAACTACAACAACAACAGCAACAACAACAAAGCAACAACAACAAAACAACAACTACAACAACAAAATCTTATATATATGGAACGAAACCTGTTTAAGAACTTTCCCCATTTAATTTTGTGTATATGTACCAAATTTCACGTTATTTGGTAGTCTGGATCTTGAGTTATTAGGGAAAAAAACACAACAAATGCGTCTTATATGTATAACATTTGGGCCCCCGGCCCCTCAGTTAGTGACATTTTTTTTCGACTACTACCATCGCGGAGAGTACTCAACAACTTTCCAAAGTTCATGTTTCTACCTACAAAGAAAGATGAGGAATTAGTGTTGATTTATTTTTATATAGCTCATATAAGGAAAACAACGGTTTTGGGCCCCCCGGCCACCCATGAGTCGAATTTTTAAAATTATTTTCAACAATTATCGTCATAAGAGTGTATTCAGCAAGTTCCCATAGTTTCATGGTTCTATCTTAGAGGGAAGTTGAAGAAATTAGTGTTGAGTCATTTTTAAATATAAGAAAAAAAACTACATTAGGGCCCCCGGCCCCCATTAAGTGATAATTTATATACTTTTTTACCTGTTACCATCGCCAAATGATACTTAACAACCACCGAAAGTTTCATGCTTCTACCTACACGGGAAAATATTTTTTTATTTTTTATAGAGCTCATATAAGGAAAAAAGTGCATATTGGGCCCCTGGCCCCCAGCATCTTATATATATGTAACGAAACCTGTTTAACAACGTTTCTCATGTCATTGTGTGTATGTGTACCAAATTTCACATTATTTGGTTGTCTGGATCTTATTAGAGAACAGACTAACACACAACAAATGCGTCTTATATGTATAAGATTTGGGCCCCGGGCCCCCCAGTTAGTGATAATTTTTTTTCGACTGCTACCATCGCGGGAGGGTACTCAACAAATTTCCAAAGTTCATGTTTCTACCTACAAAGAAAGATTAGAAATTAGTGTTGATTCAGTTTTATATAGCCCATATAAGAAAAACAAATGGTTTGGGCCCCCGGCCACCCATGAGTGAAAAATGTTTAATTATTTTTCGCCAATTATCGTCATAAGAGTGTATTCAGCAAGTTCCCATAGTTTCATGGTTCTACCTTCACGGGAAATTGAAGAATTAGTGTCTATTCAGTTTTAAATATAAGAAAAAAACTACGATATGGCCCCCGGCCCCCAGTAAGTGATAATTTATATAAATGTTTACCTGCTACCATCGCAAAATGATACTTAACAATTACCGAAAGTTTTATGCTTCTACCTAAACGGTAAATATGATAATTTTTTCTTTTTATTTTTTATAGAGCTCATATAAGGAAAAACTTATACTTCACGTTAATAGGGAACAGACAGACAGACAGACAGACAACAAATGCGGCTTATATATATAGAGATACTAGGGGCAAGTACCCGGCTTTCCCGGGTTTAACAACAACAGCAACAACAACAAAAACAACAACAGCAACAAAACAACAAAAACAAACAACAAAAACAAAAACAACAACAAACAACAACTACAACAACAGCAACAACAACAAAGCAACAACAACAAAACAACAACTACAACAACAACAGCAACAACAACAGCAACAACGACAAAAACAACAAAAGAAACAGCAACAAAACAACAAAAACAAAACAACAACAAAAACAACAAAATCAACAACAAAACAACAACAAAACAACTACAACAACAACAGCAACAACAACAAAGCAACAACAACAAAACAACAACTACAACAGCAACTACAACAAATAACAACAACATGAAGGACATTGTCGTCGCAGGGCAAGGGATGTGGACAACAACAACAACAGCAAAAACAACACAAAAGCAACAACAGCAACAGCAACAACAACAGCAACAACAACAAAAACAACAACAGCAACAACAACAAAACAACGACAAAACAAAAACAAAACAACAATTACAACAACAACAGCAACAACAACAAAGCAACAACAACAAAACAACAACTACAACAACAAAAGCAACAACAACAAAAAAAATATTTTATGGCGATAATCGCCTTCTTGTTAATCTCGACACCAAATTTTTTATTATTTTCAATAATTTTTATGTTATATAGCTCATATAAGGAAAAATTACATTTTGGGCCCCCGGCCCCCAGTATCTTATATATATGGAACGAAACCTGTTTAATAACCTTTCCGGTATAATTTTGTGTACGTGTACCAAATTTCACGTTATTTGGTTGTCTGGATCTTGAGTTATTAGGGAACAGACAGACAACCAGACAGACAACAAATGCGTCTTTTATGTATAAAAGATATATATAGATATTATTTAGCGTCTTAATTATGGTTTATCTAAAGAGAAATAAAAAGGAACAAAAAGAAATGGTAATATGCATAATGAATTATAAATATTTTTTTAATAAAAATGGGTCGTATTTATTTTTATTCTATTATATGTCAGTATTATAATGCCATTTGCGTGTTTATAAATAAATAAGGCATTTAAAACTAATTTGTTTTGCCTGCCAATTATGCATTTTAAATTTGTAATCTTCTAAATAATTAAATAAATTTTAATATCATCCCAGCGATGTGTTAAATGGACTTAAAAGAGTTTCGAGGCTGTGCATCAGCACTTTTACACATCCTAGAGGAATCTGATGATGTTGACTTAAAGATCAGTCATGAAATAGATTTATCGAAGCTGTCGAAAAGGTCACAGTTTATATGCTACTCTCCGGTGCATCTGTTAAATGAACATTGTGGTTTAAAGGCTCAAGCCTGTTTTGGAAAACTTAACCATGGATGCTACTCAATTAGCATAGTACTTATTCAAAGTCAAGTTAAAGATGATGTGGCATGGCCCATCTGCGTTGAATGGAAAGTGTGTGTTGTTGATGAAGACAAAGAAGTGTATCTTGACTTCATTAAAAAGTGTACAGAATTTCATAAACTAGAAAATGAAAGAGATGAATGTGAATTTAAATATGACTTTCAGATAACAGATGCAACGATAAGCGAGTTCATAAAAAATGAAAAGCTTTGTTTTAGGTGGAAAATCAAAGTATATGGTGAGACGACCCAAAAAGATGTAACAACATCTGACTCCTCATTTCAATCGAAAGATTTTAAGGATCATTTGAAATCCCTACTTTCTAAAGTACAAGTGTTGGATGAAACCCTAAACCTGACGAAACATACGGAAGATCTGGTTTATATTGACGAGGCTGTTTCAGAATGTGAAAATAACGACTTGACGCTGAAAAATGTTAAAAGTACCTTTCAAGATATAAATAACAGAGTGGAAATCCTAAGTGAAAAATTTGTTAAACAACAAGAAAAGTTGAATAATTTTTTAGCAGACTGGGACTATTTGAGGACTGAAACTACAAAAGAAGATACTTCCGTTCTCATGACCAATCCATCGGATGAAATTTATTTAGAAAAAGAAAGCGATACCACAGGTATGTTTAAAAAAAGTTATTTTAAATTATGTGTCTTTATAACTATATTTATCTATATTTATACTATAATCCTGTAATTAAACTTAAACGTTCTTCTCTATGTCAGTGATATGCTTGGTAATTGCATATGAAAATTGAATTAAACTTAAAATAAAACCAGCAATTAGAATGTGCATGCTTTGTTCAAAAGTTGTTTTTTTAAATGTGAGCCTATTTATTGTTGTTGAACCTTCTCGTCCACGAGCAGCAGCCCCCGATAGATAGTAAATGTCTGAGATCCTTACAAGGGCATAGGCCACCAATTAAGGTTCTCCAGGCATCCTTATCCTCGGAAAACCTCTCCAACATCTTCCAGTTATTGCTAATTCACTAGATGTCTGCCTCTAACTCTATACTACCTCTTTTCTGCTTCCTGAGGGTGCCACTTCAGGGCTTGCCTTATTGTATTGGAGGCAGGTTTTCGTAGCGTATGGCCGATTCATTGCTTCTTGAGAATATCTTTACCTATTGGCGGGCGTCTGCCTTGTCCGCCTCAACATTTCCAATACATTGATTTTGTCCGACCAGTGAATCCCGAGAATCCCATTAGGAAACTATTCATAAATAACTGAATTCTCTTCAGGTTTACGGCCGTTATTCTTCATGTATCAGCTCCATATAGTAATACAGGTTTCACAATGACGTTAAATATTCTTAATTTTAAATTGCTGCCTAGAATTCTGGAGACCCAAACATTCTTGAGTATTTGGGAGGCTTCTCTTGCCTTCCAAACCCCTTTTCTGGCATCAACATCCGTACCGCCTTGCTTGTCTACCATGATGCTAAGATAGACAAAGCTCTCCACCTTCTTGAGTAATTCTCCTTCTAGCATAATGGGTGCTGTACTGGTGGCATAAAACTTGAGGACATTACTTTTCCCTTTGCTATTATGACCAATCTTAACAGAAGTGAGCAGAAATTACTGCAACTATTTTTTTTTACTTTTGCATCTGTTGTTCGGTATGCGAAAGTAGGGCAAGATCATCATCAATGTCAAGGTCATCAAGTTGGTCCCAAAAGGTTCATTTGGTGCCATTCCTTTTATGTTGTGTGGATGATCCTGGATGTTTTCATCACCAAATCAATGGCCTACAACATCAAAAATGTTGACAGCGAGCATCCTTGCCTCACATCAGTCTTCACCTAGAATGCATCTATCACCTAATGGCCAAGCATAACTTGGCAGGTCATCACTTCATAATTGTTTCTGATTATATCCGTCTCCTATGTGGCATCCCATAATATCTTAACAATCTCCAGAGCATTTGCCTATCCAAACTGTCAAAGGCTTTTTCAAAGTCAACAATTTACGAAAGAGAGGCGAGTTCCCCTCTAGTGATTTTTTAGAAAAATGCGCAGTTTTCAAATCTGGTCGGTACAGGATCTGATGGTGCGGAACCCAGCTTGCTCGTGACGTAGCAGAGGGTCTACAGCATTTTTTAAATATTGTAGAGCAGCACACGATTGAAAACCTTGCCTGGGATGACCGGCAAGGGAATCTCTCTGTACTTGTTGCGTGAGCTTAAATCACCAGACTTTTGGATGTGATGAAGCATTCTTTCCATGAAGGAACTTGCTCCTCCTCCCATATCTTCATGAGCTGATGATCAAACTTTAATTATATCATGAATAATATCACATAGCATCGAAAAGTTAGATTGCTTACGATTATTAAATAAACATAATAAATATATTCATGTGACTGAAATAGCCCTTTTGTTTCGACATATGCACAAAACAGTATTGCCATGACCGGATGGCTGACTGGCTTAACTCTTAGGGTTAAGGAAGTTGCAAATGAGAGTGAATATACGCATTGTATCATTCATAGAGAAATGCTGGCTGGCAGAAAGATCTTACTGGAATTTAAGAGTATTACTGATGTCGTTAAAACACACACCTATAACTCGCGATTGTTTCGGCAGTTTTGTGAGAAGGTTGAAGCAGAGCACAGTACACAGTAATAAGATCGTTATCCTGAGCAAAATAGCTTACCAGAGTGTAAAAGATTTCCATTTGAAAAGAAGTCATTGAGTCACATTTCAGTGCTAATATACTTGTCGCAAAACTGGCTTTCCTGTATGACATATTCAGCTTGTTTGATAACTATAATCTGTTCCTTCAGAGGAAAATTACAACTGTTTTCATTCAAGTTGGCAGACAAAGTTCCTGCATTTAAAGACAAACTGAGCAAAGCGCGTGATCTGAAACATTTAGGATATGTTTCAAAGATTAGCTGGGATTTTAGGCTTGACTTAAGTAGGGATATTTGGACGTTTGGATTATTATTGACCCCTACCACATGACGTCATTGTGGTGGGTGACCTTTGACGTACTTTCCGATGGCGAATGTGCGGTAATAAATTATGCAATTGAGATCACGTAGTGTGGTCACTTGGTGTTAGTGAAAAAATCATGTGCATGAGGTTACATGGTGTTTGATTAATCGGAAAAAAATGTAATCGTTTAATCGCTCAATTTCAATTAATTATATTTTACATATTACGCATATATAGATTCCGTTACGCCGCGATTCATTATTTCGCGAAATCGGTTAAGTCACGGTATTTCCATGGCTACCAGCAAGAAATAAGTAAGAAAAAACCTTATTGTTTACTTATGCACGTCTAAATAAATAATAGAAGGAGGGATGGTATGTAAGTAAAAAAAAATATATAATAATTAATAAATTGGAGAAAAAAAATACTAGAAATATTTTCTTATATTTTAATCAAATTTTAATCAATCAAATTTATTTTAATCTATTAATTTTTTTACGATTATTCGATGAATTAATCGTCAATTTCAGCAGCCCAAAATATTTGATATATATTATAGCTTGGAAGATTGATTTAATCTTTATCTAGTAAAATAAGTATTAGTCTGTTAACATTTAACATAGGGCGACGGTCAAATGGCATGTCGGCTCTCCGTTAAAGAATTTCATTAAAGAAAAAATACAATCATTACAAAATATAATTTGTGAAAAAGGGGCTAACATAATGCTATGAAGTGAAAATAGAACTCCGCATTGGTCAGCTTCTTGAAAAATTAACTTCTAACAGCTTTTTATCTTTGACAAGTTGCTCGATCTTGATTGGGAGATAAAATATTGTAGGATACCTGCTGCTACCATTTGTCGTGAACCTGGTCACACCTTGCTATAATCTATACTAAGCATGGGGGTGAAGGTAATAATGACATGTTATGTTGTTATGGGGCCGTCCATAAAGTACGTCACGCTATTTTTGACCATTTTTGACCCCCCCCCTGTCACAAACTGTCACAAATCTTGGGACCCCCCTAAAGTACGTCACACTTTCGAAAAAAATTTAAATTAACGCCTCATTAAAATATTTCATTTAATACTTAAATTACACTTCACTATTAAAATGTATTAAGATATTAAATTTACCCTTAAAAGTAGTGATGTACCGGATTCAAAATTTTGAAATCCGGCCGGAGCTGAATTTGGCCAGATTTATGAAGTGAAATCCGGCTGGAGCCGGAATCAGATTTGTTAAAATGGCCGGATGCCGGATTTGCCGGAGCCATTATGAATATATATATAAATTAGGGATCTAACGGCCAGCCGGATTTATGAAGTGAAACCTGCCGGAGCCGAAGCCGGATTTTTAAAAATAGCCGGATTCTGGATTTGCCGGAACTGGAGCCGAAATCCCGTACACCCCACTTAAAAGCACTATGAGTTTATTAAAATGAATTTAATAGTAGAATAGTTAATTGTCAACAGTTGTGACAGTTATTCAATGAAACAGTAACTCAATCTAGATCGAATTTGAAAATAAAATTTGCAAAAATTAGACTTGACAATTATATAATACACATCATTTATCTGTTACCTTTTCATTTACAATGGGTGAGGTCAAGTTTTAGATATTCTTCCGATTATGCATTCTATTGACACAGGATAAGAAGTAGGTTAGCGAAACTTGACCTCAACCAGTGATTAAATAAGAAAAAGGAAACAAAACGATTTGACTAAAAAAAGACTAGATTGACAAATCATGTGACAAAACTTTGTGCTATATTGAATCTGTTTATTATGGTCCTACGAATTATGTTTAATTCAAAAATAATTCACTGGACATCATCGTACAACAGTGAAGTGAAGTGTTTATCCATATTTACGACTAACATCAATCTTTCACCATCATCGTTTCCTGGAAGGATAATTGCAGACAGATAAACTCGTCCTCATCTAGCCTCTCAACAGCCTCTGTATGTGCATTTTATCTTCTGGTCAATAACTGCCATTGGTTCTCTCTGCCGTCTAGAAGCGATTCTCAAATGATGGATGCGTTTTATCTGAGATGATTCTTGAACAGTTGGGTGGGCACATTCTCCTGAGCCCGAGCTCTGTGTTGTCCTGGTTGTTTCTTCCACATTGTTTGTGAGGCAAAATATAAGTGACATACTTTGCAAATTTTATCAAATAAGGATGGTAATCATATGGTTGTACTTTGAACTCCAGTTGATCTTGGCATAATGTCATCAAATTTGAGAGTTTGAGCTACAAACAAGGAAGGAAATTTATGAGAATCTGCATCTGCTCTCTCTGAAGCTTTGAGTCTATCAACTGTTTGGTTGATATGGATTGGATGAGGGAAGAATCTTGATGGTAAAACTTTGAAATATGAGCTTCATTCTTTGTCGCAACATTTCATGTCCTGATATTTAACAATTTGTGTGAAATATTGGCTGTTACGAACATGATTGTCAAAGCATTCCTGATCCTTCGATATCAATCGTGCTGCATCCAATTCAGATTTATGAACACATTCAGGAGATACGCATTTCATGCTATCAACATACATAATTCCCGTAATGGATGTAATGCCTCTTGGATGTAATGCTGTTAGGTTTTATACTGCGCACCAAAAATTACTGCACCAAATATAACTCTTTTCGAACGTTCTGCATAAAATTGTTCAATATGATAATAAATGAATCAAATAAAAATAAATAAAATAAATGAAAGTTCTGTATTACGTTATTTTTTAATCTGATGTGTATTTATTTTGAAAACTTCCGTCATTTTTGACGGGTGATACACTAGTTTTGACATAAAACTAATTCTAATGTTTCAAAACATTTTTGAAAATTATTTTTAAAACTATTTAAATTCTACTATAAATAACACCATTAGTTAAATCATTAAACCTTGAAACACTAGAGGATAGAAGAACCAAGAGTAAAGTAGTAATCATACATAAAGCAATTAACTCTAATTTAGAAATACTACACAAAGATAACTTAATACATCCCTCAGATAGACATACGGATAAAAACACCTTTCTTATTCCGTATGCAAGAACAAACTCATACAAATTTTCGTTCTTCCCGTCCGGAATTCGGGCGTGGAATGGGTTGCCTGAAGAAACCAGGAAAGCCAACACTTTATCAACATTTAAAACTCTAATAAGAATGCAGGACTAAACACAAACCATAGATAAGCGTAGGACGCAATAATCTTCTGTATAGAAGGAGCGTCTGAAACAGATAAGATAAGATAAGATAAGATACTAAAAAATATATAAATAAATTAGAAAACAAAATAATTTTAAAAAATGTGTGACATCACACATGGCCTGACTCCCCTCCCCCACTGTCACAAAGTGTCACACTGTCTTATACCCCCCATCTCGAAGCGTGACGTACTTTATGGACGGCCCCTATACGCCTTTTGTTTTTGGTGTGGCGGTTAATTTAAATATATATATTTGGCGTTTAAGGAGATGTAATCCTGTAATTGACTAAGTATTTAAATGAATTTTGTTATATCCACTTTTTATAGATGAACGTCATATATTTTAATTTCGGTTTATTTATGTGTGCACTGTATTTAATTATTGAGTGGTTCTCAAACTATTTATATTCCATCTGTATTGTTTTTATGTATTTTATTTGTAGATAAGTTTGTATTTGTGTTTATTTATTTTGAATTGTATTGGTTCTTTTCGATTTTAATCTAAAATTACGACAACACAAGATAAAACAAAACAAGTAGCATACAATTTTAATGTAGATTCGTCATCCAAATCCTCGAAAAGAATATTGTTATCGATATTATCGTCGTCTCGTCGTGTTTGAATCTGGATTGGGGGCCCTGACACTCAGAGAGCTGATTTACACCACAGCTTCAGAGACTCTGGGGCACCAGACCAGGAAATATAAGGACTGGTTCATACATAAAGCTATTAAATCTAATTTAGAAATACTACACAAAGATAACTTAATACAACCCTCAGATAGACATAAGGATAAAAACACCTTTCTTATTCCGTATGCAAGAACAAACACATACAAGTTTTCCTTCTTCCCGTCCGGAATTCAGGCGTGGAATGGGTTGCCTGAAGAATCCAGGAAAACCAACACTTTATCAACATTTAAATCTCTAATAAAAATGCAGGACTAAACACAAACCATAGATAAGCGTAGGACGCAATAATCTTTTGTATAGAAGGAGCGTCTGTAAACAGATAAGATAAGATAAGATAAGAACTGCGAAGACATCAAGCAGTTATTGGATGAGAAACACCTCCTACACCAAGCTTACCTCAATAATCCCAGGTCCACGGCAAGGAGAAATGCACTCAACAACATACGCAGGACTGTACAGAAAAAGCTCCGTCAGATGCAGGACGATTGGCTCAGCAACAAAGTCGACGAGATCCAAGGCTATGCAGACAAGCGTGACTATAAAAACTTCTACAATGCTTTGAAAGAAGTGTATGACCCCACGCCCTCAGGATCAAACCCCCTCCTCAGCGCAGACGGTAACACTCTCATCACAGACAAAGAGAAGATCTTGAAGAAGTGGGCCGAAAATTTCGAAAGCGTCCTAAATCGCCCTTCGACAATCAACGAAGAAGCCATCAATCGTCTCCCCCAAGTGCCCACAAACAAAGCACTGGATGACCCCCCAACCTTGCTCGAAACCCAAAAAGCAATTTATCTTCTCACCAGTGGTAAAGCACCTGGTTCTGACGCCCTACCAGCTGAGGTCTACAAGGAGGGAGGAATAGCCCTGACTGTAAGGCTCCACCATCTGTTTCTCTTGATGTGGCAGCAAGAGACGATCCCGCAGAACTTCAAAGATGCCTCCATCATACATCTTTATAAGCAAAAAGGAAGTAGACAGGCTTATGACAACCACAGAGGCATATCCCTGCTATCTATCGCAGAAAATATCCTTGCCAGAATCCTGCTCAAACGCCTCACTGTCCACCTTGACCAAGGACTCCTGCCTGAAAGTCAGTGTGGATTCCGAAAAGAGCGAGGGACCATTGCCATGGTGTTCGCTGCCAGGCAGCTGCAAGAGAAATGTCAGGAGCAGAACTTCAACCTGTTCTCCACCTATGTCGACCTGACCAAGGCTTTTGACACCGTTGGCAGAGATGGTCTGTGGAAGATAATAGCCAAGTACGGTTGCCCAAGGAAATGCATCGTCTTGGTGAGACAATTCCACGAGGGCATGCAGGCCAGAGTCCAGGACAGCGGAGAGTCTTCTGATCCTTTCACAGTCACAAACGGGGTCAAGCAGGGCTGCGTCCTAGCACCAACACTGTTTAGCCTCATGTTTTCCGCCATGCTGACAGAGGCCTTCAGAGACGAGGATGTTGGTGTCAACCTGAGGTACCGCACAGATGGCAAACTTTTCAACCTTCGGAGGCTCCATGCAAAAACCAAGGCTATGACAGACATCATCAGAGACCTCCTGTTTGCTGATGACTGTGCCCTCAACGCTGTCTCAGAAGCCGACATGCAACGCAGCGTTAACCTGTTCTCCAGCGCCTACACAAACTTTGGTCTGACGATCAACACCAAGAAGACTGAAGTCCTCCATCAGCCTGCGCCTGGAAGGCCCTACGTTGAGCCCAATATCACTGTCAACGACCAGAGACTCAACACAGTGCAACGGTTCACATACCTAGGCAGCACACTGTCGCAAAATGTCACCATCGATGACGAAGTGAGCATTAGAATTGCCAGAGCCAGCTCCACTTTTGGCAGGTTGTCTACAAATGGCTGAAACAGAAGAGGCATTACCATCCAGACCAAGCTGAATGTGTACAGGGCGGTGGTGCTACCCGCACTGCTATATGCGTGTGAAACATGGACTGTGTATCAGCGCCATGCTAGGAAGCTTAACCACTTTCATTCAACAAGCGTCAGGAAGATCCTCGGCATAAAGTGGCAGGATAAAATACCAGACACAGTGGTACTGACCAAGGCAGGTCTCCCCAGCATATTCACACACCTGATGCAGTCCCAGCTTTGTTAGGCAGGGCACGTGGTCCGAATGCCAGACGAGAGACTGCCAAAGAGACTCTTCTATGGCGAGCTCCAGCATGGCCAGCGGTCCTACGATGGGCTAAAGAAACGCTTCAAAGACACACTGAAAGCCTCACTGAAAGCGTTTGCCATCAACCCAGACACGTGTTAACTTGCTGCAATGGACCGATCCACCTGGCGTTCTTCCATCCACGAAGGTGCCAAGTCATGCGAGGCAAACCGGATCACCTCCGCAGAAAAGAAGAGGCAAGCCCGAAAGGCCCGTGCTGTCAACCCTCCTGGAGATGTCCCACTCGTCCCTTGTCCCTTCTGTTCCCGAACCTTCCGTGCAAGGATCGGCCTCATCAGCCATCTGCGCACACACAAACAAAGCCAGTCCCAGCAACCCTTGGATGACTGGAGTGGTCTTCGTCAAATCGACGGACGAACAACAACAACAAATGATTTTTGTTATATCCCCTTTTTATAGATGAACGTCATATATTTTAATTTCGGTTTATTTATTTGTGCAATGTATTTAATTATTGAGTGATTCTCAAACTATTTTTATTCCATCTGTATTGTTTTTATGTATTTTATTTGTAGATAAGTTTGTATTTGTGTTTATTTATTTTGAATTGTATTGGTTCTTTTCGATTTTAATCTACAAATACGACAACACAAGATAAAACAAAACAAGTAGCATACAATTTTAATGTATATTCGTCATCCCAATCCTCGAAAAGAATATTGTGATCGATATTATCGTCGTCTTGTCGTGTTTGAATCTGGATCGGGGGCACTCGCCATATGCCGCCATAGGGTTATCCGTTCATCTCTAATTAATCTTGCTGCATGAAAACCGAGATCAATCCGACGGACTTCTGCCCAGTTTATGTTTGAAATTTCGTCTTGGGTGAGGACCCGTCGAATGATGTTACGGAGTTGGTCAATATTGACCAACTCCTCAAAAGTCTGATTTGAACCAGTTGTAATGGTCACCCAGCAAACATCAAGGGCGGAATACAATTTTTTGATTGTAATATATTCCATTCTAGGTAGAAAGAAAAATTATAATTTTACAAAAGTCCATATAAAATATAAGTAAACAAATACAATGGCTAAACATTTAATGATGGATCCTAGGCAGAAACATTCTTTACGGCTCTTACCACAGGTCCAACCGGGAGCAGAAAGACCGTGTTTGTAACAAAGTTGTTGACACATTTAGCAGCCATGGTGGAGCCCACCCCAGATGAAATTATATGGTCTTACGGTTAATGGCAAACTATATACGAGACCATCAAATGCGTTCAATTTATGGAAGGACTACCTGATATTGATCAGCTGTCAGAGGGTGATAAACGTCGTCGGTTGGTGGTAATCAATGATTTAAAGTCTGAAACAGATGACAGGATTACAATATTGTTTACTAAAGATAGTCACCACCGAGACGTCAGTGTTATGTATATTTTTCAAAACCTATTCGGTAAAAATAAAGAACAAAGAACCATAAGTCTCAATTCCCCTTATATCGTACTATTAAAAAAAAACAGACGGATCAAAGATTACCCATCTGACAAAGCAAATGTACCCTGGTCGCGTTTCCTATAATCAAGAAAGTTTTAAAGACGCTACAACGTCTCCCCATGGTTATTTGTTTCTCGACCTTCGACAGAAGACTCCGGATCAGTTGAGATTACATACTTCTATATTTCCTCACGAACGTCAAGTTGTCTAATTCACTAAATAAGAATGTCGGAAACATTGAAAAGACACGGAGAAATGTTACGTTTCTTGTGTTGGGCTAAATCACCTGGGGTAAAATGGCTCCCTTCAACTCATTCAAACTCTATGCGAATGCTGTCACAATGTTTTAAAGGGTAATGTCCCACTTACACCCGCTCAGGAGCGAAATTTGCAGCGTAACAAAAAAGTCTGAGAGAACTCACCAAAAAGAATATGTCGGTCAAAAGATGTAAACAGCTCTTACAGAAAGGTAGATTCATCGGTGCATTATTGGGTCCTGTTTTAAACGTGCTTAGAAATTTCAAGAAGCATTGGATATATAAAATATTATTTCTATACCCTTTATATTACAAACATTAGTGCCTCCGATCCAACGGTTGTATAAATTAAAGGTCAACACCCATTTAGATTTCAATTTTGATCATGGTGTTTATATTTGTCAGTTTTTATCAAGGTCATATATAATAGAAAAAACAGATTGTGTTCCCAGGGACACAAAAGAGTTAGATCCAAGAAGGTAGAAGGGCAACTGATATAATTAACTGATACAAATAAGCACTAACAAAGGTTGACTCATAAGTTTCAAAAAGAACTATCATAGAGCCCCTACAGTTCCTAAGTTAAATAGTGATTTACCCAACAGCATCTCATCAGAAACAAAAGTTAGATTAAATGAAGATGATTGTATAATCTATTGAATAATTAAATCATAACAAGATAGCAAAAGATTACAAAACTAACTAGATTAATTAATAAAATTGGAAAATAACTTCAGTATATATTTCCATCAAGAAACGTGCCAACTCTTAAGAGTAAAAAAAAACAAATTCCAAACTAATTCATGAAATAACAACTAATCCAAACTAAGTATGCAAAATACTTAGGAGTAATAATAAATGAGAATTGTCATGGGAACCCCATCTCAATAAACTAATTTATAAATTAATATTACTTAAGCTTGTATAAAGAGAAAATTTACAGATAAAATAAGAATAGAAGAATATAAAAAATAAAATGCTACCTTACTTTGTTGAGACCCATATACAAGAATATGCAAATTCTGCATGAGACCAATCCATAAAAAAAATTTAACCAAAATAAAATATTTTAAAAAATTAAAAAATCAGAGTCTAGAGCAAATTTTATAAAAGAGATGCCAGATTCATTGCTTGAAAATATTAAAAATTGGAAATAGTAACATCATTATTTATGTCATTAAATATGGAAACTCGAGGACAGAAGAACTAAAATTAAAGTACTAATCATATATAAATCAAAAAATTCTAACCTACAAATACAACACAAAGGTAATCTACTGCAACATTCAGATAGACAAATGAATAAAAAAAATTGTTTCTTATTTCGTATGCAAGATTTTACAAATACAAATTCTCGTTCTTCCAGTCTGGAATTCGGCCTTGGATTGAGTTGCCTGGTCAAACTAGGAAAATCAATACACTATCAACAAATTTAAACTGTAATAAATATGCAAAAAATGAAGATAATTAATGGAAAAGTGTTAGACACAATAATCCTCTCCATAGATAATGTCATTGGTATTCTATTCATTAAAAATATTTAAGTATGAAGCGTATCATTCATGGTTTTATTATAAAAATAATAATTTCTCTGTTAACTTTGTTTGTATGTTTATGTTTTTCCAGGAAAAATGTCTGACGTCGCACATTGCACATTATTACTTGTGGGGAAAACTGGAGTCGGTAAGAGTGCAACCGGAAACACGATTGTGAGAGCTGCAGAGTTCAAGGTCGGTGACACAGGTGAATCTGTTACCGCTGAGTGTAAAGTAGTACGAGCTCATTTTGAAAACTTTAACATTACAGTAGTGGACACACCTGGACTATTGGACACAGCTGTCAACGGCGAGGAAGCTAAAGCAAAAATCTGCAGGGAAATGAGAGAGGCAATCTCAAATTGTCCAGATTCTGGTAAACGTGCCATCTGTTTGGTCCTGAAATACGGTGAACGTTTTACCGAAAGAGAAAAAAAGTCTTTGTATATTCTAACAGGCGTGTTTGGTGAAGAGTTCCTGGCAAAGTCCTGCGTGATCTTATTCACACACGGGGATTTATTTGATGTAAACCACGAAGGAGAAATGTCTTTTGAGGAATGGTGTCGTCAAGAAACAATTGGTGAGCTTGGTTCGTTGCTGAAAGAATGTCAGTACCGATATGTCCTGTTCAAAAACAAAACCAAAAGTGATGACATCAAGAAGGGCCAAATAGAAGCTTTATTAAAACTTGTAAATGGCCTGGATGAAGGATATACCGAGGAAAGAATTATGGAGGCTAAGAAGAAACACAAGCGATTAATTCTTGAATCGAAATTGAAAGCATTACTCGATGACTTTTATACAAAAATTAGAAGTATATCTCAAGTTATAGATACAATTAAAGTGAATGAGTTCAATGAAAAAACTGTGAGAGTCTTAAAAGATAGAGCTGGAAAACTGTTAAATGAGATTGAACAAGAAGATGAAGGTGTTTTCTATGACAGTGAGGAGGAGAGCTTATTGACAGACCCAAGAATGTCTGCTCAACAAATTATTGCAAAATGTGATGGTCTCTTACACTCAGCAAAGATGCAGAAGTTGAAGCTAAAAATTCTCGAGGACATAAATTCACTTTACTCCAGATACATCGATTGTACACCGTCTCCAAGTAGTTTACCAATCGTGAGAAAGCTTAAAGAGGAAATGAATCAAATGTGTGAGAAATACAAAAAATACGGCCTAGACATCAGTGATGGCGGGCTGGTCAAATGCTTACCGACATTTGACAGTGATGTGGACCATGAATTATTCCTAGATGAAAAAGACTTAAGTTTATTTATTGATGTGAAGAATCAATTTAACCGTCTCATTCGGTTTCACGGCCGTTTAGAAAGTAACGTGATATCTGAAGACAAGAGAATCAACATTAAACAAAATATCCAGGCACTTAGACGAGAGCTTGACGCTGTTCCAAGCTCAGAGACAAACACAGAATTTTTAACACAAATTAAAACGGAAGGAGAAACCCTCTTAAAGAGGTGGGAACACGACGAGACTATGACTGATGTCCTGGAGCCATTAAGTGAACTACTGACCCGTGTCGACGTAAAGATGAAAAACTGCAGTACCTTTGACTCCAGTGCTATGCCTGCATTAGGTGGACTGGCGGGGTTTAGTGAAAAAGTGGTAGACCTAGCTTTCAGCATCGCAGTTACAGGTGGGATACGTTTGGCAGCAAGAGCGCACAAATTTATTGGAAGAAAAAATAAATCGGAAAAAGAAGGACGTAAAGATGAAAAACTGAAGTACCTTTGACGCCAGTGCTATGCCTGCATTAGGTGGACTGGCGGGGTTTAGTGAAAAAGTGGTAGACCTGGGTCTAGACAGGTGGGAAACTTGTGGCAACAGGAGTGCGAAAAAGTGATTGGACGAAAAAAATAAAACGGAAAAAGAAGGACTTAAAATTTCTTTTTTTTTAATACCATCAGCGAAGATTAATAAAATATTTTTTTAAAGCATTGTCCATTATATTTTTTTTAAATTCACGAAGACAAAATAAATGTTTGTCAGCAGTTACAAAGAATCAACATTATTAATTGTAGATATGACATGGTATGGCGAACTTGAAAAACAATTAGATTGTTAGAAAGGAGAGCTAGTTAATCAGGTGTCTTTATGAGGCTGAGAGTGGAGGTGGTTAAACTAGGGTAATGTCCTTTGAAGATCATTGGGACGGACGCAGGGCTGGATTAATCTATAGGCAAACAAGGCACGTGCCTTGGGTACCAAGCGTCTGGGGTGCACCACAAGTCCTCAAGAAAAATGTGTATATTGTAAATAATCGACATGACGTTAGCAAATCGCAAATGTAATATTAAATCGCACAGGGGCGGATTAAATGGAAGGCTGATTGGGCTAAAGCCAAGGGCCCCCAATGATTTAAGACTAAATTAAGAGACCCCAAACTTATTAAATTGTATAATAAAGTGGATTGAAGTGACCCATGTGGAATTGCAGCCAGGGGCCCCGTGCAATCTTAATCCACCCCTGAAATTGCTTTTAATGTGACAAATGAAAAATTTGGATCTTTACAAAATTGAATTTTTCTAGGGTTGCTGGAGTTGGTCAGTCAGTTTTATCCATTTTTAGCATCACACATTGAGAAATAAGAAAATTCTAGAAAAGGAAATCCTTCTTATGTATCCAAAACTATATGTGAAGAACTGGTTAAAATTATGTCCCCAAAGTCCATCAAGTAATTATAGATAAAGTAAAGGCTTCCGGTTATTTCAGCTTGTCAATACCCGATATTTCACTTATAGATCAGTTAAACGTTGTTCTTCGATATGTGGTAGATGGAGAACTATTGAGGTCTTTTTAACTTGCTACCCATTCACTAAATCTGGTAGGCAGAAGTGCCGTCGACTCTTGTTTAGAGGCAGTAAACTTCTTCCATACAGTGCAACTGATCAATACTTTTTTCTCAGCTTCAACCAACAGATGGTAGATTCTGAAAGGATGCTTTGTGGATTGAACGCTGTTAAACTCTTTACGATACCAGCTGGGAATCACATTCTGTTGGAACTAAAGCTATTCTTAAGTCTCATCCTCAGATTATTGAATTGTTAGAGTGTTTACAATAAGACCGGTCACAGAAGGAGGACACCAGAAGAGAGCAGCCAAAAATTTCAAAGAAGATACAAGAATAAGAATTTGCTCTCACGCTTGTCTTTTGGGAAGAAGTGTTACATTTTCACATGGCTAGTCAAGCTCTACAAAATGAGCACGCGAACTTGAAAACGTGTGCTGATTTGTATTCTTCACTGGCAGATCACTTGCATGAAAGACAGTGGTCATTGATGGTGATGCCCTTGAGGTATCTCTGAAAGCCAGAGACAAATTTTGTATATTTGCTTTTTACGCCATTGTTGACAAACTTGAGACAGAGATTGGTAGATGAGGATAGGTATATAATGATATAGCAGTTCAATTTTCTTGTCTGGTCGATGTACCACAAACATCTCAGTGTTATATAGGACTAATAAATGCTTATCCTGAAGATCTAAACAATAATTTATATACTGAACTACTACAGTTACACTCATATATTCGCCACAAGTTTCGTGCATCAAAATCTGAAAACAACACGATGAGTCATGCAGAATTATACAAAGTAATAGAGATAACATCCAGTTTGCTTTTCCAATTTAGAAATGGACTTGCGCATATTTTTAACATTAATGTTTACGAACGTTTTAACTGAGCGCTCTTTTTCTCAGTTAAAACATACAAAAAATCTAAGTAGGTCAATAATGAAATAAGAAAGGCTTGATTCCTTACCTTTGCTGATGATTGAGACAGACATTTTGCGAAAATCAACTTTGATGATGTACTTTTCCAGATGTAAATCTAGAATAAAGAACTTTAAAATGTAAAGGTTTGCTTTCTCTGACTTTCTCATCTATTAAAAAAGTTACAGTATGTTTGTCTATTATTATTACAAAATTAATTAAAAATTTATTTTAATACATAAATAACTTATCGTAAGTTTTATTTGAGTGATACAAGTACAAACATATGTGTTAACAGCGGCGTCATTAGGGTGGGTGTCATCCAGTTCCATAGGTCATGGTGTCACCCCCTCACAACTTACCCCATAGACCTTCTCCGAGTATGCCAAAGCCAAATAACGAGGCATACAGAATTTTACCCTTTGGTGCCACCCGGTGCGGTCCACACCTCCCGCAAACCCTTGTGACGCCCCTGTGTGTTAACAACTGTTTTGTTTGTTAGTTGGTTTGCTTAGTATTGAATATACCAGCGGTCAGTGGGGATCGGGGCAGAAGGGGGTACCCATGTGGGTTTGTGCCTCTGGCACCAAGATGGCTTAATCCGGCCCTGGACGGACGTCAAAAGTTTTCTAAAATCAACTCTCTCCTTTATTTTTCAATACTTCTTTAAAATTACATTCCCCGTTATGATTTCATGATGGTATGTCGTTTTGGAGTCATCCTTTTTCTCAGTGTTTTTAGAGTATTTTAAATAAGCCCCAAATAAAGTGAAGATAGGACTATTATTAAATTCATTCTTTGTTAAACTCTAAAATACAAATTTGCAAATTCATCTCATTAATGGTGTTTTAAAAAATTAATTAGAGTTTTTAACCTATTTCCTTCCTTAGCGAATCATTTTGTAACTTAGTTTGAGGTTTGATCACGGGATTGAATTTATTTAATCGCATGCGTTAGTGAATGTCATACATCTTCAAATTCGAAATTCAAAACCACTTTTAGGGCCTTTTTATTTTAATCTCGATGATGATTGATATATGTGCCAAGATAAGTAGAAGTCCATCAATCCCTGTAAGAAACGTAAGGGACACAAAGCTTTACTTTGGAAACTCTTTCTCCGCTGTGATTCAATACTGTGTTGGGACATCTTTCTGGGTTCAATCTCTTACCTCGATATTTTTTCATATTTTTGTGCGATAACATACCCCAGTCATGGGCGCCCACAGGGGGGGCAAGAGGGGGCACTTTGCCCCCTCCCCCCAGGATTTATGGATTTAAAAAATTGACTAAAACAGACAAAAAAGGTTTTAAAGTAAAGAGAAAATAAAGAGAAAGTAACTAAGCTAATGCTGATCTCGTTTTACTGGTTAATTATTTTTATATTTTCTGTATCGTAGAGAATTAGGGCGGTTAAAGAGTCATTAGATCAAAGATTTTTTTTGCTGGCCAGGTCTGGTAGTCTGGTCAGGACTGACCAAGATGTGTGAAATGCCCCATGCGGTAGCTTGGATAAATGAATAGACTGAACCGCGTCCAGATGCTCAGAGGTGCTAAATGTAGACTCTGTTATCTAAAGGTCAGCCGTGCGACGCACTGACCAGGGGAAATGATTGCGATAGTCCAAACCAGACCAAGGGCTAACACCAAAGATACCAGAGCAAGTCATGGTACCATACCTTCACCCCCGTCTTAATCTGGGGAGTGGTGGTACAAGATGATTCAATCATCATGATTGACATATTAAATACTGACACCTATTGTAGACCGTGGACTTGACAAAGGCACAAAGGCGTGGCCTCCATACTGAGGGAGTTGGTTATAGGACGTGACCAATAACGGACGGAGTTGTTTGCAAAGGCAGTAGTAAGGATCATAAATAAACTGTATTAACTGTATATATATATATATATATATATATATATATATATATATATATATATATATATATATATACATAAGTAGTGTAGTAGGTCCCTATCGGTTAGCATTGACCCCACCTCCAACTGTGACCTTTGACCTACTTTCCGGAGAGGGGGGGGGTGACGTCACTTCCGGTTCCGTCTACATCCGGTTCAAGATGGCGGTACTTCCGGTTCAAGATGGCGGCACTTCTGTTTCAAGATGGCGTCACTTCCGTTTCCGTTTCAAGATGGCTTCACTTCCGGTTCCGGTATTAGATGGCACTTTTTTCCGGTCCAAGGTGGCATGGTTCCGGTGGGTGGGTGCCAAGATGGTGATGTGACACGTGTTGGACAAGATGGCGACCGGGACACGTGGTTGAGGTGGATCCAAGATGGCAACCGGCTGGTCATGTGATGTTTTTAAGGGGAAATTATCGTGTAATTGACTAAGTGTTTAAGCGTCTTTTGTTATTTCCCTTTGTTTTACCTAATTAAATTTTAATTTAAGGGGCAAAAAGCGTGTAATGAATTAAGGATTTAAATAGTTATTTCCCCTTTTTTGACTTGTGTGTGTGTGTCAAGATGGCGACCCGGACACGTGGTGTGGGTGGATCCAAGATGGCGATTGGGACACGTAGTTGGACAAGATGGTGACCGGCAGGTCAGGTGATGGTGGTAAAGGACAATAATCGTGTAATTGATTTTAAAAACTTAATTTCCTTTTTAATTTAAGGGGTAATAAGCGTGAAATGAATTAAGTATTTAAAGAGTTATTTCCCCTATTTTGACTTGTGTGTGTGTGCCAAGATGGCGACCCGGACACGTGGTTGGACAAGAGGGCTGGTCAGGTGATAAGGACATGTCATATTTTTATACAATTTTATAAAGGGCAATAAGCCAGTAATTGATCAAGTATTTACAACGTTATTTCCCTTTGTTTTGTTTTTTTACTTTTAAATTGGAATTTTTATGGAGTGGTTCTCAGTGTATAATAATACTACAAGGTATCTAATTACAACAACACGAGGTAAAACAAAACAAGTATCGTACAATTTTCAGCATTTATTTTATAATAAAACTCCGTCTATATCCCACGGGTCGTCAAGTAAACTAAAATCAAAATCATAAGCATCAGCTTCAACTTCTGGTGTTGTGGAGTCCGGTTCTGGGGCCCTCACCATTTGCTGCCGTTTCCCTCTATTTAAACTAACAAAACGAAAACTGAAAATTTTACACCAGACATCAGCATAGTTTGTGTTTATAAGTTCTTCCTCGGTGAGGACCTCTTTTAACACAGACCGGAGTTGGTCGTCAACCAACTCCTCAAACGTTGTACTCCTCCCAGTTGTGCTGGTTACCCAGCGGTCTACCAAGGTGTTGTAAATTGCTTTTAGTGAATAGTATTTTATTTGTTGAATGGTAGTTGTTAGGGTTCTCAAGCTATTTTTATTTATTTTGAATAGTATTTTATTTGTTGAATGGTAGTATTTAAGGATTCTCACGCTGTTTTTATTTATTTTGAATAGTATTTTGTTTGTTGAATGGTAGTATTTAAGGGTCCTCACGCTTTTTTAATTTATTTTGAATAGTATTTTAGTTGTTGAATGGTAGTATTTAAGGGTTCTAATTACGCTTTTTATATTTCTTTTGAAAAGTATTTTATTGGGGGGTACACCGTTGGATAGGTGTTGGTGGCGAATTTAATTATAATAACATAGTGGGGGCAGACGATGGTATAGGGTATAACCAGGAATGGTTTAGTATATATTATAATTAATTAGAGAAATTAAGGAGGAGTGGGGGAAAAAATGGCGGATGTTGGCTGTTGGTGGGATGTTAGTATAGGTGAGGTGGTATAAATTATGTACAGGAAGTCATGAATTGGAGATTGAATGTTCTGGTTTAGGTTAAAATAAATAATACAAATGAGGAGGGGGTGTGGATGGAGGGCAATTGCAGATATTATTGGTTAATTTAAGGTTGTTTTCTTTGTAAATTTTAATATTTTTAGTAGTTTTATAGGATTATAATAGTAAATTGTAGCTTTTGAGCTCTTAGTGTGGGGTGTCTATGTTATGAAAAGGTCTTTTTTGTTCGTAGTGTTTCTTAATTCTAGGGTTTCCACTAAGTTTATGTGCCAGTACTTCTCATTTTAGTATCATATATAATTTCTAAATTGAAGTCTGTTTGCTTTGTGTTTGTTCTTAGATAGAGTCGCTTACCTCTATAGGTTTTAAGTTTAATGGTGTTTTCTTTGTTCGTTTTAGTAGTTTTAATATATTCATAGTATTTTTAAAAATAAAAGTAGTGCTTCATATCTCAGTATCAGGATAGTTTTCTAAGTTTAAGGGTGTTTTCTTCCTTTTAATAGTTTTAATAGATTTCATAGTATTTTTGAAACAAAGGAGTGGAGCTCATGTTAGTGTAGATATAAGTCAAAAGGTCTTGTATGTTTCTTTTCTTAACTAGATGTGATCATCTGGTGAACCTATTCCTTGTTGGTGGAAAAGGTCCTAAACTAAATTTTCAAAACCTTAAGTTTAATTTTATAGAAATTTAAATTAATATATAAGTATAAGGTTATATTATCTGATATATGATATAATGCGAAATAGAACGTCCTTGCGAGAGTGAATTTAATTTAATATGTTAATGGATCCGTGACTATGAATATACCTTTTTAGTTCATTCGCTCGTTCGTCCGTGAATTTTATAAGTTCGTACTATTTGATACTAATACTAAGGATGTATTTATAATTTAAGTCACAATCTTAGTGTTAGGTTATTACTAATAAATACTAAGGCATGTAAATTTTATACGAACCAATGAAAACAATGTATATTAAATATAAGTTTGCTAGGACTAGTGTTTACCGTAGTTACAACTATCGAACCACCGCTTACACTCATTTTAAAAATGCATAGGCTTATTTATTAAAAATCTTTCTATTAAAATATAAATATAAAGTTAAACTATGTGATATATTATATTAGGCGAAATGGAACGTCCTTGCGAGTATGATTGATGTAAATTAAATGAATTAGTGACTCTGCTCTGAGACTCTAGTTCTAGTTCATTTGCCATGATTTGCTCGTTCGTCCTCGAACTTTATTATTTCATACTATTTACTACTATTTCTAATGCTTAAATTATAATTAAAGTCATAAGCTAGTGTAACTTATAAATACCAAGGCATTTATTTTTATAAGGACCAAGGAAAACAATATTTATTAAAATAAATATATTTGTTAATAATTGACTACTATTACGCTAGGACTAGTGTTTACCGTAGTTACGACTAATCGTGTAATTGAATTTAAAAACTTAATTTCCCTTTATTTTATTTAATTAAATTTTAATTTAAGGGGCAATTCAGGAATGTTTGACCTAAATTTTAAATTATCCCAATGACCGAATGAGTTATTGCGTTTTAGAAATGACTAACCCTATAGAATATTGTTCATCCTATTAGTACTAATAAAATATAAAAGTAGATTATACAAAAAGTCTGTTGTCTTTTCGTGCACTGTCATATTTATATGTCTGTATGTCAAATGAACTATATATGTCGTATGTCTGTTTGTCAAAACTCACTTGGGATCTGTCAAGAGACTTTGGTGTAAACACAAAGATCTCTTTTCAAATGTTGTAGAATAGAGAACGCAACAACTTTAGCAACGGACATTTATAGTCAAAAGTCTGCATGAAACGACTTTCTACATGTAACGATAGTTACAACGGTCACAAGACGCCCAAGATAGCTTAACGCGGTGGACAGTCGATATCTTAAGCCCTGATAACAAGGAAATTTATTCCCAATCTGCCGCGTGTACCTATGACCGGAGCAAAATACACGTAAACTAAAAGACAGGCGAAACGAACAACTCGCCTTGTTTCCCAATTTTAGCTAATTAAACACGTAGACACATCTGAAATAATTTTTATTCTTGAGTAAAACAAGTTAATGTAAACACATCTACGTTGAAAATCGAACTCATTAAAGCAATCTCTCATACATATAAAACTCACATAACTTGTTTCTACAATTTGACATCAGTACCTTTTCACTACCATATTCCGCGACTAGTTGACTACTACGACATAATTTCCCTATCACGACTCAACTATCACTTTAACTTTTACATAGGCCTAAATAAAAATCTGACCATTATTAAAAGAACTTAGGGGCTTTTTAAATTAGAATATGACGGGGAGTGTATGGTAGTAGTAAGACATACCACTATTTCGCGGACTATAACAACACACGCACAAAAGTCACAAGGCGTCCACAGCGCCTTAACGAAGTGGACAGACGATATCGTAAAGCCTTGATAACAAAGTCCAAAAATTGTCCCTAATAAGTCTTCGGTCAGTTATCTCGATTACGGCTGCCCGCTACTTAAACTATAGCGGCGCTACCGCGTGTACCGTTGCTCTCAGGGGCGTTTCTTAACTTAGAACGATATGATGATAAAAGCTAGAGAAGGAAACAATGTCCAAATAAATCATATCAACATTAAAGTATTTTGTGTGTTAAAATTGTGAATGAATATAAAATACCAGTTTTTAAAAAAATAAAAAATAAACTACTTTAATTAAGAGCAATACAGGATATATCTTGACACGGCAGTCTATGACCTTTGCATATCTGGGTCTCCAAACTCATAGTGTCACTGCCCTCATGACTTACCATCCCCATAGACCTAATAACGGGAACATACATAATTTTCAAATTTTGGTGTCACATCATGCTATTACCAGATGCGGTCCGCACCCCCACAACCCGCTAGTAACACCGCCGATGAGAAACCGGTACAATAAACCAAAAAGTTTGCATCTCGTTCCCCCATCTTTCCATACAGGGGTCGACTTAAAAACAATTTTTTGTTTGAGTAGTGTAAGCTTTGAGTGTTAAAGTTATGTTTTACAAAGGTGAACTCATACTGTCACATGACAGGATTTTTTACATTAAGGCTCTAAGTTTTTCCCCTTTTTAGTCTCGTGTTGTTAATAGGTGTGATAGAAAGACCTCGGTAAAGACTTAATGTATTTAGTTTTATGTTCTGTCCACAATGGGCCCCTAACTAAGCAATAGATTGTTGTTCGGTTTTGTACACTGTAAAAAATCTTACCGTAAAAGGACAGTAACTTATCGTGTACTAGCTGCCATTAACTAACCGTCTTTATGGGGCATTAACGGTAACTTACCGCAGCGATAACTTATCGTTTTTGGCTTACCGTTATTTTACGACGGAATGTCGTAAACTCTTAGGATACCGTTAACGTTAAGTTAACGTTATTTTTTTTTAAAAAAACGATAACCTACCCTCATTAAAACAGCCCTTGTTTTAACATTAGCTTCTAAACTGGACGCAAATAAATGAGATAAGTATTTTAAAAATTAATACATTTTTATTAAGTCCATTCAGGTCATAACAGTATCAACATTCATCTTTGTGTACATTCAAAGTCTGAGAGATCTCTTATTACGCTTGCTTCTGTTGCTTTTCCTTAACTGGGTGTGCTGCTGACATTTTCTTTTATCTTGCATCCACCTAATTGAAAAAGAAAGGAATAACAGGTTTATTAAATTCTGTAACTGAAAATACATTAAAATGAAAGCTTAAAATGTAAAAACACACAATACATTGATAGCAGTTAGTGTTTTTAAAAATTACATGTTCAACCAGAGCATTTCAAAGCATCCAAGGTTGAATACAAAACCAGTCATTGTCATAAAAATGTGTAAATAAAAAAAATTTATTTTTGTTTAAATTTTTTTTATATATATACATTTTTTAAAATTTATTATTTTTTTTTAAAATTATATATTTTTTTTTAAAATTGTCTTTTTTAAAATATTTTTTAAATATATATATATATATATATATATATATATATATATATATATATATATATATTTATTTTTTATTCTTTTTTTTAAATATTTTTTTTTATATAATTTTTTTCTTTTATATATATTTTTTTTTAATAAATTAAAAAAAAATGAAGGTTTTCTTAAAATGGGCAAGAAAAATTTGATAACTTAAAAGTTATAACAAAACTTAAAAAAATATTTTTAAATAATTGGTGAAAAAACTTAGTTATTTCAGCTTCCAACAGTTTTGCTATAAGTTTCTTGTAGGCTGAATAAAAGGGCACACATAGATGGGTTAATGAATACTAAACCTCCTTGGCTAAGATTTCAACAAAGAAGAATAACAATAATAACATGACTAGAAGAAAACGATTTAGAAGACAAAGTAGAAAAAAGACAACACAAAATTTAGTTTATTAACGTTTAAAGCCCCATGAGGTTTTCGGTAAACTTCCGCCTCAGTCCCGTAAGGATTTCCCTTTAATTGCGATCAACTGGTTATGCAATTTTAAAAAATTACGGAAAATGTATTTATATTATTATTATCATACTGACTTCATCTTTTAGGATAAGAATGGTTATTTTATGTATCCGAAAGACCGACTTGAGTTTAATACTAATTTTATCTGTAGTTTAGTATTATTATATTTACAAAAAAGTATAGCAAAATCACATCTTCAACAACAAAAAAAGAAAAAATTTAAAAATTTAAAAAAAATAATAATAATTTCGCGAATGGAGCGATAACACTAGCAAAGGCAACCGTCGCCATTTCCGGAAGTCGACTAAAGCTTCTCTCACTAAATGAAGAATTTCTTTTTTCTATGATCTCATTACTAAAGAGAGTACCATCGAGGCGCGCATTACCGCGCTTTGGGATTAGAGACAAGGCGCGCATTACCGCGCTTTGAGGCATTAAACGTTAAAATTATCTATATAATCTGGAATTAGCCTTTTCTAGTTAGTCTTAACATCTTCAACCACAAGGCGGAGAGGGACACATACCAGATATCTAAAAACTTGTTCATAGAGGGAAAATTAATTGTGGAAAAAAGTAAAATTACAGTAAATACTTCTGAAATGAAATTTACAAAATATTTAATCACATATGAAAACATTTCTAACCTTTGCAAAAACTCCAAAGTTGAGATTGCTTCTGTATCATATTTAATGTTGAATGTGTAATAGGCCCCGAAGAGGCAACCAACAGCCTTTAGAAAATCATTCTCATCAGCATAGATGACTACTTTGCCATCAATGGAAAGCATCCACTCCTCAACTCCCATGAGACTTACCTAGAAACAAAATAACAATTAACTAGTGCAAAACATTAAAACCATGTAAGCCTTACCATAAGACAAAAGGGTATTCAAATGAAAGCAACTTTTCAAGTTTTATTTTAAAAAATTAATTTGAAAGCTTGAGCTATATTTTAAAAAATAAAGGAAACAACAAAAATAAGGGTTAAAATTCACTATTTCACATACCCCTTAGAATTAGATGAGGTGTAGGGGGGAAAGATTTTTCTTCAATTTCCTCCACAGTGCTGGCAGACTTTAAAAAAAAAGAAGATAAATAGTACAAATCAAATCATGGTAAAACAAAAGTCAAAGGGTATCTGTAATACACTACCAAAGCACTTTTTGACTTGAAGATATTAACTTAGCTTCCTATAACATCTGTAACCCTATAAAATTAAGTAGAGACATTGAGATGGGATAATAGAATATATTATATTTTAAGATATAGAAATTACTCAAACCTCAATTTTACTGATATATAGGACAAAGAATATTAAATAAAAATAAAATTTAACTAGGAAACACATTAACCTTAGAATAACAAGGTTCTATGTAAACCTTTGATCAAACCAAGATCTTGGTGTTTGAAAATTTGATATTAGGTAAGCCCATATAGAATTAGAACCTTCAGTTATTCTAAGGTGGCGATATGTAAGCAAAATCTAAATAAACAAACAGGGTGCTATTTCCGCTTACTTTACTTGAGATTTAAAACAAAAAGATTGTAGCACTCTTGAGTAAAAATCAGAATACACTCTCACATGTTAAATAAGTGTAATTATGACATAATTATTAATCACAAAAATAAATGTTCAAAATAAAAACTTACCATTTCAATATTAAGTCCGAATATTGAACACTTTATCTTGGTATTAGATCCACCTTGACATTGTACGCCTTGACTGATCTGTAACCAAAGACCACCTTATTTCTATATAAAAGACATTATCTGAAATGGCAAGTGAAAAAAAAAGAACTTTATGATTAAAACAAATCTGATAAGTATTTTTCTTTCTTTTATGTTAGGGTTATCATAAATGTGTAACATAACTGCACAGCTAGTAAGAGATCTAAATGCTTTGATTGATTTTTAGTCTTAGCTAAATTATACATTAGCTAGTTTTGACAAAATTAGGGTGACAATAATCTTAACCAACACCTTAATAATAAAAAATAAATGATAAATCTCTAACTAACTAATGTTTAAATGTACACATGGTTTAAATATCTCAACTGGCATTAGAAACCAAAAATATTATCATGTTTTATAAACTGATAAATTTGGTTAAGACTGATACTTATTTATAATATTAATTAAAATCAACAAACCATTCAATTTGAAAAAATCCAAATTTAATACCTTTCTTGACAGGGCTTAAAGTGGTTATCCATTTCTTTATTGTATGCAATGGTCATTCTGTTATCAAAGACCTCCCCCTTTGTTATTGTAAAAGACAGAACCTGAAATTTCAAGTAAAAGTAATTAACTAAATGATTACAAATAACATTTTCCTTTTGATACAGAAATTATACATGTGTAACATAACTACACATCTATTAAAAATTAAGAAAATTTTAAACAGTTTTTTATATAATTAGACAACATATACTTAATTTTGTATAATAATTTTAAAAGACATGAAAAATATTCTGCATTTAAATATTTATATGCCATACACTGACTTTAAAGTTGACAAATGATAAATTCTCGTAACTTTTTTCTAGACTAATACTTGCATTACTGTTTAAAATGTATTAATACTTACATATGGGTAGTGGTAATGTTAAAGCATATAATTTGCCAAGACTTGTATTGTGCAGTTAGTTAGTTTAACCTAGACTCTCCCTGTTTCATGTGATCTTTACCTGAAACCAATTTATTTTTTGAAAACATGTCATAGAGGTCAGGAACAGTCCTAACTTAAATAAACTTAAAGCAGCAAAATAATGGTCTTTCCATAATCTTGTAGAATATGTAGTAGTTTAAAGCTTAACTATATTAAAATGGATGCTTGGACTGTGATTAGGACTTGATTTATTAAAGATCTCATGAATATTTTAAAGCATCTTATGCTTCTTTTTACCTGATCCCAATGGATTTACAACTTCAAAAGAATCTTGGTAAAGAATTAGCCGAAAAACATTTTCATTATTAAAAAAGTGATTTGATCTATACAATTTTCCATCAACTAAATCTTCAAACACACTATTTACAAATTGTTTGTAAAAGGAAGTGCTATGGACATAAAAAAAAACACTTTAATATTTGTATATCTTAGTCTACCAATACCTTACTACAATATTAATTTGATCTAGTGGTCTTCTATTTATCAACTGTAAATGAATACTGAGATAATTATGGGCTTATGAACACAGTGCGTTCTATTATAGCTAAAACATGTTCGGCCACTATTCATCCGCTCTGTCAACTCAAAAGCCAATACTTAACTATTTTTAGTAGTCTATTGGGAATACTTTAGAAAATATTTGAAAATCTTATAGGCCTATGGTGCATTGCACATCGTGCAAATTAAATAGGCCTCGGACTAGACCCCTCTACCTATAGGTCTTGCAAAATATTTAGGCCCACTCCAACACTAGCTTATTCTATATTTTATATTTCAAAATTAATAAATTAATGCCTATTTACATTTGCTATGCATTAATGACCATTATTATTATTATGATCACTATAATACTATTGAAGCTATTGAGAATCTAATCGTAACAGATGCAAACTATTGACTAAAGTGTCTAAAGCATGACCGTGTCAAGCCATGTGCTTTGGACATATTTTAAGTCCTATAAGTATAAGTCAAGTTTAAGGTATATTGCACACCATGCAAATTTAATATTTAAATTTCTTGAAATCTTCTACTCTGCCTGTAGACTGTCAGGGCTTCATATTATTTTCATTAATAATACTATACTAATGACAACTTAAATGTAATGGACATTAACTATTCACTAAAGCATGGCCATGTGCTTAGGAAATATTTAAAATCTTAAATGTCCTAGTGTGCTATGTAATCCATGCTAATTTACTATTACTCGTATTTGTTACACTTTCCCTATGCCTATAGTTTTAGGCTTTAGGCAGGCCTTGCCAAATATTTACACCCGCTACATCACTGGATTATTTAATATCTGAATCTGCTATTCAAAATTTAATGCAAAATATGCTACAAGTTAATGAATATTTTTATTAGTAAAATTTAAAATGCAATTAAAACTATTGACACATTTAGTTGACACTTACTACTCAGTGACTGCTGAAAATGAATCATAAAATATTTTTTTTTAAAGTCACAGTCACGGCCATGGCCTGTGCCTTGGACCATTAAAATTTTTTTCAATCCTTACAATTACAACTGTAAGATTAAAATTAGTATTAGTTTTGGGCATATTTAAATACGGCCATACAATCTTATGAGCAATAAACAATAGAAGCAGTGAATAATAAGCCTAAATAAGTTCGACTCAGCTTAAACTTTTTTTTAACACAATGGCGGCTTCCCGTCATTGTCAATACAATCAAATCAATGGTGAATTGGGGCGAATTTAATTAAATTTAAACGGCTGAAGCTATAAACATAGATATATAACCATTTCAAATTAAATAATTACCTGTTTCTTAATAACTCAGTGATAAGTTAAGATTAGTTGTCGAGTATATAGTATATATATAAATATATAAATTTCGTCTTTGCGTTTAATTCCATTGTCATATATTTCGTCGAAATAGGATGTACAGGCGGAAGTTTCCAATTAGAGAACTAATTAAAAAAACCAAACATGATAGCATCGAAACAAATACAATGTTTCAAATATATTGAATAAAAATTTTAGAAATGAAGTATAATATTATAGAAAACTTATTTATTTTCTAGTAAATATTTAATATTTATTTATAAACCTTTAAATTATAAAAATGTTGCATTATTTTGTATTAATAAAATAAATTTATTAATGTAGGGAATGGATAATGAGAAGAAAAAAATTGTCTGTTCCAATGGCAATATATAAAAAAATTAAAGCTTTTAAATTTAAAATTAAATGATAATTTAATATTTTTTAAATACACTTTTAAAATTAAATTGTATTATTATTATTATTATTATTATTATATTATTATTATTTTAAAAAAATAAAATTTGAAGTGTTACCTGGATTTTATTGCGATCGAATACAATAAAAATAAAAAATATTTTAGGGCTGTTAACGATTAATTAAAATTTAATCGTTAACTTTTCAAAAATAACGATTAATTAAGCGCTAATTTAGATTAAAGCCAAAAATTAAAATTTATGATGTCATAAGTAACACTTATTAAACGTTCTTGTTGAAAATCTAAATAACACTGGAATGTCTCCTTTATTAATTTATATGTCATCTTTTCACCAACTACGCAAAAAGACAAATGTATTTACATTATTTGGTTCAATTGATGAGTGGGTCTAATTGACAATATAACCAGCCGAGCTGGACAATCATTCACTTGGAACTGGGGTAACTGGTATGCACTAAGCGCTCTTGGCAAGGAATGCCATTATCGGATATCGGTGTTCATTAAATTTCCACCATTGTAGAGGGTTAATGGATTCAGGAACTTTCATCTTTATCTTGTAACGCAGTAATTCATCAGAAGAGTTGTGGTCATTTTCTGTCTCTGGGTCAGACTCCATATTACTGCCATTAGCTTAATACGCTTTTCATTTGGTTTGATAAGTAGGCGAAGTGTTAGAACCATGGTAGGAAAACTTTATCAACATTTTGAACATTCCCGTCAGTCAATAGTTTAAAACCAAAATGTTCATGTAATCGTCAGGAAATTTATAATTTATCAGCCGCTATTTAAAAAAAAATAATTTACTTTTTGACTACCAATAATGTGTAAGTGATGGGTCGAATAATCGTTAAAAAATAATTTAATCGTTAACATTTTTAACGATTAATCGAGAAATTAATCGTTAATTGCCGCAGCCCTAAAATATTTATATTGTATAGCTTACATAAGAAAAACAAAACTACATTAATTAATCATTATAGGTTCCCGGCCAAAACATTGCAACTTTTTAAATGTAAAACCTCTGCAGTATAGATTTTAGTCTGAATCATGCCTAATGTTTATATATAATATTTTTATGTCAGAACTCGATAATTTGTGGGACAAAAATGTGTCTGTTCCCATATGAAATAATGAATACTGATTTTTAAATTTAGCTAGATTACCTGTCACGCATTGCAGTAATCGCAGAAGAAAAATATATTCAAAGAAAACTTTAAGTAATATTTATATTTTATTTTAAAATAAAATACTATACACTTTTACTTTGCGAGAGTGTAGGTTTATTCAACAGCTTTCCAAAACTTCATTGCGATCGGGTGAATAAAATAATATTTATTTAGCTTACATAAGAAAAGAAAAAAAACATTAAGGTTCACCGGCATAATTGGTGCAAGTTTAATTTAAAACCCTTATAAGGCTGGTCATATTAAAAAATGAAAAACAGTGAAAAGTAATCATTTACAACCATCTAGCGTTAAATAACAGTATGAATGTGTTAAAGTACGTTACATTTTTTACAGTACAAATTAATACCGGATTTTATTGTAAATGAACTTAAATTACATTACGTTACTGTTTTTTTTTAAAAAAACAGTAAAAAAAATTCATTTACAGCAGTTTAGTGTAAAATAACGGTATAAACGTGTTAGAATACATTACATTTTTTACAGTGTAGAAAAACAAATTGTATATGTAAGGTTGTACTCCAACCTAGACATTGTTTTGTCCAGGAGATATGAAGATGTTTTCTATGTACGTAGGGTTCAGAAAAGTTAAGGACTTGGGAGGAAACCACAATAACATAGATTGTTGTACTAGGTGCGATGAAAGTGTTGTCAGATAAGTAAGGCTTAGAAAGGCCGAGGTACCATGGACGGTTTTACCAACCCTTGGCTGAAGTTGGTCTGTTTTAGAAAACTTTAGAATCTATTTTATGTACGGGGTGGTAGTCCCTGACATGACCTGTAATGATGTATGCTGTGATACAGACAAGGTCTGTAAGGTTGGTAGACGATCTGGGTGTGGGGTGAGGGGATGATAGTATAAGGGTGCGTGGAAGTCGCGTTTATGTTGTTGGCAACGGAGAACGAATGTATACCGTTGGGGTAATAGTAACAGGCTTGGAGGTTACCGTTCGTGTTTGTAAAAGGGAGTAAGGGAAACGGTATTGTCTCGATCACGAACTAAGTAGGAAGGGAGAACAAAGATATGCCGCTCGAGTAATACTAAACTTATAGAAAGACAGACGATCGTGATAAAGAAAGGGGTGGTCATGTTTTCTTTTAAAGGAGGGTTATCAATTTTTTCCTAGAGCCACATTTAACAACATCATTGCTTCATCGTTCTTCATTCGTTTGTTTGTGGTTGTAACTCTATTTCATTTTGTTGCGTGTGAGCACAGCCTACCGGGTTGGGAGAATCATTTCACGCGGTTGTTCGATAGTTGTAACTACGGTAAACACTAGTCCTAGCAAACTTATATTTAATATACATTGTTTTCATTGGTTCGTATAAAATTTACATGCCTTAGTATTTATTATTAATAAACTAACACTAAGATTGTGACTTAAATTATAATTGCATCCTTAGTATTAGTATCAAATAGTACGAACTTATAAAATTCACGGACGAACGAGCGAATGAACTAAAAAGGTATATTCATAGCCACGGATCCATTAACATATTAAATTTAATTCACTCTCGCAAGGACGTTCTATTTCGCATTATATCATATATCAGATAATATAACCTTATACTTATATATTAATTTAAATTTCTATAAAATTTAACTTAAGGTTTTGAAAATTTAGTTTAGGACCTTTTCCACCAACATGGAATAGGTTCACCAGATGATCACATCTAGTTAAGAAAAGAAACATACAAGACCTTTTGACTTATATCTACACTAACATGAGCTCCACTCCTTTGTTTCAAAAATACTATGAAATCTATTAAAACTATTAAAAGGAAGAAAACACCCTTAAACTTAGAAAACTATCCTGATACTGAGATATGAAGCACTACTTTTATTTTTAAAAATACTATGAATCTATTAAAACTACTAAAACGAACAAAGAAAACACCATTAAACTTAAAACCTATAGAGGTAAGCGACTCTATCTAAGAACAAACACAAAGCAAACAGACTTCAATTTAGAAATTATATATGATATTAAAATGAGAAGTACTAAAACTGTCACATAAACTTAGTGGAAACCCTAGAATTAAGAAACACTACGAACAAAAAAGACCTTTTCATAACATAGACACCCCACACTAAGAGCTCAAAAGCTATAATTTACTATTATAATCCTATAAAACTACTAAAAATATTAAAATTTACAAAGAAAACAACCTTAAATTAACCAATAATATCTGCAATTGCCCTCCATCCACACCCCCTCCTCATTTGTATTATTTATTTTAACCTAAACCAGAACATTCAATCTCCAATTCATGACTTCCTGTACATAATTTATACCACCTCACCTATACTAACATTCCAACAACAGCCAACATCCGCCATTTGCTTCCCCACTTCTCCTCAATTTCTCTAATTAATTATAATATATACTAAACCATTCCTGGTTATACCCTATACCATCGTCTGCCCCCACTATGTTATTATAATTAAATTCGCCACCAACACCTATCCAACGGTGTACCCCCAATAAAATACTTTGCAAAAGAAATATAAAAAGCGTAATTAGAACCCTTAAATACTACAATTCAACAAATAAAATACTATTCAAAGTATATAAAAACGGGTGGGAACCCTTAAATACTACCATTCAACAAATAAAATACTATTCAAAGTAAATAAAAATAGCGTGAGAACCCTTAAATACTACCATTCAACAAATAAAATAATATTCAAAATAAATAAAAATAGCTTGAGAACCCTAACAACTACCATTCAACAAATAAAATACTATTCACTAAAAGCAATTTACAACACCTTGCTAGACCGCTGGGTAACCAGCACAACTGGGAGGAGTACAACGTTTGAGGAGTTGGTTGACGACCAACTCCGGTCTGTGTTAAAAGAGGTCCTCACCGAGGAAGAACTTATAAACACAAACTATGCTGAGGTCTGGTGTAAAGTTTTCAGTTTTCGTTTTGTTAGTTTAAATAGAGAGAAACGGCAGCAAACGGTGAGGGCCCCAGAACCGGACTATACAACACCAGAAGTTGAAGCTGATGCATATGATTTTGATTTTAGTTTACTTGACGACCCGTGGGATATAGACGGAGTTTTATTATAAAATAAATGCTGAAAATTGTACGATACTTGTTTTGTTTTACCTCGTGTTGTTGTACTTAGATACCTTGTAGTATTATTATACACTGAGAACCACTCCATAAAAATTCCAATTTAAAAGTAAAAAAACAAAACAAAGGGAAATAACGTTGTAAATACTTGATCAATTACTGGCTTATTACCCTTTATAAAATTGTATAAAAATATGACATGTCCTTATCACCTGACCAGCCCTCTTTTCCAACCACGTGTCCGGGTCGCCATCTTGGCACACACATACAAGTCAAAATAGGGGAAATAACTCTTTAAATACTTAATTCATTTCACGCTTATTGCCCCTTAAATTAAAATTTAATTAAATAAAACAAAGGGAAATAAAGAAAGACGTTTAATTACTTAGTCAATTTACGATAATTTCCCCTTACCAACATCACATGACCAGCCGGTCGCCATCTTGGATCCCTCTCAACCACGTGTCCCGGTCGCCATCTTGTCCAACACGTGTCACATCGCCATCTTGGCACCCACCCACGGAACCATGCCAACTTGGACCGGAAACGGAAAAGGCGCCATCTTATACCGGAACCGGAAATACCGCCATCTTGAACCGGAAGTCGGCTAAACCGGAAGTGACGTCACCCAACTCCGGAAAGTAGGTCAAAGGTCACAGGCGGAGGTGGGGTCAATGCTAACCGATAGGGACCTACTACACTACTTATATATATATATATATATATATATATTTATATATATATATATTTATATATATATATATATATATATATATATATATATATATATATATATATGCTCAATCTCATTTACTTTAAAAGCCTCGTTCTGAAATGTTGGACTTTACAATGCCTGGATTCTAGCTACCCCATAACAGTGGCCCATCCTTGTATAGTCTTGGTTCACAGTGTGATCACTTGAGCCCTATGGCGGAATTAGGGGATGGGCTGAACCGGCTAAAGCCAGGGTCCCCCGATGATTTAGGGGCCCCCAAACTTAGTATATTTTATAATAAAGGTGAACAGATGTTTGCATGAATCCCTAAAAAATATAATAAATTAAATTAAAAAACCGTATCTCTATTAATATGATCTCTTATCGACCCAATACTCTTAGTGATCCAGAAACCTGATTTGATAGGCTCAATAAGAGAAAATATTAAAGAATATTTTGTATTTTTTTAATTTACAATTTCCGTCATGGTCTCCTGGTCGCTTAGGCTTGCGTTGCAAGCGATCTGAATATCGATCCCCAGCGGTGGATTCTTCTTTTTTTTTACTTTTTTTTTGGTGTTTTTTGTTTGTTTGTTGTTTTTGTTTTTTGTTGTGTTTTTTCTTTTTGTTAACATTTTTGACTTTTTATACTCATTTTTAGGATACCGGCAAACATTTATTTCTTAGTGTTCGGTTTTTTAATGAATAATCTTTTTGGCTGAATAGTTACAAGTTACAGTCTTATATAAGCTGCTCACTATCATTTTATTTATAGGGACGCTGGATCGATAGGGCCCCCGTTTGAATCGAAGCCGTGCAGTCTAAATTCATCCCTGCTTGACCCCCTCCAGCACGCGGATTCATCCCCTCACTGTCAACACTTCCAGAAATGCCTTACTTACAATACCTCTTGATTATAAATTATGGATAATAGAAAGTAGTTAAAAAAGAAATTGCAAAGAAAGAAAATTAAAATAAAAAGAAAAGAAAAAAGAAAAAAAAATTATAAGAAGAAAAAAAAAGTAGTCTTCACCCGAAATTCGATCCACTACTCGTTACTTTGAGATCAAAAATCCAGCGCACAACCGTTGGAACACAGAAGCATATGAATTAATGAAGTTTTAAAATATCTTATATCAGAAGCTTTTAAGTGTCGGGGTTATATGATCCTCACACTTCCATAAGTAAAAGGTGTATGTGTATAATGTATATTTTATCACAATATTAATAAACGACAAGTAGTACTGATTCGTATAGAATTTTAATTAATAGTCACGTGTCCGGCCGAAAAATCTGCGTATAGGGCTAAGAATTATGGGGAAAAATCAGTTCGAAATTTTTTTGCCCTCTCCCCCCCCCCAGAAATTTTTCTGCGGGCGCCCATGACCCCAGTATAATTCTATTGCATGATCAGATTAATTTTGTCTTTAAACTCTAAAATTTGAAATTTAAACAAGCTATTTGTTAGTAATACTTTTATCAATCGATCTACAGCTTCATTATTATTATAAAGAGCAGTAGTTCTCAACCTTTTGAGATTCAAAGACCACTTGAAACATTATGTCTTAGCGCAGACCACTACCGAAAATTGTGTTACTGCCTTTCTGGAACTTAATGTATAATTCTACTTTTTATATATAACTAGTTAGTAGTAAACATGTTAGTTAGTAAAACTATACTAATGTGATACGATTTGCGTGCTCAAAAATATTGAATGGAAACAGATTTTCATGACTTTCTTTTGTTACGAAAAAATCTCACTTATACTTGTCTTACACTTATAGTATTATTTAATTCGTATTGCTTACTGTAAAAAAAATTTAATAAATTATAAACAGTGGTTCGTATAGGTAAGACTGCTATATTAGTTTATTTAGTGCTAGTTTAGAGTTTGCACATTTGAGCACAGCATATCCAAACGAGGTGTTATACTTGAAAGATTCCATCGTACTTCATCTTCAAATTCAAGTTGGAAACGATGTTTTGTTTTGATTTTAACCAATGCAGAAATCCACATTCGTAAAGATATGGTGTTGCGAAGTGTAAAAGTATTTTAAAAGCTTCCTGAGTACTCCAGAATTTCATCAATCTCACTTTCTGATGCAACATTTTCAAAGTAGTATTGCTGGTCAGTTCAATGAATTTTTTAAAATTTGATGTTGGTAAATTCAATGCGTTCTAGAAACGGAATGGACACACACGAAAAACTATGAATTTTAAATAAAAAGAAAGTAAGAGTTACATTGATTGAATATGGTCAGTAATCAATTTTATCAACAGTTGTTTAAATTCTTCAGCATTTTCTAGCTTTTCGGTAAATTCGTACAATTGATCAAACATGTCAAAGTTACCCTGAATTTATCTTGTTTTCCAAAGATCAAGCTGTTTTGTAAAAGTAGACCCTTAGTGAATGTAATTAAATGTGTCTACTTTTTTGCAGAGGTGAATTAAGTTTATTCAGTCTTTCAAAAATGTCAGCCAATTAAGCTAGAACAGCACGCCATAAGTTATATTTCAAATGAACAACAAGTTTTGATTTTTCCCCTCTAAAAAACTCTCTCACAGCATCACATAATTCAGTCTGTTAAACCCTTTCTCCTCTATATAACCAGGCTTTTTGGCCTGTTCAACTCGTATAACAACCAAAAATGAAGCTCTTAAAGCTTTTTCATTGATTTTTGTTGCTTGTCGTAAGCAGGACTTCTGACTATCAAGTGAATGTTTTACCGCAGAAAATATTCCAATGGTTTCTCCGAGCAGACATTATGATTAGTTTTAAGATGTCTTCGGAGTTTTGCAGGTTTCATCGCTTCATTTCAAGAATTTGCAGGCATATTACACACTGAAGTTTGGGTTGATCATTTGCTATGACGCATATAAGCCCCAAGCTGAATATTCTTCAGCATACTGTCGTATGGCAATTTGACTTTTTTTCTCCAGAACTGCATTTGATTCACACATAGGGTCCGTCCAGAAATGACGTCACGAGATTTGGCCAATTTTTACCCCCCCTCCCCCCTCGTCACACTTCGTCACAAAAGCTTAGACCACCCTCTCGTATATTACGTCACAAAGCTTTGACCCCCTTCCCCCCTAAAAGCCGTATTTTCTTATTGAAAAGAAGCATGCTTGCTTCAAATATCATTTTTTTACATTTAAATATGTATTTAGTGTAAGTCTGCAATCTATTTAATATCGTAACTAGGGGTGTACAGGATTCAATTTTTTAAAATTCGGCCGGAGATGGATTCGGACAGATTTATGAAGTGAAATCCGGGTGGAGTCGGATTTGTAAAAATGGCTGGATTACAGATTGCCGGAGCCATTATATATATATTTTTGGCTCTAGTGGCCAGCCGCATTTGGCCAGATTTATGAATTGAAATTCTGGTGGAGCCGGAGCCGGCTTTGTAAAAATGGCCGGATTCCGTATTTGCCGGAATCGAAATCCGGTACATCCCTAATCGTAACTAGGGCTGTCAATATTGTTGAAAAAAAATGCGCTGTTACTCATCCAAAACGCCGCAATATATATATATATAGATTTAATCGATTGCAATCATTCTCCTAGTAATTTTTATGTCTGGAAACACTTGGCATATTGTATGAAGATTTCTTTGCTGTGGAATAAAAAAATGATTAAACTAAATATTAACTTAGAAAAAGAATTCATATCATTTTAAGTCAATAAACAATATAATAGTCACAGGTTGGTTGGATGCATCCGAAACGCTATGACGTCATTGTTTGAGCTTATATTTTATTTAATACAAGGTGTGCATCGGAAGGTGCGCAAATAGTTATAAATTAAATATTCTCGCCGTAAAAAAATATTATATGATGTTATTGTTTTAGCGTATATTTTAGTTTTGGAAAAGGGAACGCTGTAAGAAGAGCATTTGAGGATTTATAATTATAAAATACTTTTTGTACATTTCAGGAAGTTTAATATTTCGTATTTATCAAACAAGGATAAGTTACTTGGGTTTTTTACCTAAAAAAAGTGGGCGCCTTAGGCGCCCTACAACCCCTAGTTTTCAAATATTAATTTAGAAAAAATAAATAACCCCAAATATTTCAATGAATGAATATGACCGATTTGAGACAATTACATTTACATGTAATGTAAAAAAATACTGGTATAATAGTAGTAGTATTAATCACTTAAAGTACTAATAAATAATTATACTAAAATCATTTAGCTTATAATTATAAATAATTCAAATTCAGTTAGCATATTACTACTAAATTATAATTACTAATTATATTATTACAGGCAGCTTTTATGTTATTTTAATAAAGAGCTACAAAAAAATATTTCATAATATAGTTTACATAGGCCTATATAATACTTACTATTAAGACAAAGCCTTAGTAGGTTTGAACAGTCTAAAATGTTTAACGTAGAAGTCATTTTTATTTAATTTAATCAAATGTTTACTTTGATAAATGTTTGCAATAATCTTGATGTGTATATTGTCTCATCCTATTGACATGTGTCTTGTCTTATCTATACAGACGCTCCTTCTATGCAGAAGATAGTTGCGTCCACAGACCATGACAGATGATCTGTTTGGCAAGTGATGCAGCGCTCACAGGCCACGGCTTTGTGGGTTCCACGCATTACCCAGCCGCCTAACACTACAATGTAGTGTTAGGTATCCATTCGGAGTGGGGTGACTCAGGGACGCCCTAGGCCCCGGGAACAAACCCTTGCCTTCACACGGATTCGCATTCGTGACAATCGGTACGACAGTCCAGTGCGCTGCCACTCGACCACCGCGTCATTTCCTAAAAACAATGTATCTAGCTATACACTACCACCGTAAACGAACTCACGGGTTGACACTTTGTTTTTCTCGATTGGACACAACAATCTTTTCAAAAACAGCAATACGACCTTTTTTTAATTATATATTTAAAATCAAAACGATACAAATTAATCATTATCATGTCTATTGGGTACCTGTCAATTTTTAGTATAGTAATAATTTCCCAAATTAAATAAATTAAGTCCGAATTACAAGGATCTACTTAATTTCACATTTGCTCAGATGTTCATAGTATCGTTAGCTTGTATTAAATTTTTGAAATTATTTAAATTATGTCAAACATATAATTAACAATTCAATTAAATAAATAGTTAATGAATGTTTTACATATTACTTACATTTTGATTGAAGATGCAAACATTGTTCAAAAGCTCTCGTAACGGCATTATATGAATTGAATAATTGCCATGCCAGCTTCCTAGCGGTAGCGCCGTGTTATTAAAAAGAATGAGTTTTTCTAAAGCTTATCGCTTCACGCCAGTAGGGACCACTTTTTTTATTTTAAGATACAAAAAAAAATTAATTGATGTGCTTTTCAACGATGTAAAGAAAGTACTATACTCTATACACTCAGTGTTTTCAACCGTTTTTCCTCAACATAAGTTTGCAACCCGCCTTTTTTAAAGGAAAAACAGGAGGTACTTATACTTTCTATACATAGAACAAAAGGCTAGCATCTGCTCTTTCTAATGGTTGCAGAATTTTTCCTGTAACTTGAATAATCAATGGGTCAACTTCCACACTTACATACACTTTTAATTTTAAAAAAATGACACTTTTTAGATGCGCAAAAAACACTTTCAGAAAAATGTAGTGGGACAAGATTAACATATTTTGTCAGATGAATATTTAAATTTTCTTTACATGTACTTTTTATTTGCGTAGAACTACTAGTAGTACGTTTTAATTTTTTTTATAAAGTCCGAAACTGACCCCAAAAACGCGTTTTTTCCGTCTTATTAAAATCAGTTTTTCTGCAAGGCCTACACAAGCAATATATTTTCCAAGGCTTTATTTTGAGCTGTGCGCTTTCTAAAATCTTTTATTGCCTGGTTGTGGCGCGCACATTATCGTGTACGCATTTCAAATTGGGCGGTTTCAAATTATTATAACACTTATAGTTGGTTAGGCTTTGTCGTAAAAGGCAGTGTTTTTCTTTACTGGTTCTTTCTTAATATTTATAGATGCTTTTAAAATAATTTTTTACAATTGTTACACGATGCATGGGATTAATATTTGTAAATGTGTAAATGAAATTGCGATTTTTTTTTATTTTGTGATTCATACTTCGACATTAAATAAAAATTAAGTCTATAATTCGTTATTTTATTTTATATGTAAAACGATGGCCCCTTGTGAAATAAATTTACACGTAAAAAAGTTTATATAAGCTATATACTTATACAGTTTAAACTTTGACTACCGGGCTTATTAACATAAGTAGATTAATCTTCATAAAGTGAAACTGAAAACACTTATTATTTTGTATTGCGAATTTAACATTTTATGTTCGTTCCTATGTAGTCTATATAACATAGGTCATTTTTAACATAAATTTTAAGACATTGTTTCCCATGCATTTACTAACGGACGCTTGGATTATTGATATATTTGGTTCTATTAATTTTTTTTAGTAAATGTGTCATGTAATTTTTTTTATTTAAAAAATTTGGTGTGAGGTGATGGATTAGAAGTTAAAAAATATGATACCTAATCGGGAAACGGGGTCCGAAAATAAAATTGCATTCTTTTAGAAATAATAACGTTTTCATCAAAGCCGTAAATTTAGATTGTAAAATAAAATGACAAATACATTTTTTAAAAATTAAATTTAACTTCCATCTTGAAACATCTATATATACGTAGAATAAGGCGAGTTATTTTGGTACATTACTTTATTACAAAACTTTATTTTAAGCGGCCCGCTTTCTATAAACTTTTATTGTCTAGATACGGTGCGCAGATTTTCTTGACGCCGTTTTAATACGACTTCTTTTGTTTCTTAATAAATTTTTTTATAAACTAAATTTCATTTATAACATTTATATTATAGTTTATTGGTGCTATGAGGTAAGAGACTATTGCCTTTTTGAGGGGGAAGTATCATACTTTCTTCATCTAATAGAAGATTTTACAAAATGCACATCACTTATAATTGTGTTACGATGCAGCGTCGTAAATTTATAGACGTTTTGAGTTATGAGTTATAGAGATCTTTTTTGAAACGCCGTGAATAATGTTTATTTAGTAGATGTGGAAATGAAATGGTTAATTTTGTATTTATGGTCATCAAAAATAATAATTTTATAAAATGTACCTTTTAAATATGGAGGGAATTTTATAAGGCGCTGTTTTAAGTGAAAACAAATTACGCAATTTGGCGGCTGGATAGCGAAGTCAATAGTGCACTCGTCTCACAAGCGTGGAATCGAGCCCACGTTAAAGCCACCATAAAAATGTAATGAATGACTAACGCTAAGAAAGTCCTCCACTGACCTGGAGAGGAATGGGCGCCACCAGGGTCTACCAAGCCCGAGAATGTTCTAAAGGAAACATTAAAACCCCCTACGACCACAAAAAAGAGGTTATGGGACTAAAAAAAAATATATTTTTAAAATACGCAAAACGTACCTTTTAAATTATTAGGGAATTTTATAAAGCATTAATTTAAGTGAAAACAAATAATAATTTCATTTTATAAAAAACATATTAATCTATGTTTTTACACGCTTTTATTTAAGTCACACTGTTTGTATGTTGTATCCTTCCACCCATCCATCCTTCCTTCAAATCTTGAAACGTAAAATTAAACCACTTCTGATGGTCATAGAGATCTCAAAATTTTACCACAGATAGATCTTGAATGACAATGCATTGTAACAAAATTTCAGATCGATCGAATGTACCGTATTGAAATTATTGCATTTTTAGTTTATCTATAGTCTATATATAAGCATCGGTACCCGTCTGCTTTGTTGACATCCATGAGTTTACCACGTGAACACATCACCGTGGTATAAAACGTTGGGCGGGCGCTTATGAGGTGTTTGGTATAAAAAAAAAGATTGGTAATAAAACAAACCCGTAAAAACAAAGTTTTTGACTATAAATCCCTTATATATGAGACATAACTAACAGTATTGATTATTTTCAAACGCGACAAACATTTACAGACTGAATCTGTCTAACTCAAATTTGCTTCATAACCCTGGGGGGGGGGTGGGAGAGGGGGAAAAGTCTGGTCACCGATCGCTTGACCGAGCTCAGCGAGACACGTAAAATGTAAACAAAAGCACGCCGGTACTTCGATGGGTCGTGTCAACGCGTCAACTCAAACTTTCACGTTGAAAAAAACCACAATAACAAACAGTGAATTTGATTACATACGTTATATAAGGATAAACTAAAAATGCATAAATTTAAATAAGGTACTTTCGATCGATCTGAAATTTTGATACGATATATTGTTAGGTGAGACGGGTCCGTGTGCCAAATTTCAGCTCGATGCCTTCACGGGAAGTGGGTCATTTTTGACTTTTGTTTTTCCGCCCGCCCAAGACAGAGAGACAGAGATGACGACAGACAGAGACGGCGGTGAAGTTAATATAAGGGATTTAAAAAAGATGTGTAGGCTTCAGACGTGAATTTTAAAGAGTTTTTGTTATAAGTTTTAAAAAATAGCTGCAAAAACTAAGTTTTTGACTATAAATCCCTTATATATGAGACATAACTAAAAGTAGTGATTATGTTCAAAGCGTTTCCTTTTTAAAAAAATATTTTTTAAATATTTAATTTATTATTTAATTTTGTTATGTTGTTTTTGGGGGTAGGGGGGGTGGGGGATTTTCTTATATATATTCATTTATAAAAAGATAATATATTTAAAACCATGAGTGTTTCATGTGTATATATGATTGGATATCTCCTGAACATCTATATTTCAAATGCTCTTGATTCATTTATTTGTGTGTGTCTTTTTACACGCTTTCATTTAAGTCACACTGTTTGTATGTTGTATCCATCCATCCATCCATCCTTCCTTCAAATCTTGAAACGTAAAAGTAAACCACTTCTGATGGTCCTAGAGAGCTCAAACTTTTACCACAGATAGATCTTGGATGACAATGCATTGTATCAAAATTTCAGATCGATCAAATGTACCGTATTGAAATTATTGAATTTTTAGTTTATCTTTATATAAGCATCGGTACCCGTCTGCTTTGTTGACATCCATGAGTTCACCACGTGAACACATCACCGTGGTATAAAACGTTGGGCGGGCGCTTATGAGGTGTTTGGTATAAAAAAATAGAGGTAAAATTAAACAAACCCGTAAAAACAAAGTTTTTGACCATAAATCCCTTATATATGAGAATAACTAAACAGTATTGATTATTTTCAAACGCTACAAACATTAACAGACTGAATCTGTCTTAACTCAACTTTGCTTCATAACCCTAGGGGGGGGACCCGAGCTCAGCATGACACGTAAAATGTAAACAAAAGTACGCCGGTGTTTCGATGGGTCGCGTCAAAGCGTCAACTCAAACTTTCACGTGGGAAAAAAAACAACAAACCGTGAATTTGAATTACATACGTTATATAAGGATAAACTAAAAATGCATTAATTTAATTACGGTACGATCGATCGATCTGAAATTTTGATACGATGCGTTGTTAGGTGAGACGGGCCCAAATTTCAGCTCGATCGGATCACGGTAAGTTGGTCATTTTTTACTTGTTTTTCCGCCCGCCCAAGACAGACAGAGAGAGAGAGAGAGAGAGAGAGATGACGACAGAGACGCCGGTGAAGTTAATATAAGGGATTTAAAAAGATGTGTGGGCGTCAGACGTGAATTGTAAAGAGTTTTTATTATGAGTTTTAAAAAATAGCTGTAAAAACAAAGTTGTTGACTATAAATCCCTTATATATGAGACATAACTAAAAGTAGTGATTATGTTAAAAGCGTGTCCTGTTTAAAAAAAGTGTTTTTTTAATATTTAATTATTTATACTAATGAAAGCCTAATCCATCACTCAGTTACCAATATGTTGCCGAATTCCCATTTTTAATAGAAGGCTTTAATTGTGCATGCTCATACCGTAAACATTACCTAACAAAATTAAGCACAACTGAAATTAAACTAATTATAATATACCGCAGTATCACGTTCTCTTATATTAGCTAAATTATAATCTAATCATTGGCTACCGGGCGAATGAATAGATCTAGACCAAACTTATGTGATATTCTACATCGAATTGAACTAAATACCTCCACTCATACGTGTCCAGATTACAAAATTCAACTTTTTCTTAAAATGGTATATATCAGTTTGACAGAATTTTAAAACTATTCTAATATATATACATCTTAATTTAACTTGGCAAGTAGATACTCTAATATCCAGACTAAAATACTGAGAAAAGGAGTTGCGGGAATAGAAAAACAGGGGGATGGTGGTGGTGATGGAATTTACACAATATAATATCTTATCGCAAAACAGAAATAAATATTGAATTTGGTTCCTTAATGAAACTGCAAAATATTAGATATTGGATTACATCTAAAAAGAGTAATTTTAAAATAGAGACAAAATTTTAAACAATATTTATGAAAAAAGTCGTAATGTAAATTGATATGGAGAAAATATGTGAGTGTGTGTGTTTGTGTGTGCATGCGTGTGAGTGTGTTGATTTATTTTAATTTTATCTGTAAGTTACTCAAGCGTGTGACAACATGTGTTTTATTCCGAATGCCATTCCTTGCTAAGCCAAATCTATAGTTATGAGATATTTTTCTATGCAGGTTTCCAAAATAAATTAATATCGTGTTGAAAGGTTGCTTTTTTCAGTTCCCAATGGCCAATTATCGAACTTAAAAATGTCTCAATTTTAGAGGATTTTCAGACCAACGATAAGTGGCGTAAGCGTAAACTCAAGGGAAAGTTTAGTTATATTACAACAAGAAAGCCTGACATAAACCATCGTATAAAGATATATTCTTAACAAACAATAAGTACCATATTTTCACCTAAGTAATACAACTTTTAATATAGTATACTTCCGCTGCGAAGTGCGGGTATATTTCTAGTATATAATATATTATATTTTAACTTTTAAAAAAGTATTTGCTTGAACACACTCTATTCTCCATACTATGGAGATTTATGATTCATGAGTTACGCTAACAGATTCAGGGCAAATCATTCAAGAGTTTTCTTTTGAAGAAAAGAATATTTATTAAACGCTCTTCACCCAATACTCTATTTCCAAAACTAAATTGTTTTGTTTATTTTGATTTTTTTCAAATAATATATGGTATGCAAAAAAGGGATTTGCTTGAACGCGCTCTATTTACTATACTGATTAATGTGTTACGCCAAGTGATTTCGTATATAAAATATTGAGAGTCAAATTATGATCATCAGCTCTTTCCCCTTCGCCACTGTATTTAACCTTATGGTTTATCATTTTAAAATGTATTACAGAGATTATAACTCTGATAACCTTTGTTTAGGATCATAAAAACTCCACATGTTTTATGCAATTTGATATGAATCCTTATCGGAGTAACATATGTGTGTGCAGAGAATGCCTTTGAAACACCAGCATAACATAAATGCTTCAGCAAGGTACTACTTAAAGCCGAAAAATCACCCTAATTAAATGACTTTAATTATGAATCGATTTAAGATATTTTTAATGTTTTTAAATGACTCTCAGCAAAAGAAAGCCATACCGACTTTACAGTTTAAAAAGAATTCCTAACATTATATTATTCAAAAACAGAAGCCCAACCCCCTCTCCCATAATGATTTGGAAAAAAAAACGTATTGTATGAATAATTCTATTGATTTTTTTATTTGTTTCCCTTCAGACTTAATGCAATGTTTTAAGAATTTTTGTAAAATATATTTTAGTTCATGTTAAAAATATTCATTGATCATAGCATTTTATTATTTTATGTTTTATCTATTGTAATATACACCTTATATTTATCTGCATTCAAGTTTAATAGAATATAGTCGAAAATATTCGTCTCGACTATTTCTTAATTTTAAAAAAATGAAGTTAATTTTTTTATTTTTTAAAAATTATTTTTGCATAAAGTGTAAATCTTTTTTTCTGTCTACATTGTTATTCCTACATAATGTTAATTAAATAAGATACAGAACTCATTTTTTCTTTAATTGAAATATCCAAAATAATATTACAAATACCCCTAATGGTATTTATTTTTTATATCGAATCTTCTCTAAACATATCGGATTTAAAGCACATCTACCCGCCTTATATCAATTTATCCCTTAGTTACAATTTAAAAGGTAACCAATAAATCGACTTTTGTTTCAGATTGCGTCCATGTGCGCTTGTAGGGATACGTTAGAGCATTGCTGGGTAGCAGACTTGTGTAGTTGTTGTTTTACGTTTGTTGTATGATAAGCCTCGTTTATAATAAAGTTGACTAAATATGTGCTAGTATTTTAAAGTCGGCTTATTTCTGGTTGCTTCACGGTTAACTGAACATATGGGGCATTGGTCTCGCATCAAAGACGAACAACATTTGACTTGAAACTTCCTCGATCCCCTTGAAGAAACTTTGCAGTAAGCAACAATTAAATAAAGTTGAAGTTATTTTCTTGCCTTATATATACTGACACTCCTTATATACAGAAGTATTATTGCATCCTACGTTCTGTAAGTGACGCAACCCTTAACATCAATGACAAAAATGAAATTGCTTATGTTGAAACGCCTTTCATGATAAGTTGGTTTCCGGGTTCTTCGTAGCAGCTATACATAGGTTTTAAGATAAAAAAGACTATTTAAAAAACTCTCTTGACTTTTGACTTTCCATTTCTTTCTATTTTAAACTTCATCACCGAAAATCGTACTCTCTTCTCGTAGGATTTTCTTTCTAATATTTAAATGACTATCGATTTTTTTAAATAACCGTTCCAATAAATAAATAAGCGAAAGTACACTTCCAATTTATAAAATACTAAAATCAATAATTAATTGATCATGAAAATTTATGTACCGTATATACTCGTTCTATATCCCGTTCGTTCATAAGCCGACCCCCTTCTTTTAGGAAGACAATAATGTAGAAAGTGAGTAACCCGCTCATAAGCCGACCCCAAGATATACCTGTATTCTTTTTGTTTCTTTGGTACACAGTGGCGAAAACTCATACATTAAAATTCGTTGTTGAAAACAAAATTTGTAATACGATTTATTAAAATATTCACAAAAATAAATAAAATGAATAAATAAGGTAAGTGCAGATGTTTAATAGTATTTTTTAGCTTCTGGTAGAGCAGTCGAATCTTGCATAATGTAGACAAAAAACTTGATTATGTACAAAAACAAAACAGATATTCAATGTACATGCAGAAATCACCTATGACCCGCTCGTAAGCCGACCAACCCCCCCCCCAAATTTTCCCTTAGATTTAATCCAAAAGAGGTCGACTTTAGAACGAGTATATACGGTAATTCATTTAAAGTATTAAAATTACTAATTCTTTGGAAACATACTTTTCAAAGTTATAATTCTTTAGAGCTCCTGTAGCCAAGACTACCGAAATACGCACTCAGATTAGAAAGTAATCCATTTGTTTATTGGACAAACTTTGTGACCGTATGCTTAAGCCCAAAATAAATTTTCTGACGTAACTCCAAATGTTTCTGGTTCACACACGAATAGGTTTGTGTGTTGAAGTCACTTTGTGTCATTGCTGACGAGAGGTGATTGCGAATAGGGCAGATAATATATTCGTTTAAATATAGTTCCATGTAAACTTTCTAATGATAATCGGCCCGAATCCAAACTATGAAAACTTTTTTTGTTAATATATAAATTTTACTTGTTATGAACATCTGTCTCCACACTTATATGCTTTTGCCAAGTTATTTTAGCACTGTAGTTATCATGAAGTCTGCGAAAATTTAATTACAAGCAGAAATGTTTGAAGTTAAACAAGATCAATTAAAACAACGCAATTATTTTTTAAAGTATCCTTACTTTGTGGACACTAAGTGAGTATAAAACATTCATACTTTTTTTCTCAATTTACGGCATTTATTCATGTTGGGCTTCTAGTGAGGCTGGCTGTTTTGTTTTTTACAAATGCCCATTCAACTTTCCAGGGGCCATTTATTCAACAAACGCTTAAAAACGTTTAGCGAACGGTGCACTAATACATTAAAATTTGTAAACCAGAATACAAAACAGTTCAGCTAAACTACTGGTACTTAGATTAATACTCTTCAAAGAAAAAAAACAAAAATAGTGAAATATAATACATTTTAATTTTTTTTAAAAATATCAATTTGAAACCTTTAATGAAAACCAATATAAAAATTTACCAGTCATCAAAGAAATATCTATTAAAAATAATAAGGAGTCCATACTTTGCGTTTCTATTTATCATTCTAGTAAATAAAGTTTAATTTAATTTTGATCATAACACGGGTCGTTCTGGTGTGTAGGTTACCCTCATTTAGATAAGAAATAACTTCTTCATTTGAATTTTAATAATAAATTTCTACTTCTGTTGATGCTAAAATTAGTTAGATGGCCGATTTGGAAACAATCCAAGTTTTAAAAATAATGGATGAATTTGCTGTTCCATTAAGTCATTAAAAGTTCTTTCAAATTCTTCGAATTCAGACTCAATTGCTCCCAATCTTACACTTAGTTTATTAGCTTCAATTTCCAGACCTGATATTTGTTCTTTGTTTTCTCTCCTCTTCTCTAAAACTTCATCAGCGCTGTGTTTGATGTCTCTTAAAGTTTCTGGGTTTATACAGTTGTCATTGACAGTGTCACAATAAGCCTCCAAGCGGTCTAGTAAGTGTTGAAATTCTTCCACGCCCACGTCACGCACGAATGGCTCGGTTAGGACAGTCCATCTCATGGTCACCGAACCGTCTTGTGAGATACTACCAAAACTTTCAACTTCGCCTAGGTTGGCAGACATCCATTCGTTTGAGTAGGACTTCAATCCTTTCCCTGGTCTGTTTAGAATGCAAGTCGCTTTTCCTAACAGTAACGTCTTTGCTTCGTTTGTTTTGTCGTTTTCATCAATCAACTCTACTTTCCAAGTACACAGAATCGGCCAAGCTAAAGTTGTCGATAATTTAGTTATGTTATTATTGTCCTTAAATTCCTGTTCCTCGACTTCTAGGTAGACGTAGAGCAAGTTGTCATCGTAGAACTTGAGTCGTCCAGTGATGCTGTAGAGTTTGCTAAGCTCCGTTTTAGCGATGGTCAGATTGCGACGTTGAGCAAAATTTGATTTGAACTCATGAATTTTAATGACGTATTCTTTAGGCTTTAGTCTATAAAGATTAACGTTTCTGTCTCTAAGCAGCTGGCGCAAAATCCTGATGTCACTCTTTAATTCTGATATAGATGTATCCATGACTTTTTTCTTATGAGTTCAATGGTATTTGAAACTGATAGATGTTGTAAATTCCGTAGCGTTCTTTTCCTAAATATTAAGACAGAATTTAAAGAAATATTTTATTATTGATTAATTTTAAGTTAAAATATTGCGTGCTGAAATTATTGTCGAAAACGTTTATTTCATGTTAATAAGTTTGATTGAAGGCAAAGATGAAATTTACGATATTTCCATTTTGTTTCCTCAACTAACCAAAATAATTTGATTTTTGTTAGTAGCTTCTTGGGATGTATCAAGGCTGACTATTTTAGAAGTAAAGCAATGTTTATCTTCGGAAAAACGGTCATAAGTTATGCACAAAATTCAAAGAGAGTAGATACTATCTCCATAATACAAATACACATTTCTCTTAGATAAAATATACAATCCTTGGTGGAAACTACCTCGTAAGACTCCGATCCTTATCACCCAGTTAAAGATTGAGCCCTTTCCAACACAAAGTCACATCGGTTGATGACGATCTTAAATACTTATAGAAACACAAGAAACTTGAAAAAAACCTTTCATGAAATTGCTATTCTTTTTTTTTAATGCACCGCATACAATCGAAGCTGAAGGATGCTGATTTAAGTAACTTTTGAAAACATAAGAGCATATAAATTAATGTAAAAATCATTTGCTAAATAAATGACTGTCATATGAAATTAAGTTCTTTTTCTATAGTTATTTTATTTTATTGTTTATCTTACCTCTTGAGTTGTATTTTAGGTGTTTTATTTAAAATTAAATTAGTTCTTTCTGTATTAATAAGTTTAAATGGTAAACACTCTATCCCACATAAATCATTTAAGTGGGACACCGCAAGTAAATTCCAGCCTATTTACAAAGAAACACACTCAATGACATATGTATCTCCTTGGCGTTATATAACACATCGTCTGCAGGCAGGAAAAATGGCCCGCCTCAAATTGCATTTACGTCTTACTGCTATCTGAGGTGTGCGTCCAACTGTGACAAATGATTCACTTCCTGTCTTTCCTTCTTAGGCATGACACACACGCCTGGAATTCCTGGATATCTCAACAAAAGAACTAGAGACTACACATATTTTAAACTCTTGCCCATGACACGCACCAGCATCAACAAAAATGGGTCAGCATCAGAAATTAAAACCAATGAGCGTGGCGTTAACTCAACAAAAAAGATGTTATGTTAGGGCCGACTTCTCCTCTAAGTATACATTCCCGACCGACAAATTATTTTTTTAAATAATTACATGTTGGTGCTGCTGTATGCCGTATATGGTTTTACCTGTCGCATTAATGTTTATAAGATTAAATGCTGTGTATTTAATGTATGTGTAGTTCAGTTTGTGTTTGTCAGTATTTTATGTTTGTCATTTTATTATTATTGATTTTAGAAAATATACATGTCGCAAACTAGTTCAATAATCTCTAGTGTAATAACTATTATTATTATTTTCATAACGAAACTGAAACCCCTTACATTCGAGGAACATTTGTATGCAGATGACAGTAGCAACCTTGATTTTCTTTAAAAATTGAAACAAGTTTCCCCATCTTTTTATATTTTTTTTTCATGTTCTCACATAGCTCTGTTTGACTAGCGGTAATGCGCGCCTCTATAGCGCTCTCTTTCATAATGAAATCATAGAAAGTAGAAACTCTTCATTTACTGAGAGAAGCTTCAGTTTCGAGACCCCTGATCTACAGCAAAGACAATTACAAGGATTTGTACACTTTGGGTAATCAACAGCATGCTCCGATCTCATGTTGTGACAGTCGTGAACAAATTTTATGATATTTTACAGTCTCAATAACGTTGTAAATTACATTTTTGAAACATTGAGACATTATTGACATTCACCAAATGATGTTCATTTCTAAAAATTCAAAGAATTTGTTTGTTTTTTTAAAAAGTATTATGTTTAATTTTGTTATTAAAATCTATACATTTTCATCACAAGCAAAAAGATTAGAAGTATTAGGCTAATATTGGTGTTCGTACATATCACGAGGTTATTTTTCGACAATAAGGCTTGTCATCTCTAAGACCGGAAATATCATAACTCATTGTGTCATGTTCTAATTTTAGACTACATTTTAAGCATAAATTACGAAACTGTTTTTTCTTGTTCAAGTCTCATATGCAGTCTTAAATTAACGAAGAATAAACACATATCAGATAAGATACTTCCTTTCTCAATATACCTACAATTACATATTTACACTTATGTTTATTAAGTTTCATTACATTTTCCCTCCTAAAAACACCGGATAGTTCTATTAATACTTTCTCTTTAGAAATGACATGCCCTGTAGATTTTATGAACGACAATAAAGACCAATTTTTAGGTTGATCACAATATAAAATGATAATTTTGTTCGTTCGATAATCAATATACAAAAATGGGGAGTTTGTATTGTATTGTCTAAATTGATTTTAAAAATAACTATTAGTTATCGCAGTTTTTATGTGAACAATATCATTTCTTAAAATTTATTTATATTTTATTTGTTCAAATATAATAATTTTTATAACAATTTTTTTTTATAAAATAGATGCTTAATGGAAAAGTTTATAAAATATTTAATAAATTAAGCATTTATCAAATACAGTTATTCTCTAGGCTATTTCAAATAATACGCATTTTTCAGTGGTATTTTTAAAATTAAAGAATGTTTGGCAGAATACATTTTTTTAAACAGGATACTACGATAATAAATACAGACAATCATTTCAATACAAGTTATGTCTGATAAACATTTTCCAAAAGTACATTTCACAGACTTAGACATTTGGATTGTAATTTTGAAGGTATATAATAATGACAATAAGATTCAGATGCATACATAATATATAAGCCCAAGTCACTGGCTCATTGGATCCCTAAATCTATGCTATGACGTCATTGTTTGAGCTTATCTCTTAATACAAGGTGTACATCAGGAGGTGCGCAAAATAATTATAAATTAAAGAGTCTAAAAAATATTATATGACTTTATTGTTTTAGCTTATATTTTAATTTTTGAAAAGGGAACGATGTAAAAAGAGGATTTGAGGATTGTTAGTTATAAACTACTGTGTGTACATTTCAGGACGTTTAATAGTTCGTATTTATCAAACAAGGATAAGTTACTTGGGCTTTTGACACGCAAAAAGGGCGCCTTAGGCGCCCTACAACCCTTATTATAAAATAATTGGTGTACATTTCAGGAAGTTTAATATTTCGTATTCATCAAACAAGGATAAGTTAGTTGGTCTTATGACAAAAGTGGGTGCCGTAGGCAACCTAAAAATAGTTGGTGCCTTAGGCGCTAATGTGCTCCAGCACAACTTAGTACATAATAGAGGTATTGCTAGGGCCTGACATTTTCTTATGTAGCAAAACGCTTGCTTTAACAATGGACAAACGAGTAGTAACCTCAGGTATCATTGGGTGGGTACAAAGCTGTTTTTTTAATTTAAAAACAGAGGTTAACAATCGGCTAATTTGCTGAGTTAATATTCTGTTTAAATTTGTTAGGTTGTAAAAACGTACACGTTTCTTAAGTGTAACAATAAATTAAAATCGCTTTATTATAAACATTTTCTTTAAAAACAAAACAATCAGCTCATTTGATTACTTCATATTCTGTTTTGTTTTGTTAGGTAACAGCAACATATACGTTTCTTCAGTGTTACACAGAATAAACAATCGCTTTTTATAAACAAAAAAAGGATTCAAATTAAACTTCTTGTAGCCAGCCACTTTATATTAAACATTGGTTGAAACACAATCTTTATTTATTTTCAAGGCAATCTGCACTATTCGTGATATCTTTTGTAGTTTAAAATTAAATTCTTGAAACCCTTCTTGAACACTGTTTAGACCGTCATTAGTTTTTGATACATCGCATTTCAGTCTTAAAATTTCTTCCCTATTTTCATTTTCTTTTATCAGCATCTCATCAACTTTTTGCTTTAATGTGATGTAAGATGTTTTTGGTCCAGTATATTGTACACAGTTCATCTCCAACTTTTCTAGTAATGTTTTCAATTCATTCATACTAAGACCATTGAAAAGTGGCTCTATAGAGACAGTCCATCGCACGGTCATCGAATAAAGGTTCGATATTTTTTTCAAGTCAACTGAAATCCAATCGTTTGGATGTGACCTCCCGCCTTGTCGTGGTTTGTTAAATATACAAGAATCTCCTCCTAAACAAGTGGTAATCTCTTTGTTGTTGGGATCATCCTCGTCAATGACGTCAACTGACCACGTACACTTGACTGGCCAAAGGAAAGCTGAAGACGAATGAATAGCCTCGTCATATTGCGTTTCCTCCACTTCCAGGTACACAAAAAGTTCATCACAACCGTAGAATTTTAGTCGACCAATACAGTGGTACACGAGAGCACTTAGTTCGGCTTTAGGGGTGGTCGTCTCGTAAAAGTTACCAGACTTCGGCCGATCTACCTTGTGGGAGTATGTCAGAGGATCACTTTTAACCGTTTCCGGATGTTTCTCTTTGAGAAATTTTAATAACATTTGTACATTGCGTTGCAGCTCTAGCACTGAATTTTCCATTTTAAAGATGTCTCACTTGTATATATGCATATGCTGAAATAGAATTTTTTAAAAATGTCCTTTTGCTATAATAAATAAATATTATTTTCAAATAAATCTTATCTTACAAAAGTTATAAATTGCATATGTACAGAAAATGTATAACGTTTCTAGAAGTAACTAAGAAACCTAATTTTATATCAACCAATGAGATAGGCATAAAGAGTAAATAAATCAAATTTATAGCGAGTGTTTAAGTGTAAAAATAGAAGACATGCCTAGTATATCAATGGATAGTCACAACCTGACTACTTGTAGCGTGTATTCATTTAAATTCATGTTAAATTTAAGGTTTGTTGGCAATTTTAATTGATTAATATCAGGGAACGAGGCTAAGCCTAACAGGCACGCATAGCATGGAGATCCTTTTTGAATATGAAAATAATGAATATATATGAATAAGCGTTGGACTTTTGTTTGTTATTCCAGGATCGAGATCTTTGTTATGAATTCCTATTTCAGGCGAGCTAAGTTTTTCATACCCCAAAATGTTTCTATTTTGACTGCTTTTCGTGGCCAAGCTCCACGCCTTTGTCCGGCTACAATGTCTACAATGTGAAATCGTCTACTGTAAATGATTGCGAAGTGTGCCCACTTGACATTTAACCTCGGGTGTAGACTTAACGATTTTGGTTCGTATTGGCCGAAAATTTTATCGGAAGCGTACCTCTCGGGTGTGGGGGGAGGGGTGGGGGCGGAGGTAAAAGAAAACAAAAACAAATTCCTGTCATTGTCTCTCAACAAAGCTTTACATCTGCATTTCACATTGTTAAAGACTGCCACCAACGCTCTTCAAACAAAGCTTATGTCATAACCCATCAAAACCTCTCCAAACACTAAAGAAAGACATCTTTGCATTGCCTCATTCACTTTGTCCATGTGACGAACGCACATCTGTGTATGAATTTATCATGGCAGATCGACATTATGTTTTTTTCAGGAGTCCTGGTTTTGACAGACTAGGGATGAGGTAAAGTGCGCTGATCTTGCTCCTCTCGGCTATCTGTTCGATCATTTCCACGTCCTGCTCGAGATGGAGGCCTAGCTGTCGTCTAACAAAATAGTTTATCCCGTGATGTTTCAGTTGTCACATAATTTAAATTTGAACACACATCTTTCGAAATAGTTCAATTTACCTTGTCAGTGACCCAGCAGATCGTTCACTTCATGTTCATTTATCGTATCTTCCCTCGCAGAAAAAAAATTAATTGACGGACATCTTACTTATCCAAGAAATCCGTGTACTTTTGGATCATTGCAATACTCTGGCTGGAACTTACGTGCTTTTGGGTGATAGAAAATTTCATTTTATCAGCCCCAGAATCCTTCAACAGCTAATATGATGAATCTTTTGAGTTAGCTTTGAATTTAGAACCAAAAATGGGGGCACGTTAGGATAACCCTGAACACGGCACATAGAATCACCATTGGAATCTCCAATATTCATGCGACGTAGATCAGTGCTTCTCAAAGTGGTGGTCCGCGGACCGGTGCCGTCCTAGGGCTATCCGCCGCCGATCCGCAGAAGCTATCAAAAAAGGGCAGAAAAAAATTGTCAGCGCAATGAAGATAATGCACCGGTCCCTGGTGCAATGGAAAAAAATCCTGCCGGTCCGCAGTACTAAAAAGTTTGAGAAGCACTGACGTAGATAACTGAAATACCTTCAAATGAAATTTAAATAAATAACTAATAAATAAAGAAACACAAATCATATTATACACCTTTCATTACCTAGTCCTTTTACGTGGAAAAATTGTACGGACAATTTTAAAAGAAAGATGTACGCTAAAATGCCAATGATATTGACCCTTTAATCAATGGATATAACCTCTTCTAATAGTGATTTAATGTCTCAGCATAATTTCGAATAGTTTTCTCAATCGAAATACGCAGTTCGCAGTCGTGTTCAAGCACCTAAGGAACTGAGAAGAGTGGGGCAATTGCTGCGAGGCAACGTTCGGTATATTTAAAGTTCATCAGTAGGGACTGAATTTGATAAGAATGATCAAATAAGTTATAAAATAACATGGCTAAAGCATTATACTTATAGTAGATCTATTTTATATGAGCAAAAATATTAAACATTCAGTTGAACAATTATAGTATTACAGAAACCTACCCTTACACAATGTATACGCACCTACTTCGTCTTGTGAAAAAAAGAAACAAAGTGAAGTCCCAAAACAGCATGTACACATGGGTCGATTTATTTTTAAATGCACGGATATTCATATGACTGAGGACTGAAGGGGGTACATCACCCAAACCCTAGGACAAGTGCCCAAGGGCAGGCCTAGTCTAACTTCGATGGGCAATGTGTCAACAAGGAGCCCGAGCCTGCAGAGAATCGGTCAACCAAAGCCGTCACGGGCTGGTGAACCAGGTTGTTTCAGGTAGGTGAACAAAAATTAGGCGCAGTATGCTGTCGTGATCTGTTAACTAGCACCTGTTAAAATCAAGAGATCACCTTAACACATACGCCTTATTAAGTATGAAATGTTTAATGACTTCTGTTACTAAAATTCATCACTTTCATTAATTAAAGACTAAGGTAATTCTTGTTGTTTTATTTTTGTTTTGTTTTTCATATTTCATGTGCAGTATTCTAACTAAATCCTATTTTCATGTGTTGTTCATAAAACTAATCTTTTTAAGTATTTTAAACGTGAGAAGCATTTTTAAAGAATAATCAGATGTAGCAGTATCTTCTCTAAAATACAAGGTAAACAACATAAATGTCTCATTAAAAACAATAAATTAAAGCTTTATTAAAAGACTGACACAAGTAGATGTTCCGGCTAATGCTTTCATCAGTAGAAATAAATGTATTCAAGTATTCAAATGAATTTCCATTCCATAATGCATACTATACCATTTTAATACTTGTATTAAGTTATTAATACTGACGAAGGCGTCAACCTAAGCGTCTACTTTTGAATTCAGTTGAATAAAGCTTTAATTTGTTGTTTCGATCAGACAATTCTTGTGTGCACATTTTATTTTAAAAGCCTTATCGCAGTCCTATTCTGTATGATATTTAATGTTATCTCTGTGCTTAAGACGACAGCACTTAAGTTAGACAAAAAGAAAGGTGTTGAAATGCGCACTGCTAAAATGTAATCTACCATTAATTACCCCACACTTGATAAATTACTGGAGTTTTGTTCAACATTGCCTTAAACCTTTTAAGTGTTGTGATTTGGTTTGTTTGGTTGTTGTTGTTTTTGTTCCCTTTTAAGACATTTAATTTTTATTTGGGCATGTGAAGCAGCATTCAAATCTTTTAGCAGCCACGGCCTACTAGAGGATTATGTGGCTAGCACCGGGAATCGAACCCAAGACCCATTGGATTTCTAGTCAAACACACTCCCTCCCCCCCCCCACACACACACACAAACACTTTTGTAAATTGAAATTTAGCTTTAAAATTCTAATTTTGTTAAAGAGAAATTATAAAGAGGAACAAAAAAGGGATGATGTAAGAAGAAGAAGAAATGGTAATAGACAAAGATGAGAACCCAGTACGTACTGTTAATTTTAAATCTATTCTGTCACCATTGTGTGTAAGATGTGAGCAAAGGATTCAAATTTCCATTTTAGAACTTATGCGTAAATAAGGCTTTTAAAATTATATCTTTATATATTACAGCCGCATTTAAAATAAAGAAGATTACCACGTTCCACGCTTATCCACGGTTTTGCCTAGTCTTTTTATTCGAGTTTTGAATGTTGATAGTGTATTTGTTTTCCTTTTTTTCAGACAACCCATTTTACGCCCATTTGTCAGACGGGAAGAAGGAATATTTGTGTTTGCTGTTGTCTAAAAATAAAATATTTTAACAGGGTATATGTGGTCCTGACAGGGTGTCACTAAACAACGAACGAATTGGTAAAAAAAAGGTTTCCTCAACGAACAAACAGACAAAAACAGCCTGATTGCAGTCTAAACAAAAGTGTATCTTTTGTGTGTGTCTCCAGATAAAGAGAACATGTTTTTATCATTATGTCGATCAGAGGCTTGTAATAATTATTATTGCGTATAATTTCCCCGTTAGAATTTAATGGATGATGTGTTTCTATTACTTAACTCTTTGTTCTTTTATCCTCTAGTGTTTCTTGTCAGATTTTAATGAATCTTGAACTTTTTTATTTCATATGTTCTAATTTATATTCGCCTTTTTTTTACTTTGGTTCGTTAAAGGTAGATTTTTTTTTCTTGCATACCTCTGTTCCCATATTAAAATGTCACAAATTAGAACTTTACATGTATGGTTTATATTTTGCAGTTTATTTATATTTCTGACAGTTAAAAAGAACAGTGATTGATTTATTTTGCTCCACTAAATATGTAAATTTAAGTTTCTTAATTTTCTATCTATCATAGTATCATCTGAGCGATCTGATGAATGGCCGTGAAAGATTTTCTAGACTATGCATCCGCGCTTTCACACATCCTTGAGGAATCGGACGATGATAAACACTTAAACATCATTCATGAAATAGATTTATTGAAGCTGTCGAAAAGATCACAGTTTAAAAGCTACTCTCCGGTGCATCTTCTACATGAACATTATGGTTTAAAAGCCCAAACTTGTGTTGAAAAAGTCAGCCAAGAAGAATGCTACTCAATTTCTTTAATAATAATCCAATGCCCAGTTAAAGATGATGTAGTATGGCCGGCCTACGTCGAATGGAAAGTGTGTGTTGTTCATGCAGACAAAGAAGTGTACCTTGACCTGCCACAAAAGTGTTCACTATTTCAAAAACTAGATGATGAAAAAAATGAAAATGAATTCACCTCCAAATTACAATTAACAAATGTAACGATAAGCGAGTTTATAAAGGATGAGAAGCTTTGTTTTAGGTGGACAATCATAGTAAATGGTCAGACGACACCAACAAATCCTGTAACACCTGACTCTTCATTTCAAACCACAGATTTGAAAGATCATTTGAAGTCCATAATTTCTAAAGTGCAAGTGTTAGATGAAAACCTAAATCTCGCCAAACATACGGAAGATTTAGATAGCATCCACAAGGTTGTTTCAGAATGTGAAAATATCGACTTGAAGTTGGAAAATGTTAAAAGTGCCTATCAAGATATTAATAACAAAGTGGAAATACTAAAGGACAAATTTGTTAAACAACATCAAAAGTTGAACGATTTTTTAACAGACTGGGACTATTTGAGGACTGAAACTACAAAAGAAGATAATACAACAAGTACCTTACATCTTATGATCAATCCATCGAGCGAAAGTCTTTTAGAGAATGAAATAACTTCTACAGGTATTTTCCCAAACATTGATTTTAAAATCAGTGCGTACTTATAAAATCTATATATATATAAATGAAAGTATGTATGTTTGTATGTATGTATGTATGTATGTATGTATGTATGTATGTATGTATGTATGTATGTATGTATGTATGTATGTATGTATGTATGTATGTATGTATGTATGTATGTATGTATGTATGTATGTATGTATGTATGTATGTATGTATTTATGTATGTATGTGTGTATGTATGTATGTATGTATGTATACATGTCCTTTATAGCTATGAAACTTTTGGAGACTTTTGAGTACGCTCCCGGGATGGTAACTGGCAACATCTTGTTTTCAAAATTTAACACTCATGGGCCCAAAGTGTGATTTTTAACGCAATTTCCATGGGATAAATTACGTTTATATATTTGAAATGTCTGTAGAGCTTGCACGTGCAATCCTCCTGATTCATACCAGAGGGTTCGGGTCTTTTGCAAATATGCTAAGGAGGTCCCAAGGATGTGCAAGGGCCTAAAATATACCGAAAAGATTTATTGGATTTCCTGGAAAATCCAAAAAAACCCGAAAAAATATCAGTATTTTGTCGATTTCTTGCCAACCATAACATCTATCGGGTTGAAACAAACGTCAAGCAATAGCTAATAATATTTAGAACAATGTTGGAGCAGGAACTTTGTATGTAATCGGCTTGAATTCCACTCTCGTAATTTTAGAAGCAATTTATTGAAAGCAATTGTTTTGTTTAGTTTCAAAATTATTGATTTGAAATTACTTTTAATGTAATCTAGAATGATAGTTAATGGGGTTTTCCCGCTTTGTGAATGCTTATGTTAGATCGTTACGTGGTGCGCATTATATTGACACATTCTTGGTGTGATGAAGCGTGAGGGGATATGACGTCATATAATGTTTCCTTTCAGAATAACTTATTTGAATAGACTTTTAATGTAATCTAGAATGATTTCCCTTGAATAAAAAAATCGGAGATTCTTTTTGGAAATCGAGTTTAAATACTCATTCGAGTTTTTATTTCTTGTTTTCTTATATGAGCTACATAAAAAGTAGTTTAAGCGTTATATATTGTGTAAATGATTTACTCTTGAATAAAAAATCGGAAATTGTTTTTGAAAATTGCGTTTTAATACTAATTCGAGTTTTTATTACTTGTCCTCTTATATGAGGTACATAAAAATAGTTTAAGCGTCAGCTATTGCATAAATTGATGAATCTTAACCAAATTTTGTATATAACAACTTGGTAGCGAATATTAAAATACTATAGGGCACTCATTTCCTAATGTCCTTCCTTCGGAGCTAGGGGCCCAAAATGTCTTTTTTTTCATAAACGTTGAAGATTTTATTCCCCGTTTAATTATTAACTATCTTGAGAAATATAGATATATATATCCATTGTAAAATTGATTAAAATGAACAGGTGTTTTGTACTTTATATCTTGCACTAAATGGGCCCTGGGGCCCCTAATGTGGTTTTTTGCTAATATGAGCTATATAAAATTGGATTAGTTTATGCATTAGCTACTGAGTAAATGAATGGATCTCAACCAAACTTTGTTTACAAAAACTTGGTAGCCCATATTTAAATACTAAAGAGCACTGAACTACTAATATCAATTTTTTCGGGTCTGGAGGCCCCAAATGTCATTTTTTAGTAATCGTTTAATATTTTATTTCCCATTCAATTTTGAAAGATCTTGAGTAATATAAATAAATGTCTGCATTGTGAAATTGATTAAAAATGAATATGTGTTTCGAACTTAACATATTGCAATGAATGGGCCCGGGGGCCCTATATGTTGTTTTTTGCAATTGTGAGCTATATAAAAATTAGTTTATGCGTTAGCTTCGAAGTAAATGGATGGATCTTTACCAAAACGTTGTATACAAAAACTTTATAGTCCGTAAGTAAATAATATATGGCAATGAACTCTCAATATCCATTTCTCCGGGGCCAAGGGCCCCAAATGTCTTGTTTTGGTATAATTTCAGGCAATATTTCCCACTCAATTTTAAACGATCTTGAGAAATATATCAATGATGAAACTGAATTTAAATGAACAGGTTTTAAAAATGTACATCTTGATCCGACTGGACCCGAATGTCTTATCCCTTATGTCTTTCCCTTATCTATATATATATTTACCGGGATGGTAACTGGTGAAAGAAATTTGATAATTGACACTCATGGGGACCGGGGGCCCAATATGTCCATTTTTCTTATAGGAGCTATATAAAATTAGTTTAAGCGTTAGCTACTTGATACATGAATGAATCTTGACTAAACTTTGTACATTCAAACTTGATAGGCCATATTACAGTACCTTAATAGGGCATTGAACTTCTTATGTTCATTCCTTTAGGGATGGGGGCCTAAACCTTTTTTTCGTAAACTTGAAAGACTCTTTTCCCAGTACGATTTTAAACGATCTTGAAAAATATTGACAAATATATATCATGATCCAGATTGAAGTAAACAGGAATTTTAATGTTAATCTCTTGTAGCGTTCTTGAGACCCTTAAGGTCGTTTTGCGTATATAAGTTTTGTAAAATTGTTTAGGAGCGACTGGGAAAATGGGTGAATCTAGACCAAACTTGGTTTATAATGACTTGATATCCCATATTAAAATACTAAAGGACATTAAAACTCTAATGTCCAACCCTTCGGGTCAAAGGCACCAAATATTTTTTTTTCGTGAACGTTAAAGACTTTAATCCCCATTCTGTGAGTTGGTCTTGATGTATGTAGATAATATATTCAATATGATTCAAATTGAAATGAACTATTGTTTCAAAATTTACTTCCTGCACCGAATTGGCACGGGGCCCATAATGTCAGTTTTTGTTGTAATGAGCTATAAAAATTACTTTTAGCGTTAAATTCCGCTAAAATTAATAGACTTTAAAAATCTATAATTTTTTTGTTGTTGTTTTTGTAAATACTACTCATAGAGGCTGGGGCCCCGAAATGTTGCGATTTTCTTTAAATAAACTGCATTAATGTTACTGGGTTAATCGATGTATCTTCACCACACTTGACACATAAATACGTGACAGTCCATAATAAAAATTACTATGTCCATTCCTTTTTTCCCATGGACAAATCTCTTTCATTTTTTAATTTTTTAATCATTTTTTATTTTACTTTTAAGGCGTTTTTTTTTCCTTTTGGATTTTACATGATGTAGACAAATATTAACACACATATACATCATGGTCAAGATTGCAATATACGAGTAAAGGGATTGTGAAATTAATTTTTATCTTAAACAACTTAAGACGCCAGGGCCTTTTATGTTCTTTAGTGATATAAGCTCTAGAGTTATTATTTTATTCAATCTATTGCCCTGATAATCTAATAATCTCTTGAGTTCAAAGGCAATCACAAAATTTAAATTATAACTCAATTTGGGGCCTGGGCCATTAATATCGTTGTTTGTTTGTTTGTTTGTTTTTTTGTTTTTTTTTGTGTTTTTTTTTGGTAGGCTTATTAAATATTATTTTATTCATTCGTTTGCCATTAAACTTTAACTTTTTTGCACATTTCCATAAAGGTTTCTGGCATAATTGTCTTAAAACGTACTGCTCATTGGTTTCTTTGAATATTTTCCGTTTTAAATCCCTTAAATTAACTTCACCGCCGTCTCTCTCTGTCTCTCGATCTGTCGTTCGTCGTCGGGCGGGCGGAAAAAACAAAAGCCAAAAATGACCCACTTCCCGTGATGCGATCGAGCTGAAATTTGGCACATAGACTCGTGTCACCTAAAAATGCATCGTATGAAAATTTCTCGCGTTTGAACATAATCAATACTTTTAGTTATGTCTAACATATAAGGGATAGACTGGTATCACCCAACAATGCATCGTATCAAAATTTCAGATCAATTGAAAGTACCGTAATTAAATTAATGCATTTTTAGTTTATCTCTATACAACGTATGTAATTCAAATTCACGGGGTGCTATTGTTTTGTTTCCACGTGAGATTTGAGTTGACGCGTTGACGCCGACCGTTGATGTCGACACCCCCTCACGTCCCTTCCCCTAGTTTTACACCCAGGGGATATCATTCGGTGTCAGTCTGTAAATGTTTGTCGCGTTTGAACATAATCAATACTTTTAGTTATGTCTCATATATAAGGGATTTATAGTCAAAAACTTTGTTTTTACGGGTCTTTTTTATTACTGAGATAAATGCAACGGACGACGGGTATACTAGTTAATAAACTTAACAACTTAGCAATTTTTCATATTTTTATTTCTGGCTGTATTCGAGCCTCTATGTTTCTTAAAGAAAAATATTTATATTTAAAAATATTTTAAACAACTAATTTAATCAAAACGGTGTTTTAGAATTAGTATTACTATAGAACTGAATACGTCCCGCAGCGTAGCATTCGCAGACTTTCTCATGGATAGTGCAAAGAAAGAGTGGAAAGAACGGACACAAACTACAGCCCCTAGAAATCAAAACAACTTGAATGAATGTCAGATTGTTGGTCTCGAGACATTTGCACTGTGGTTATCTACCTGCCCATCACCCGTCACCACACTAGCTTGCCAACCATAAACTGTGTTCGCAAAAATGGGGGGCTGTCACAAACACACATTTTAAAAAAAAATAAAAAATTATGTTTTCGCTGGGGCTTGAACCTATTATATTGAACAACCTTTCTGTCGCGCAATAAGGTGCGTATTTTATTGACAACACTTTTTATAAACACATTCCTGATCGGTGCGCATTATATTAAACATGTTTTATGACACATTACTACAATTTTGTATTTTTGATTGGTCTTGCGCTGCGTATTAACATAAACATTCTTTTAGTTATGTCTCGTTCATAAAGGATTTATAGTCAAAAACTTGGTTTTTCCCCTTTTTTTTATTAAATCCTTTGTATTAACTTGTGGTGTCTGAGCCCTTGCTTGTCGCCAAAACTTTGGATCGATTTTAAACACACTTCCTCGTAAGCTAGCGAGCTGAAATTTTGCAGGCAGCTTTGTGCCGATAATAAAAATGATGTATCAAAATTTCAGATCGATCGCATGTACTGTAATTAAATTATTGAATTTTTAGATTATTTTATTTATCTCTATGTATCATGTTATTTTTTGAGATAGAGTATCGTGTCGCGTATTATATTGAACAACCTTTCCTGTCTCGCAATAAGGTGCGTATTTTATTGACAACACTTTTTATAAACATATTCCTGATCGGTGCGCATTATATTAAGCATGTTTTACGACACATAATTAGCTTTTTGTATTTTCAGATGGTCTTGCGCTGCGTATTGTAATAAACATTGTTTTATTTATGTCTCTTTCATAAAGGATTTATAGTCAAAAATCAAAAACTTGTTTTTTATGAGGGGTTCTTGCAAAAAAGATTGATATGATGGTGATTTAAAACATATAAAATATAATATCCCAAGTCACTCAATCACTGTTTGTATAACGCTATGACGTCATTGTTTGATCTTATATTTATACAAGGTGTGCATCGAGAGGTGCGCAAAATGATTATAAATTAAAGATTCTCGCAGTAAAAAATATTATATGACGTCATTGTTTTAGCTCGAATTTTAATTTTGGAAAAGGGAACGATGCAAAAACAGGATTTAAGGATTGTTTATTATAAAATACTTTGTGTACATTTCAGGAATATTTCGTATTTATCAAACAAGGATAAGTTACTTTGGCTTTTGACAAAAAAATGGGGCGCCGTAGGCACCCTACAACCCATATTATAAAATACTTTGTGTACATTTCAGGAAGTTTAATATTTCGTATTTATCAAACAAGGACACGTTAGTTGGGATTTTGAAAAAAGTGGGCGCCGTAGACGCCACGGCGCCCCAGCACAACCTAGTATAGTTATAATAAAGCTAATGGTAAATTACAATTACTACGTTTATTCCTCTTTCCACACATTCATCATTTAGTGTCATGCTATTAATTTACCAGCAACGTTCTCTTGCACTTTGAACCAAATTTAAAAGTCCACTTTTTTCGACACACATCGCCCATTCTTAATCTCTTCATAGTCCAACTAGTTTGTTCCAAGAAATTTTAGAGTTGCTTAAAATTTGACTTATGGGCTCAAAGATGTATTTCTCTTGTTGTCACATGTCTAACTTCATGTTAATGTGCAATATTTCTTGTGTAGCGTTCAAGCTGGGGTCCAGATCTCTGTCATGCTATATTTTCTTCGACATCAAGGGAGATCTCACCAAAGTCTCACCTTTTTCTATTAGCTTTACATCAGTCGCCATGTCACTAAAACCATCAGGAACCATATTTCAGTGAAGACTTGGTTTCACCAATATCAGCTTTTTGTCTGAAAACAATTGTCACACACAGTTTCATCATGCAGCAATTCATAATAAAAACAAGCTGTAGTGTCTATTGCAACAACACAATTTGTTGTCACAACAGCATCAGGTTGTGATTTCGGTTTTTTTTACTCATAAATTCTTTTAATTTCAAAAATTCTGAGCCACTTACATGATTTTTAACAAGTATTGATGTTCAGTGTTGTAATGTGTTGTCTTAGTGTATTCCTTGATCACAACCATATGATCTCTAACTATAAAACAAGCATGTTTACTGACAATATTAATAACCATATAATCGGCCTCCCAGTGCCTTTGAAAGACACTGTTGTCTCTTGGACATTTTAATGGCTAGGTCAGATATACCAAAAAGTGTACATCTAGATACAGTCGCTTATTTGATATAAGTAGCTAATCTGCTGTAAAGCATTCTCTTAGCAAACATATTTGATTCACGATATTTGTATCAAAGCAAGAACGACTTCAGTAGCCTATAATTTAGGCCTAGCTGCTAAATAAGGAAAACTTTAAATCGCTGTTTTGTATTTGTTTTTAAATTATGTCTGCTCAACTGCTTAAAACATATGTTCTTTCATTTAAAAAGTATACAGCATCGAAAATGTAATATAAAAAATATAATAAATTATTTCTTTGTGTTACAGAACAAAGTGGTGTGAATCTTACTGAAGAAATCACAGGTTTGTTTTTACTAGTTGTATTAAAGAACCTTTTAGATTTAAAAAAACGAATTTTTTATATTTTTTTTTAAGTTTTTTTTTAAAAAACTTTTGGTCAATGGAGTGGGGAAGGGGTGATTTGTGAAAAAAATATTTAAAGAAATAAATTTTATGACTATACTGTATGAGCTTATCAAATATATATTAGTACAATAACGATAAGAACAAAAGTGACATTTAGTGGACATTTTAGTGACTTTTTTTCATTTCAATTTATTCTAAATAGATTAAATTAATACATATTTAGTTTACTTTTAATTTTCTACTAAAACTGTTATATTAAAAATAGTTTGTGTGTAACAGTGAAATGGATTTCCCTTTGTATCTATCACTCGATGAAATTGATGGTGCTTTCTCTTGTACCGCTTTTGTCTATTTTAGTCCAGCAGGCAAGCTCGACGCCCTTTTGATGTTCAATAGTTTTTTTTCATGTATCTTAAACATTTCTGTCGTCTTTATATTCTATATAAGAACATGGGATGACTATCCCGTAGCATAAGCATAATAGCTTCAAAAGTAGGACTTCTTTATGTTTCCTTTTTAAAAAAATAATACATTCAGACGGGTGAGACCGTGAAGTAAGGAGAAGCTATTTTTAAAATATATGTTCGAAATCTGTTATTTCAAATAATGTGATGCAAAACCATCCATACAGATGTATATCAATAATCTGATGTTGTTATTTATTGTGAGACCTGTACTAGAATATGCATCTTCTGTAAGGGACCCATCCACCAAAGAAAGCATTGATAAACTAGAACAAATTCAAAAAGAAGCTGCCAGATTCATTACTGGAGAATATTCAAAACTGACAAGAATAACACCATTGGTTAAATCATTAAACCTTGAAACACTAGAGGATAGAAGAACCAAGAGCAAAGTAGTAATCATACATAAAGCAAGTAATTCTAATTTAGAAATACAACACAAAGATAACTTAATACAACCCTCTGATAGACATAAGCATAAAACACATTTCTTATTCTGTATGCAAGAACAAACACATACAAATTTTCGTTCTTCCCGTCCGGAATTCGGGCGTGGAATGGGTTGCCTGAAGAAACAAGGAAAACCAACACTTCATCAACATTTAAATCTCTAATAAAAATGCAGGACTAAACACAAACCATAGATAAGCGTAGGACGCAATAATCTTCTGTATAGAAGGAGCGTCTGTAAACAGATAAGATAAGGTAAGATAAGATAAGATAAGATAAGATAAGATAAGATTTATTCATCTGCCATAGTAAATATGAATGCTTTTAGTAGTTTTATGAAAATTGTTTTTAGCATTCATATTTTCTGCGACTTAATAGTCTGTACATATTTAAGTTTGTTTTTATGTGTGTTTTTTTAGCATCAACTACAAGTAAACACCTTAAACTTCTCTTGATTGGTGAAAGAATGTGTGGAAAAAGTGCAACGGGAAATTCTATTCTGAAAAAACGGTTCTTTAAATCTAGTGGAATGAATACATTGAGTCCAGCTATTCAACAATCTACATCGTTTTATTCAAGTGATATCCAATTAACAGTCGTTGAATCACAAGGGTGCCAACAAAAGGATATTATGGCTGCATTAGAATCATGTGAAGATGGTTTCGATGCTATTTTATGTGTTTTCAAATATGGAGAGAAATATATAAATGACATATTTGTCAACAATATTAGTATGAAAGGGGATGCATTAAAAACATTTGGCATAATGTTGCTAACAGGAGGGGACAGTTTGCTTCTTGACTTCCCAGATAAAAGCCTTGACGATTGTGTTGAACAGTGGATCGGAAAATATCCAGAGCTACAAAGATTGGTCCAAAAAAGGGTAGTTGTGTTTGATAATACAACAACCTGTGACGTGAAAAAGGCCGGTCAATTAAAAACGCTTTTACAAACGATTCAAAACTTGCCCGGTAGGCCTACACGTTTCAACAAAGACAAGTTCATCAAGTATGGGTTAAAATCATTGTACAATTTTCTTGAAGGTTTACACATTTTAACTGATAAAGACCTCATACTGAGAACATTACTTGATTTATCTACTTTCAACAAATACTCCGTGGACGCAAGATCCAATAAAACAAGGACTTTCAACAATTCTCTTCGCCAATTTGATAGAAAATGTAAGTATAATACTATATAATTTTAATAAGTTTTTTGCTTAACAATACATTTAAATCGAAACATTTATAGTAACCTTTATTCTGGTGTGTGCATGTGTGAGTGAGTGAGAGAGGGAGAGAACGAGAGACGGAGAGAGTGTTTGTGTATGTGTATGTGCTTGTTTGTGTCTGTGTGTGTTTGTACAGTTTGTTTTAAGATCTAATTTGTATATATTTAGTAGCGAATTTTGATCTTTGCTTAAAAGAATTTAAATTTGAAGAAATGTTGTGTACAAGCGAAGAAATAACATAATATCGTCGGAAAGCATTGACTTATTTCATAAGCGATGTAATGTTTTGTATTTTGAAAAGAAAAATTAAAACACCAAACATCTGTAACCAATCAGTTGAGATCAGTATGCTCTGTTAACTATGGAAAACGCAATTCTCAAAAGTGGCTTATTTACAGTCAAAATTCCCGATTCACACTAACAATATATGGGTTAAAATGTTAATGTAAAAGAAAGATATCAACTTCTCTATCACCACTTATCTCTGGAAGCTGCAGGCCAGGTTCGATAGTTTCAACTCACATACAAAATCTTTTAAATATTTCTGGTGGCTGTTGAAATAAGTATAGTGATAGAGCTTTCAAATCCATGTTAAATAAATTTTAATAAATAATGTTTGGATTTTTTTACAAAATAATTCTGCATTTAAATTTACTGTAATTCATAAAAGTTTCCGTACTTGGCTGTAAAAATCTTTGTTCAAGTTTTTAAATCCTAAAGACTTAGTAAAAAATAAAACGAATTTTTTTCATTTATCTTTCTCTCACGTTTCATCCAAAGAGTTCTTATAGCAGAATTAGGAGAAATAAATAACTTAATTTTGGTATTTAAGCGATCTAACAATAAGGATATTGCTTTAAAACACATTTGTTGCTTGATTATTTTGTGCAATTTTCATAATTATGTTCAGAACCATTTCCCGTTTGCAATAAAAAAAAAGGCAAATTATATATTATTTATTTCAGATCAGATTGACGATCATTTCGAAGTTTTGCTGATAGGAAAACCAACTAAAGACTTGGACTCTACCAAATCCTGCATCGAAAACATGAAAATTAAATGCACCCATTCACAGGATCCTAAAACAGAGATTGATAAAAATATTAAAAAAACCCTACTCATTGTAATATCATGTATTAACAGTTCAAATGAGGATGATAAACAAAACTGGAGCATTTTGAGAGCAAAAATGTTACCAGTATTAAAACAAATGGGTATTTTGGTTCTGATTGATGGGAACGAATTATTTTCAAAAGAACAAAACCTTAAAATAACAAAATGGTGCCTCCAACAAACAGGTTTGATAAAAGAATTTTTTGAGGCCTGCTCTTCCAGGGCTGTTTTATTGGATTATAATACAAAAGACACTTTAGAGAAACTTTCTCAGGAGTTGGAATTAGTCAAGTTTATTGATGAGATCCTAGTTGCCTCAAGAAAACATTGTGATTTATCTACTTTTTCTCAAGATAGCGGAGAGTATTCATTTGGTATGAACAGAAATTTTGGGGGATATGAAAACCCATTCCAAAATTCAAGAGGAGGGCCCAGACTGGGCCCCGGTAAAGCTTTGCCAGACAGAACTAGTACCTCTCAACTTGGTGTGGCTAAAAAGTCTAAATTATCTACTTTTTCACAAGATAGCGGAGAGTATTCATTTGGAATAGGCAGAAATTGGGGGGGATACAGAGAAGCCTTGCGCCGTGAGAACGCTAGGCTAACGTCGAGTATCCGTAAAGCTTTGTCAGATAGAACTAGTACCTCCCGACTTGCTGCTGCTCAAAATTCTGAATTGTTGAAAGATACAGAATCCCCATAAAATAGACTGTTTCTTTTGCTGAAGACTTCTCATTCTCGCACCTTTAGCCTGATGCATTATATTTTTACATAATGTCATTCGAATAAATTATTATCTTTTCTACATGTGAGATGACTAATTTGAGTTTTATCGAAACTGCATCCAGTTCATTCCCATTGAAATATAGGGGATTTAATGGATCTTTTTGAGTTATTTATATTTTTTTAAATTTTAAAATAATGTATAATCTTTTGACGATAAATATAGATTACTTTTTATTCTAAAAATATATAACACAATGTTACTTAATGTGTACCAATGGTTATTTTCAATATATGCAAAATGTAATTTTGATTTTGATTTTTGTAAACCATTTAGTTCATTTTTATTTAACCACGTTTTATTAACTCGCTTTCGTTCCTGTGGATTTGATTTGTCTGTCCACAATTTTTCAAATCTGCCACAGTACAATTAAACCACTTCTGATGGTCCTAGAGATCTTGGATGACAATGCATTGTATAAAAATTTCAGATCGATCGAATGTACCGTTATTAACTTATTGAACTTTTTAGGTTATCTATATATAAGCATCTGTACCGTCTGCTTTTATTGACATCCATGAGTTCACCCCGTGACCACATCACGGTGTTTTTAAAACGCTGGGCGGGCGTTTATGAGGTGTTTGGTATAAACAAAAATATAGGTAAAAAAATATTTTTAAAAACCCGGTTTTTGTAAGTGGACTAAAAAGAATAAAATAAATATAGGTAAAAAAAAAGATTTTTAAAAGCAACGTTTTAATAAGTGTACAAATTTTAAGAAAATAATTTAATACTAATAAGTTCAAGTACTTTCATATAATATGACTAAAAACGTGAGGCGGGTGTTTGGTATAAAAATTATAGAATTATAATTAAGAAGGCAAAAAAGATATCTATAAGTGAGAGAATGAGTGAACTGGATATGTAAAACCTCATAAGCGCCCGCCTAACGTTTTTAGTCATATGATATGAAAGTACTTGAACTTATTAGTTTTAAATTATTTTCTTCTTTTTAGTACACATAAAAACGTGTTTTTTTTAAATAATTTTTTTTACCTCTATTTATTATTTTAAATGTTCTCCTGCAATCAAAGTCTTTTAAACATCTACCGATAGGACTATTGTGATGAACAATACAATTTTATCCTAATCTCAAGTTAAGTAATTTTTTATTTTTTAAAAATTTTTTTGCAGAGAACCAACATTTTCACCTTAAACTTCAGCCTAAGACTTTCACGCACGTTTAGACAAAAACAAAAAAAAACATTCATTTCTTAGACAGGGATTCAATTTGTATAACCATGTGGAAAAAGACATAAAATGTATAGTCCAAGTATATTTACCAGACTGCATTAGATACACTGAGATGATGGTGTCTTAAGCTGACTAGAGACCAGCTAGATCTTCAAAACATAACACCACACCTTCGTGTCTAAGTATAATCGGCGCATAGTAGATAAACACTTTATTTAAACGATGGTGTTATTCAAGTAATATACATAAATCATATGCTTGCAATTAAATATAAAACAAATATAACTGATATGATATTGTTAAGGGCACTTTTTGGATAAACGCTAAAGGGATAAGGCTGTGGCTACACTGGAGCTGAAATTAGACACTGTTGTATACGGCCGTATCTTTTGAAAAAAATCAATTGCAAAATCAGAGTGTGCATGGCTAAAACTGCTCAGTGAGAAACGGCGGTGCACGACCGTGTACGCCCATCGGGATAAACATTTTTTTCCAAAGAACGCACGGCCGTATACTGCAGTGTCGAATTCCGGCTCCAATGTAGTCACAGTCTAAGGACACCAAGCGTTTGTTGTAAACTAAATTTTTATGCTGAAATGGTGTACCTACCATTACACATCCGGAGTATTTCATCTACCAAGTCCTTCAAGACTGCACTTAACACGCATCTTGTCTAAAATTTATTTTTAAAATTAAAGAAACAACATTTCTTTTTAATGATTAACGTAGCTTATGTGTATTGTACTGTTATTTATGTGGTTATTATGTAAAAATGTATATTTAAATTATTATATGTATGTAATTATCTCCACGTAAAGCGCTGTGAGCCCGGCTTCTTGCTGGGAGACAGCGCTATAAAAACTATCAATTTATTATTATTATTATTATCACTGAAAAGTATGTAGGAGAAAGAATAAGGTAACCTGGAGAAGGGTTTTTATATAGAATATTGCTGCGATAAAGCTTTTAAATAATACTGATTAGGGTGTAAATATACGTCAAAAATTATATTCGTTTCAATACATCATCTATTTGTGGAAGATAGCTTGGCATAGACATTTGTATCATACATTTTAATGTGTGTAATATCGTGTGTTTATATTTAAGTCAACTAGTTCTGAGCGGATCATGCCTCGGCGTGCAGATGCTACCCAGCTTACACTTCCTGTGTCGAGCTTAAAAACAAGGGCATCACAATACAAGCATTCGTCAGCAGCTCTAGCATTGACTAACCTGCGAATAAATGATTTTTTGGAAGCCATTATTGAGAGTGCGGGCAGAAATCTTCCTTCCATTTAAGGCTTTGAGAGTGCACTTGGGCGTTCCAAGCTAGGTCCTGTTAGGTGCAGGTAATTATTCTTTCTCCTCTTGTGCTTCGAAACAATGAAGTTCTTTCCCTTACACTTTCGTAGCGTACCTGCCAGTCAGACACGTAAAGCTGTACCCAAGGCCAGTCTTTGCAAAAATTAAATTATACTATCTGGACCGATAATCTTAACTTTGATTTACCGCTAAAGATGAGTTTATGTGTGCCACCCATGGCTTTAAGTGTATTTTGTTAAGCTACAAATAATGTGTGTTTCATGAATACATGTATTTACTTTTTTATTTGGAATGCGGTAAGATCAAACGGAGCTGGGGTATTACACCTTATAACTTCCGATTTTATACTTTTTTTCTTTATCTCCCTCTTATTCTTCTTTTTATTATTTTTATTTTAATTATAAATCTTGTTATTACTTTTTATATTGTCATTATTGTTACGTAATTTTATTTTGAAAAATATTTTTAATACTATAAATATTAATATACTATTGTATCACCCGTCAAAAATATCGGAAGTTTTCAAAATAAATATACATCAGATTAAAAGTTAACGTAATACAGAACTTTCATTTATCGTATTTATTTTTATTTTATTCATTTATTTCCCTATTGAACAATTTTATGCGGACGTTCGAAAAGAGTTATTATTTGGTGCGCTGCTTTCTAAAATTAGTAGCGTCACGGACAGACAGACGGGACAGGCAGACGTGACATACATTGCAAATTACGTATTTTGAAAAATATTTTTATTACTATAAATATTAACATATATTATTACTATTGTTGTTATTATTATTATTATTATCGTTAATCCATTAAATTTGGTCATTGTCTGAGGATTTCATTTAACACAGAATACATTTTAAATTGGTTTTAACAAATAGTAATGTAACAAAAGGTGACATTTCTTCTTTTAAACTAATGAATATAATTGGAACGACTATCCGTCTTATAATATTTTTAAGCATTACATTTTTTTAAAGCATCAGAGTGATCAATTAATCTGACAGCGGAATTATAAGTTACAAGGAAAGCTAAATGATTTGTCAAACATTATATTGGAATATTTACATAGTTTTTACTCATCTTACACTTTATTTTTCTCAAAAAACATTCAAAACAAAAACTACACTTAAAATTACGGGAAGAAAAGAGGGAAAAGTTTTGTCTCCCATTATTTGTTTAATAATATATGTATCCAAACATTCTTTACTCATCAATACGGTCATGGAATGTGTGTATCTATAGTTAACTTTGAAAATTACACTCTACATACAAAATACATAAATGTATTGTGTAATTAAATAAAAAAAAATTAAGGCTTGAAAAAGGAACAAATTCATAAGTAAACTTTACGGCTTGTGATTTAATAAAAATATAAGTATTTAAATTAAATGATTTACTTTATATTTTATCTTTAGTACCATAGAAATATAATTAAGTAGAGACAAAAACATAAGCAAAATGAGAATAAAATACTCTTAGAAAATACAGGATAGGAGAAGAGGAAGGGTGTATCAAAAGTTAGTTTTTAGAAAAATAATAAGTTTCACCAATTATTTAAAATTGTGAATTAATTTCAATTGACTAATATATATATATTAAATTTAGACCCAAACTGCGTATTCCTCGCATAAAAAATGCCAAAAACTGCAATATCTAAAAAGCCGTGATGTAATTCACTATATTGATGACATCTTTGAGAACATCGTCTGATATTTTGCATCTGTCCCTGTCACAAAGAGCTTCTTGGTGAATGAGAAATGATACCCTAATAAATGGATCTTTTGCTTCTTTAAGAAATAACTGTATGAAACCAGATGTTTTTTTCTAACATGCAAAGTGCAACATCACTAGTAATTGAAACTACTTTTTCTGATCTTATGTCTTGTTGCAAAAAAGCTTCCATCAAAGCATTGTAAATGTCTATTCCTTTTGTTCTTCCTTGCAATGAATTTGAATTCTTTTAGCCAAGATTATCTGCTACAACCTTTGCGTTTTATTTGCCGTGTAACAAGTAATATGATTGGCCCAAACAATTGAAACGTCATAAATTGGGTCAATTAATGTGCATATCATTTCTATGACGATTTATAAAAATCTTATATCTAATCTAAGGCCTGATGCTAGTTGCAGTATGTGAAACGTTCAAGAACAGACTAAAACACTTAATTAAATTGCATGGTATCATTATATTGGTATTTATGATTTAAAGAGCAATATTTTAGTCGCGTGCTAGCCGATGAGGCTCTGCGTGCCGACTGTTTTACGCATGTCATAGTTTCGCCATCGCTGGTCTATGTTCTATATAGTATGAGATATCTACACATTTTTTATGACTTTAAGTTGACTTTTTTTATTTTTTAAAAAAAATAATTTAAATGAAATGTTACTGAAAAGAGAGCGATTAAAAAAATCAAACATTATGATCTTCCTATAGACGACTAAACATATTGATGTATTAATGCTAAATGTGTATGTTAACTATTTATACATTTCAAATTTCGTTTTCATCCATTTATCCTTTTTTTTAATCAGGTAATAAAAATGTACGTGTTCTAAAAACATTGTGAGTTGTGGACCTTACTAAACATTTGTGTTCCACATGCCTGACCTTGTTGAGAAAAGAAAAACAATTTTTATAAAATGAAATATAAATGTAAATTAGTTTTTCTAAGCGTATTTGTATGTTATGTTTTAAATTGAAACATGGTAGAAGTGTTGTTTATATTATAGGCATCGAATTTTCTGACATCCCAATTTTTCAAATCATTATACATTTTTCCTTTTAAAATTATATTATAAGCTAAATTATATTATATATCAATTTTAAAAATAAATATTCATTTAAATATCTTTGCGTTGTGGACACTCAATGAATATAAAACCTTGACAATTTTTTAAATCTACAACATAATTTTCATGTTGCGCTTGATGTCAGGCCGGCTTTTTTTAAATTTTGACCTTTTTACATAACACAAACAATTGTTGCGACAATCTCTTTAAAAAGTTTAGCTAACAGTGCATCAACCTATTTCTGTCATAGAATACAACAAGTTCAGCTGGACACTAAATCTGGTAACTTGGATAAAGATAAGTGCTCTTGATAAAAACAAGGTTAAGTATAATTAATTTAATCGAAAAACATGAACTTATCATTTTCAAATGTTTAAGGAATACCATTATATATAAATGTTGAAGTTATACAAGATTTAGTTATTCAAAGTTCAAAACATGCATCATGTTAAAGAGCTTAAAATATTAAACATAACAGTCCGTATTTTGCTTTTATATTTCTCGTTATAATAATAGAAATTTATTTTTTTATTGATCATAACACTGGTCTTTATAGTGCTAAAAATAGCATCTTTTAGCAATGGAACTAAAATTGTAATTTTGTAATTTTTAAAATAAAGTTCTACTCTGATTGTTGCTAAAAGTAATCATCTTTAAACTGAAGTTCTCGGCCGTTTTGGAAACAATCCAATAATGGATTGATGTGCTGTTCCAATAAGTCTCTAAAAGATCTTTCAAATTCTTCGAACTCAGACTTAATGGTTCCCAATCTTGCACTTAGTCTTTTAGCTTCAATTTCCAGACCTGATATTTGTTCTTTGTTTTCTCTCCGCTTCTCCAAAACTTTATCGGCGATGTGTTTGATGTCTTTTAAATTTTCTGCGTTTAGACAGTTGTTAGTGACAGTGTCACAATATTTCTCCAAGCGGTCAAGTAATTGTTGACATTCTTCCACACACACGTCATGCACGAATGGCTTGGTTAGGACTTTCCATCTCATGGTCACCGAACCGTCTTGTGAGATGCTTCCAAAATTTTCAATTGCGCCCAGGTTGATAGAAAGCCAATCGTTTGAATAAGACTTCAATCCTTTCCCCGGTCTGTTTAGAATGCAAGTCGCTTTTCCTAACTGTAACCTCTTTGCTTTGTTTGTTTTGTCATTTTCATCAATAATCTCTACTTTCCAAGTACACAGAATCGGCCAAGCTAAAGTTGTCGATAATTTAGTTATGTTATTATTGTCCTTAAATTCCTGTTCCTCGACTTCCAGATAGACGTAGAGCATGTTGTCATCGTAGAACTTGAGTCGTCCAATGATGCTGTAGAGTTTGCTAAGCTCCGTTTTAGCGATGGTCAAATTGCGACGTTGAAGGAAATTTGATTTGAATTCATGGATTTTGATGACATATTCTTTAGGCTTCAGTCTATAAAGATTAACATTTCTGTCTCTAAGCAGCTGGCGTAAAATCCTGATATCACTTTTTAAATCTGAGATTGGACTATCCATGATATTTCTTATTTATTCAATGGTATGTGAATCTTTTTGGTGTCTTAAATTCCGTATCTTCAATAATGAAACGTGAGTGGTTTCCTTAATAATAATAACAAATGTAAGGAAAATTTGTATTTTTGATTGACTAAATAAATATTATTTCCAATGATATAAGTAATTTAGATTGAAAAAATAATTTAAATTTACAAAACATTATGCTTCCCTTAGCTAACAAAAAGTGGGATTTGTTTAATTGTTAATATGAATTTATTATGACTTTCTATGTAACAAATTTAACCTTTTTTATGTAAAACTGTTAAAATTATGCACTACTTTCATAATATCTATTGTTTCCCAACTAAATACGTGAACATTATAAAAGCTTTTTAGGTAGATTCACTTTGCTGTGTGAAAACTGAAGCCGGAAATTCTGACTGGTTCCCAGTCGAAACAGGCGTGAAACAACTATGTGTAATGTCACCAATGTTATTTGGAATAGCAATTGATTGGGTCATGCGAAAATGCACAGATGCCGGATTAGGCATCAAATGGATCGAAAACCTCACATTGGACGACCTCGACTTTGCAGATAACCTGGCTCTTGTAAGCTCAACGCATCTGAACACCCACGAAAAAACAGATCGTCTCCAGCACTTTTCGAATCAAATTGGTCTTCAAATCAACACAACTAAAACAAAAATCATGGACCTCACAAACCAACCAAATGATGTTATACTTAATGACCAAACTATGGAGAAAGTAACCAACTTCACTTACTTAGGAAGGAAAATGTCATATGACGGAGATGCAACATCAGAGATAATGACTCGAATTGCGTTGGCGTCAAGTGCTTTTAACAAACTTACAAATATTTGGAGATCAAAGACACTTAACAAACATATAAAACTTAGGCTTTTCAACTCTTGCGTAATCCCTGTACGTAATCCCATATGGATGCGAAAGCTGGAAATCCACTCAAGCTATAGAAAAGAAATTATTTGCCTTCGAAAACAAATGCCTCCGAAAGATTTTGAATATAAAATGGAGTGATTTTAAATCAAATGAAACAGTAAGAGAAGAAACCAACCAAGAATATGTGTCAACCTTTATAAGGAGAAGGCGTTGGAATTACATCGGTCATGTTCTTCGGATGGACGAGAGAAGACAACCACGGCAGGCCTTCATATGGACACCAAAAGGCAAAAGAAAACAAGGAAGACCAAAAGAAACCCTACGTAGAACAATCAAAAGAGACAGCTCAACCATGGGCCTAAGAAATAATCAAGACCTAATACAAATGGCGACGGATCGTCATAAATGGAAATCCATGACTTCTGCCCTATGTGCAGACCTCGGTCCGAGAGGAAATAACTAACTACTTTCATAAATATGAGATAAGATACCAGCTACCATTTTAATAAGCAATGTTTCTTGACATATTACAGAATTAAGTTGCAATGTTGAGCTCCGAATAAACAATTTGCAATTGTACTCAGAATTCCTACTTCAAATACTGTACGCCGTACGCCATTGGATCTTGGCAAGGCTAGTATAATGAACAATTCAATTTATTGCAATATAGATTATGCTAAAAACCGTTTAATGAATTTCTTTAAAAAATGGGTGGGACCAAAATTATAATTGATTGAATATAGTAGCCCTGGGAAAGACGCAGCTAACACAAATGCTTTCATGGTTTTCTTGGGCTCATTGTACCATGTTTGATGTTTAAAATTTAAACCATTTTAAAACCTCAACACTCATAAGGAACTTCGTCAAAAAATAAAATGATTTTTAATATTTAATAATTTTCATTCAGTATTATGGTAACACAAAGGAAACTTTAAATTAACATTTTATGATCTTGAAGTATCTATGGGGAAAAACGACATATTAATCAAGCTTGAAAGTATAATTCATGTAACTTTAGAAAATAAGGCATTCAAAATACAAGAAGATAATTTGCTTTTAAAATGGCTATGATATAAAATTCAAATCTTTTTTTAAATAGTTCGTCAATACTTGATATGCTTTTTAAAATAACTTTTTAAGTTGTTCTTTGGGTAGTTTATTTAAACTTTAAAAAAAGAGCATTTAGCGAACTCCAAATTAATGAAACGTTCATGTTATAAAACAAATTGAATCACAAACACTGTTTTTGACGTTGTCTCTCGACTCCTATAAAACTTTTATATTCAAGCCTTCTTATAAATCAACACACTTCCTGGTGTTGGTGTTGACCGACAACACATTTTTTTATCTATTATTCAGACACACAAAAATTACCCCGCCCCCCCCCCACAGCGCTATCGCCTCATTGCTCTCTAAAACGAGCGACCAGCGATTGTTTCAGGGCCTGCCATTCTGTAATGGACATGACACATGCGTAGCTGAAATCCATGATATGGCAACAAGAGGCCTAGCATCTACACTTCTTGAAACCCTTGCACATGACTAACACCAATATAAAAACTGGATTGTAATCAAATAGGTCAAACAATCAAACGCGACGTTAGGGTTTTTGTGTCGGGGCTGACCTTGGGAGAGGGGAAGGGAAGGCTTTTTAAATCTTACGTAACGACTGGTCTCCGTGCTGATGGAGATGTCTGGAGGTTTTATGAAAAATGTTGATCCAATTCACGCCCTTATAAAATTAATACTTAGTTTCATCGCAGTCGTTTCAATTTCAGTTCAATTTGTATTTAATTCGATAACTAAACATTTAATTGATTGACTTATCCTCGTGATGTTGTCATTTTAAAATAACTTTATGTTTCTTAGAAGCATCTTAAAAAATACGCTAATCCATCTTTCTCTTGTTAGTGCTGTTGTACATTCGTACTATCCAAGGACTTCATAAATACACTCAAAATTCTATACACATCTTTTCAAATTTTACTTTACCGAAAGACAATCTGACAGCTGCGTATCATCTGTGAATGATTGGCTGCATAATTTTCGAGAAGTAGAAGAAGTTAACTGGTACAGCTTTGTTAGAAGAGCGTTGGTGGCAGTCTTCAACCATGCACAATGAGAGAAAAGGAAAGGAAATCGTCTTGTTTTCTTCTGCCTCAACGAGGGGCACGCTTTGGAGGAAGGTTTCGGCCAATACAAAGATCTTAAAGTCTACCCATAAGGTCAGATGGCAAGCGCGTTCGCTTTGTATTCAATGAAAATTACGTGTATAAAGAATTGGTCGCCTTTCTTTGTGCTGCCTATCATGCTATTGCCTTATCGGCTTGTCTGAGCGTTGATCGAAATAACCAATTAAACAACCCGTAAAAACAAAGTTTTTTAATATAAATCCATTATATGTGGGACATAATCAAAAGTATCGATTATGCTCAATATAAGGCTTTTAACGATTAATTAAAATTTAATCGTTAACTTTTGAAAAATTAACGATTAATTAATCGTTAATTTCGATTAAAGCCAAACATTATGATGTTATAAGTAACACTTATTAAACTTTCTTGTTGAATATCTACATAATACTGGAATGTCTCCTTTATATGTCATCTTTTAACCAACTACGCAAAAAGACAAGTGTGTTGACATTATTTGGTTCAATTGATGAGCGGGTCTAATTGACAATATAACCAGCCGAGCTGAACAATCATCCACATGGAACTGAGGTAAGTGGTATGCACAAAACGGTCTTGGCAAGGATTGACATTATCGGATATCGGTGTTCATTAAGTTTCCACCATTGTAGAGGGTTAATGGATTCAGGAATTTTCATCTCCATTTTTCAACGCAGTAATTCATCAGAAGAGTCATTTTCTGTCTCTGAGTCAGACCCCATTACTGCCATTAGCTTAATACGCTTTTCATTTGGGTTGATAAGTAGGAAAAGAGTTAGATCCATGGTAGGCAAACTTTATCAACATTTTGAACATTCCCGTCAGTCAATGGTCAATTTGTTTAAAACCAAAATGTTCGTGTAATCGTCAGGAAATTTATTATTTATCGACCCCTATTTTATATTACTTTTTTTTTACTTTTTGACTTCCAATAATTTGTAAGTGATGAGTCGATTAGTCGTTAAAAAGTAATTTAATCGTTGTTGACGATTAATCGAGACATTAATCGTTACTTTCCGCAGCCCTACAATATAGTACACATCGCGCGACAGACTAGCACAAACATTTACAGACTGAGCGTGACTGAACTTCCCATGCTGTAAAACGCGGGGATGAGATCATCGATGGCTGGAGTGAACCTCCAGTGACCCGTGGAGGTCAACTATAGCAGACGGCTACACATGGTACATACAGATATATTCTTCTTATCTTATCTATACAGACGCTCCTTCTATGCAGAAGATAGTTGCGTCCACAGACCATGACAGATGATCAGTTGGCAAGTGATGCAGCGTTCACAGGCCACGGCTTTGTGGGTTCCACGCATTACCCAGCCGCCTAACTACAGTAGTTAGGTACCCATTCGGAGCGGGGTGACTCAGGGACGCCCTAGGAACAAACCCTTGCCTTCACACGGATTCGAACCCGTGACAATCGTTACGACAGTCCAGTGTGCTGCCACTCGACCACCGCGTCGATATATAGAGATAAAAAAATCATTAATATAATTAAGGTACATTCAATCGATCTGAAATTTTATTTATTGCATTGGTAAGTGACAAAAGTCTATGTGCAAAATTTCAGCTCGATAGCATCACGGGAAATGGGTCATTTTTTTACTTTTGTTTTTCCGCGAGACCACGACAGACAGAGAAAGATCACGACAGAGAGAGATCACGACAGAGCGACAAGACTGTGAAGATAATATAAGGGATTTAAAAACAGTCAACACTGATCCAATCCAACATTTTGTGGCATAGAAAACGTAGCTCGTCCGAAGCATAAACCCATAACTAAAATTCTGATGTAAAAATAACAAAAAGAAAATACGTCCAACTCACAAACAATCACACTCAAACAGGAGGTGGATGATAGGCGTAGCCTCATTTACGTCATAACGTGTCACATTAATTGTCTTTTAATGAGTACAAAATTAAAGAACATAATTTTACTTTAAATGAAAGAAGACATTTCTAGGTTTATCCCAATATCATAAAAGGTTATAATTTTATACAACTAAAAATCAAATTTAATGCTACTGAACACTTTAAATGATTTTATTATTTTCAAAAATACAGATACTCAATTCAAAAGTAGCTAAGCATGATTAACTGTTTCCGAAAATACATTTCAAAGGCGTAGAATTTTTATTCCGAGACAAATACGAAAATAAGATACAGACACAAACATAAAGAAATGAAATATTTAGTTGCCGAGAATTCCATAAATCAGGAAGAATATTATGCAAAGCGCTTTCTGCATTTACCCGGGTAAAAGCTAATGTTATATTGTGGGGCAAATGGATCTGATCTTTAGAAAAAATGCATAGGATTAAAATAATGTAAAAAAAAGGGTCGACCCAGAATGACATGGAGAAGGAAATTGGAGGCAGGCACCAAAAAGAGTGGGAACAAATGGGGACAGCTGGAGAGACTGGTTTAAGACCGGGATGCCTGGAGAGCCTTTCCCAGGCGTGGAAGAAAGGCGATGAAGAATATGATGAATATTCGGTTCATTTTGAAGATTTCTTATTCAAATAGGTATTGTTAGGTAACAACATCTGCGATCTTTACAGTTACAATAAATTTAGTAGGAGCAATTTAAATTAATATAAAAGTAGCATATATTATATTTAGAGTTGGTTGAAACGGAATCTTTATTTATTTTCAATGCTTTAATTACTACTTGCGATAAATCTTGTAGTGTCTTGTTAAATTCTGTAAACCCTTCTTGAATGCTGTTTAGACCTTCATTAGTTTTTGCTACATCGCATTTCAGTCTTGAAATCTCTTCGCTGTTTTCATTTTCTTTTATCAGCATCTCATCAACTTTATTTTTTATTGTAGTAAGTGATATGTTTGATCCATTAAAGTGGACACACTTCTTTTCCAATTTTTCTAGTAATGTGTTCAATTCATTCATGCTGAGACCATTGAAAAGTGGCTCTATAGAGACAGTCCATCGCACGGTCATTGAATAAAGGTTTGACAGTTTTTTCAGGTCAACTGAAATCCAATCGTTTGGATGTGACCTCCCGCCTTGTCGTGGTTTTTTTAATATACAAGAATCTCCTCCTAAACAAATTGTCTTCTCTTTGTTGTTGGGATCATCCTCGTCGATGACGTCAACTGACCATGTACACTTGACAGGCCAAAGGAAAGCTGAAGACGAATGAATAGCTTCGTCAAATTGCTTTTCCTCCACTTCCAGGTACACAAAAAGTTCATCACAACCGTAGAATTTTAGTCGTCCAATACAGTGGTACACGAGAGCGCTTAGTTCGGCTTTAGGGGTCGTCGTCTCGTAAAAATTACCCGATTTCGGCCGATCTACCTTGTGGGAGTATTTCAGAGGTTGACTTTGAACTGTTTCCGGATGTCGCTCCTTGAGAAATTTTAATAAAATTTGTACATTTCTTTGTAGTTCTAATACTGAATTTTCCATGTCAAGATGGCTCTTTATATATGTGCTGAAATATATTTTAAATTTCCATTTATTTTTATAAATAATTAATTACAACTTGATCTGACCTTATAAAATGCTCTTATTCTAAATTCAAAATCTGAAGTTTCTACAATACAGTCTAGAACTATTTACGGGTACTAATTTTATTTCTTACAATTTTTGAAGGCCTAAAAAGTAAATAAGTCAAATTTATAACAAGTATTGAAGAATAAAATTGAAGACGTGCGTTAAGAGCCAGTATCACGTAATAAAGCCGCCCCCAAAATAAAGCCTTCCCTGGAGATTTTATTTTAACACGACAACCAACCCCCATCCCGGAGACTTTTTTAAAAAATATAGTGACCATGTTAAAATAGCCTCTTAATTATATTAAATTATGAATTGTAGTTTTAGGAAGGATTATGTTTCAAAATGGGTTTTGTATTTATGCATCATTGCGTATAAATTGAGGAATTTAGCAATCATAAGTTCTGACATTTGCGTAACAAGGCTATTTTAAAAAGGACCTTCCCTCGATGGACATAAAACTCAGCGTAAATTCAAAAATAACATTAAGTTATGCGTGAACGTGACACCAATGTCTTGGTACACCCAGTGGCGTAGCTAGGGTCCTGTGCGCCCGGGGACATGACACAAAATCAGCGCCCCTTGCCTGACAGAAAAATTCTGGGGGCTCATTGAGCCCCCAACAAAAATTTGAAACTTTACGGTTTATAATAATTTATATGGTTCATTTTCGAAGCTTCTGGTATTTTAATGAAATAGAATACAGACTAATAATTCTCTATACGATTTATACAATTTATTTGAAAACAAAAATACTCTACTAATTATACAATTAGACATAGTCTACAAAAAATTGATTCTCCTTGATTTGAATGTCGCAAACTCGTCAATCGCGTTGTCAAAATTAATATTCTCAAGTTTATCTCTGTCGATGCTAAGGAGTGCAAGATCACTCAGACGATCTCATCCCATTGAAGCAGGTAAATAAGACAAAATAAGCTTCAGTTTGCTGAAGGACCGCTCACAGCTTTCAGTTGAAACAGCAATTGTTAGAAGTATTTGAAGTGAAATGTGCAGATTCGGAAATACGTCATCTCTATATAAAACAATAAAACCAAGAAGATCCAAAGGAGTTTCCGGTAGAACTTCAGTCCAGGTACTAAGCAGCATTTTTCAGTCTCTCATTTATGTACACAATTCGTGACCATTGACGTCAGTATCGAAGAAATTTTCAAAATCTAAGCAATTTTGACGAAGTGTATCGACATTTGTCTCAGCGAGAATAGTTTTGACGTCTAGTAAAAATCCAAATTTGTTGTTTAGATTTTTAGACGTAAAAACTGCATTGATATCTCCTGTTGGAGGCTATCAATTACGCTGTTCATATCACGTGCAATTTCTTCTTCTGCAGAAAGTCCTGCATCTCTTGTTAATTCTCCAGGCATCCTCCGATGTCGTCTAATCCTTCTGTCAACCTCGATTCCCCAAGTTGTGCATCTTCCTTTCCATTATCTACCGCAACCTCGCTCAAATTATCACGAATATTGACAATTTCTTGCTCAAGCGATTCAAGATCACATGCTGCTTCCTTGAAATTCACAGTAGGATTCTACATCCGTTTCTGGACTCGATCAATTTTCCCAAGTATGATGTTCCAGAAATTTAACAAAACTAGGAATTTAAAGTTTAGTATACCTACCAGCAAAGTTTCTGCATTACTTCTGGTGTCAGGCGTCATATTTGTATGTTCTAATAATTTTTCCAACAGCCCTACTAGTTCATCTAGTCCTTCATAAATTGCTTTAACAGCTTCTGATCGTGCACTCTAACGTGTTTCAGACTCCCCCTTCATTGTGATTGGCAACAACTCTTTTTAATTCTTCCCAACTAGTTTTTGAAAGAGAGGAAAACAAAATATACTTTCAACTGTTCCAAAAAAGTGATAACAACTGGATCCTGTTTAGCTGAGTGTACTCTTGCTAAGTTTAAGCTGTGGTTGTCACAGTTGATGAACAATGCTCTGTGATTTCTGGCACAAATTCGGTGTTGAAGGGCGGATCTATGTCCAGTCATTACAGCAGCATTGACATAACATTGTGACCGATAGTCGGCTAGAGGTATGTTATTAGATTACAGTTTCTTTACGATAACTCTTTCAAGGCTTGTTGCGTCTTTGGAATGTATCTGGATAAAACCTAAAAATGATTCGTTGATGGTTTCTTTTTTAGTTTGAAAATCCACATCAATAAATCCGATGACTTGAGAAAGCTGTTCCCGGTGTCTTAGATCGGGTGTTTAGTCAAGTAAGATACCGTAGTACTTGTATTATCTGATTTCTCCCAACAGCTGTTTCCTTACAGTCGATGAAAGTAGGTGGATAAATTCATTTTGGATTTCCGGAATAAATAAGATACTGAACCTGGATTTTCTCGGGCACGTTGTAAGTGTTTTTCTAACAGTGGATCATACTGATCAAGTTTGATCACAGAGAGACAGAAAAGAGAGGCAGCGTCTGATGTTTCATATAAAAGGAGTCCAACTTGATTTGACATACCGACACAAGGCCGTGAGAGGAGAGACCTTCCCTCCCTCCCCCACTCTACTCCCTCCACAGTGGAAATGGGGAAATAAGATTTTTCTTTTTAAAAAGAGTCACAGCATGCCGCAAAGGGACTTGAATTAACCATTCTGTAAGTTAGTGGTTCTTAACCGTTGGAGATTCAAGGACCACTGGAAAAATGTGTGTCTTAGCTACGGACAAGTACTAAAAATTATGCTAGTGCCGAGCTGGAAAGTTAAATATAATTATACTGTGTATATCTTATCTGTTGCAGACGCTCCTTCTATACAGAAGATTATTGTTAGCTATAAGTAGTATACATGTTAGTTAGTATAACTATACTAATATGCTACGTTTTGAGTGCTCCAAAAACAATATTGTATGGCTTTCTTTTGTAAAGAACAAATTTCATTTATATTAGTCTCATAGTCTTCTTATCTAATTCTAATTGCTAACTATAAAAAACATCAAGTCATAAACAGTAGTTTGTATTAAAAGATTGCTATATTAGTTTATTTAGTACGAACGATGTTTTGTTTTTATTGTAAGCAATGCAGAAAATCCACTTTCACAAAGTTGCAAAGGGTAAAAGTATTTTAAAAGCCATCTGAGACAGTTCGGAGTACTCCAAAATTTCATTAAGCCCACTTTCTGATGCAACATATTCAAAGTGGTATCGCTAGTCAGTTCAATGAATTGGTTTAATTACGATGTTGGTAATTTTATTTGATGAGTCAATGTGTGAGAGATTAGGACTGGAAACGCATGAAAAATCACTGAACGTTAAAAATTACCAAAGTATAACTAAAATTGGCCCTGCATTGATTGAATATGACCAGAAATTAAATTTATCAACATTTCTTTATTTATTTCAACATTTTCTGGTTTCTCGGTGATTTCGTACAATTGATCAAACATCTCAAAGTTACCTTGTAATAATCTTCTTTTCCAAAGATCGAGCTTTTTCGTAAAAGCAGACACTTTGTCACTGAGAGTAACATAATGTGTCTGCTTTCCTTGCCGAGTTGAATTAAGTTTATCGAGTTCTTCAAAAGTTTCAGCCAAGTAAGCCAGAACAGCAACCCATAAGCTGTGGTTCAAATGATCAACAAGCTTTGAGGTTTTTTTTCAAGAAACTCTCTTAAGTCATCACGTATTTCAAACAGTCTGATAACCAGCGACTTTCAGTATTCATCAGTAACTGTTAATGTTCAAGATTCATATTCGAACATAAGAAATCAAAGAAACGAGAATTTAATGGACGAGCCTTGATAAAATTTTAAAAGTATTTAGGCCAGATCAAAAATATATTTTAAGTCTGCTTTAATTATTTTACTTGCTAGTCTTTCTCGATGAATCATACAGTGCGTAAATGTCATGCTTTGCTCGCGGACCACCAGGCACATCTTCGCGGATCACTTGTTCAGTGGTTGAGAACCACTGCTTTAAGTCACTTCGTTTTCTTGTCTTGGTTATTTTGGTTGCTTTTAGTGTCGTCTCTGTCTGTTCTATTAAAAAAATCACATTTGTCTCTTACTGCTCCCCTACTCTCAATCCCAGGAACTCACAGTTTTTTTTTAAATCGCCATAAGCAATCCTTCATTGTGGATGTGTCGTTTATTTATGAGCAGAATGGCGCCCCTAAACGCTCAATGGGGGCGCCAAAATCATACTTGCTAACTTATCTGTAATGAAGATATTTTCGGAGCTCCTAAATTCAATCTTGCAAGCGTATTTGGGATACATTAGTTTACATCAAAATAAAATTAAATAATGAGTTTTAATACTCATTTTGGCGCCCCCTAACGTGGCGCCCGGGGACATATGTCCCCCCCTGCCCCCCCCCCTCGCTACGCCACTGGGTACACCTAATTCAGATTTAAGTTTGTCAAGTTTCACCTGTCATAAAGATCTAGACAGACGAAATGTTCAATTAATGTTTGTGCAGCAACGAAGTGAAAGAGTCCAACATATGAATATATGCTTCAACAAATTAGACACGAGCCTTTCACAGTAAGGATTTATTGGACAGCTAACGCTAGATTCGTTTCAAAGTTAACTAATGAAGAAAAAGATTAAATACGTCGATTGCTAATTCTTCTTTTGGATCTGGAGTCACCAAAATTCGGCCCGCGGCCAACTACGAAACGAAAATTACCTGCTGAAAGTGATTTTATTTCATTGAATTAGGAATATTTTCAACCCCTTGGTGTTTGTAAAATAAGGATCAGTCATAGCTCTGCAGCTCCGAGTGTTTTTTAGTTAGTTTCTATGTATGCGTGTGCGTGCGTGTTTGTTTGTATATATAAACGCTTACCGAAAAGTAGTAAATTTAACTCAAATCACGCTTCTATGAAATGAAAAGCATTTTTAATGTCTATAATAGTTTGTAGTATATGTAGCTTTGTAATTAATAGGTTCTTATTCATTTCACAGAAATGGTCAACAATGTTATTATCGGCTTTTATCGGTAGCGTTAACAAAAGTCACCTCAGAACTTATACTAACAAAAGGCAAAGCCCTGACTAACTCATCACTAATTCTCAAACATCCCGTGTAGGTAGATCATGAAACTTTGGGAAGTTATTGAGTACCCTCCCGCAATGGTAATAGACCAAAAATATGTTTAAATTATCTCTCACCGGGGGCCGGGGGCCCAAATGTTGTTTTTTCTAATATGAGCAATATAAAAAAATTAAACTTTGGCTACTGTTTAAATGGATGGATCTTGACAAAACTTGGCACAAAAAAACTTGATAACCCATATTAAAATTCTATAAGGATATTAACTCCTAATGTCCATTCTTCTTTTTTCTTAAACAAATCAATATTTTTTTACCATTTTAATTTACTGGATTAGACCATTGTTGAAAAATACATCTATCATGATTAAGGTGTTTTAACCTTACATCTTATACCATTGGGCCCCGGGGCCCTTACTGTCATTTTTCTTATGTAAGCTATATAAATGTTATTGTATTTATGACATCACCTTTAAACTTAAGGAAGTTGTTGAATACGTTCCAACAAAATTTTTGGAATTAACAAAATTTAAATACCACTTATTATGGGCCAGGGGACCAAGATGTCATTTTAGTTACATGAGTTGCATAAAAGGTATTTTAAACAGTGGCTACTGGGTAAATGGATGGATCTTGACCAAACTTGATACATAAAAATTTGATTGCCCACAATAAAATTCTATAAGGTACTAAATTCATAATGTAACCTCCTTCGGAGCCGGGAGCCGAAATCTTTTTTTCGTAAACTTTTAAATCTTTATTCCTCATTAATTCTTTTAAAATCTTGAAAAATATTGACACATATCTTCATCATGATCCATATTAAAATTTACAAGCCAATGATCTTGACCAAACGTGGTATATAAAATTTGGAGACCCATATTAAAATTATATCAGGATTAAAATCCTAATTTCCACTCCTTCGCGGCCGGGGCTCCAAATTTTTTTTTCGTAAAATTTTGAAACTTAATTCCCTGTTTGTATTTAAAAATCTTGACAAATATTGACACATGTGTCCTTCGTGATCCATTAAAACTTTAAGGCCTATGAACTTTACATCTTTCACAGTTTTGACCCGGGGCCCTTAATGTCATGTTATTCTCAATTTGATTTTACACAACCTTGAAAATTATATACCAACAAGTATATCCATTATGATCCAGATTGCAAACAACATGCCAATTTACATCTTGCACCATAGGCCCTGGGGGCCATAAATTTCGTGTTGTTGTTGTTGTTGTTGTTGTTGTTTTTTAATTTTTTAATTATGTGAGCTGTAAATATTGTTTTATTCACTGATTGCCAAGAAAATTAAGAAAGTTGTTGCATGCACTTTCACGAAGGCTACAATGTATGATTCTCGATCCAAACTGGTACATACGATTTTGCATGACACATATATCTAGAAGCTATAGGGCATTGAAACCCTGATGTCCATTAGGTAAGAATGCTATATTTTGAAATATCGGTCGACAACGTTTGCCATGTGAAAGGTTCATATTTATATGACCCTATCTTCATGAAATTTGTTAGGCGGCTTTCCTGCGCTAACCGAAAATGACGAACGTACTTATTTTGTTTTTATGATGCCAATGTCAGTCGCCATAATAAGATTTTCTAGGGCTGGTACTGATTTTTTTTTAAAAATTGGTTCGATTAATCGGGGGAAAAATTAATCGATTTATCGATTAATTTTGATTAATTATAATGCATATATAGATACATCTGAATACCTCAAAAGAAAGCACAAAAACGGCTAAGTGACTTTTATTTAGTCCCTGTGCCGAATTTCAGCTAGATGGCATCACGGGAAGTGGGTCATTTTTTACTTTGGTTTTTCCGCCCTCCCGACTGCCCGACGACGAACGACAGACAAAGATACAGAGAGAGAGACAGAGAGAGACGGCGGTGAAGTGAATATAAGGGATTTAAAAATTATAAGCAAATGGTCAGCGTTGTTAAAGCTTTTGTTTATTTTCAATTGTGTTTATAAATAATAAAACTGCATAGTTTTGAACTTTAAAATATCAATAAAACAAACTCGTAAAAAAAAAGTTTTTGACTATAAATCCCTTATATATGAGACATAACTAAAAGTATTGATTATGTTCAAACGCGACAAATATTTACAGACTGAATCTGTTTTAACTCCCCTTTGCTTTAAACCCGGGGGGTGGGAGAGGGGAAAGGTCTGGTCACCGATCGCTGGACGGAGCTCAGCGTGACATGTAAAATGTAAACAAAAGCACCCCGGTACATCGCATCAACGCCCGGACTGAGCTTACACGAGAAAAAAACGGTGAAATTGAATTACATACCTCGTATAGAGATAAACTAAAAATGCATTAATTTAATTACGGTACGTTCGATTCTGAAATTTTGATAAGATGCATTGTTAGGTGACACGGATCCATGTGCCAAATTTCATCTCGATGGCTTGACGGGAAATGGGTCATTTTTTACTTTTGTTTTTCCGCCCGCCCAAGACAGAGAGACAGAGATCACGACAGAGAGACAGAGACGGCGGTGAAGTCAATATAAGGGATTTAAAAACTCAAAATTACATAATCTCACATAGCCATTTCTTCCCTAATAACTATTTGAACTGTTTGTATCTGATCTGTAACATTTCAATACAAGACTTAACTTTAGAGTTCACACAAAAATGTTGTAAATTCAAACTGTAGTAATGACGTAAATGATTTTTATACAACTTTATTTTTAAAAACGTAATTAATTCTTTATTAATAAATTGAAGAAAAAAATCTAGAAATATTTTCTTAAATTTTAATTGATCAAATTAATTTTAATCGATAAAAATTTCTAATGATTAATCAACAAATTAAACGTTAATTTCCGCATTCCTAAAATTTTCTAACTTAATCCAACTTCTCTGCGCGGGTATTTTGCTAGTAATGCAATAAACATTGGAGCCAAGATTTGTTAAATTGTTAGGTTTTTAAATTGACTTTTAAAATATAGTAAATGTATCACTAGAACTATTTATTAAATGAGATTACTTTAGAGGGAGCATGCAGTGTGCGAAATCACCACCATGCCTTCATACAACATAATATCTGCTTTTATACACCAATTCCAGGCTTTAAACAACAAACAACTGCGTTTAAATACTAGTGGTAAGAAACAAAACTAAATAAACAATTTAAAAAGTAAGCGAATAAAAATTTTAAAAATATATAATAAGGAATATCAATAAAAGATTCAATTATTAAAACTTTGTCATAACCCTGCGATGATGTTAAATTATTTGATTCCCACCTTTCTCACAATCCTCTATTAACGCCACTGCCATAAACAGTATGACAGTAGACATTAATAATTATGCCTTAGTTTTGTGCTTTGAGAGATCTATTTTTTTAAGGTATTAAATCAGTTATAGGCGATAATTTATTTTAGGTGAGACGTTATGTTACAGCTAGAGAAGAAATTATTTCGAATCTGAAAGAATATATATTTATCCCCGGAGAATTTATTATAACATAGCTCCACCTGGGGAAAGTATGTATGTCTGATTATCTATTTTTCGACACCTGCCCAAACGAATCTTCAAACTAATCATTTCTTGGCTCTTTTATAGTGCAGCATTAAATTTAATGCATGTAGACATAAAAAGTTGTGTAATAATTTTTTTAATAATCAGATTCGTGGAATTTTCGTGAGTTACTGAGGACACTAAGTCACCTTTAACAACCAAGCAACTTTCGAAGTTAATAAAATGAATCATTGGCGAGTGAATGGTATGAGACAGTTATAATAATTTTTAAAATAAAATGACTAAAAATAATGTTTTATATCAAATAAAATAATACACAATCCAATGGCGAATAATAGTGTTATAGAAACCCATCCTTACCACATTTATACGCACCTTTTACGATTGGTGATAAAAAGATACGCAGGTATGACACAAGACACCAGGTACACATGTATGTTGAATTAACTTCAACTTTATGGAGAGTCACTTGGCAGATAAGGGAAGAGAGCACATTAACGTAATCTTTGATGAAAAATCCCGCGACGGGAGACCAAGGTTTAGATAAAATGTATAATGTGTACAAAAAGATGCTAACAGTGAATAGAAAACTTTAGGCTTTAGTTGATAAATCACTGATATTGAACATGCGCCGTGTGCTTCATGCTGAATAAGGTTAGTACAGCGAGAACACAGTAATCACGGACGCCATATTGAAATATAAAATGGTCAACTAGACAGCAAAATCATTTGATCACCATGGTTACAGGCTAAGGTAAATTTTCTTCTACAAATTTGATGTGCTATTATATAATTAGCTTTCTTTTCAATGTCTGGTTAAAAATCAAAACTATTTGGAGATTATAATCTTCATTTTTTTTTAAGTGTAAGGTTAAACAAACGCAGCAGTGTATGAAGATTAGGGGTAGGCTCCGACATGTTTCTTTAAATTTAAGTGTTGGAGATTTTTTGTTAGTTTAGGCAAAAAGAAAATTATCAAAATATGCTCGGCTGAAATTTTTTAACCATTCATGATTTAATAAGCTGCTGAAATTATTTTAAATAATTTACATTGTATTTATATTAAAATGCTCTATCTATTTTAAGGGAAATTATAAAGATGAACACAAAAAATTGATGTAGAAAAAAATCTGGCCATAAACAAGTGGGTGTCGATTGGATGATTCGTATTTTAGACACAATTTTATCACGAATTTGATTATAATATTTAAAACACGCAATACTACTTCGTCTATGTATAAAGTGTCCACGATCAATACTCTTATCATCATGGCTTCTTTGGGGGTTCAGTTCCTGTACATACCTCCGTGAAGATGGTACATTGTAAAAATGCTTATCGGGGTATCAGTGACTGGAGGTTGGGGAAAAGGAGGCAATAGATACAAATGCGTCAATTCTTGTAGTATCAACCGATCCCTTTTGAAACTGATTCATCAATTATCCTTGGCAGGAAAGAGCCTCTCCTAAATCGCGTTCTTGTACATATGAAAAGCCTATCGTGACCTCGTCTTTTTCTCGGCTGAGAAGGGTGAGTTTTCGTCCTACGCCGGAGAAGAGGACTAGACAGTTTCGTAGTCGTCGTATAATATTACTATATTTTATCATCACTCTTATTTACACACACAACCAAATTAATTTAATTTTTTTAACAAAAAAAGAAAATTTATGAGTGGGATTTGATTTTAAATTGTGTAAATACTAACTAGGAGTACACTTTTTTAATGGTCAAGGTAAATAAGCACTTTTTAAAAATTTGATTTTAAAAATGTATAACAGTTATATTGTTTACTATTTAAAATTTATTCTATCCTTCGCACACTTTAACTATCCCCCTTAAAAACATTGAATGTCTTGGTTTGAGTAATACAAGTAATACCCGTATTAACCTTTATTAGATAAGACAACGATTGCAAGGAAAAATATCGTGTCACACAGTTTAAATACATCTTTTGTCACCTAGGCTGTCAGAACTTTCTTCAGGGTTGCTATAATTAGATTACAGGGTAAAGGTCACTGATAATTTAAGATAAGTTGGACGTGAAATATTATTTTGCAAAGCAAGGGCATTCTAAAGTGGTGTGTTAAAATAAGGGGTACAAAGTGAGACGCTAATATTAAGACTAGACACGCAATACATTATGGAGTTGAGGAAAGGTTTTCTGGGGTAACAATGGATGCGTGCAAAAAAAAATTATTGAGCACCCAAACGTAATAAGGTCTTGAGATGTTTGCTGCGGACATTCAAATGGAAATGCTACTGACTTCAAATATGTCCGGGGAAAAGGGTCAGTATTGGAACTTATATACATTCACTGAGTTACTTTCTCACGTGGCAGGTACAATATGTTGATCAACTGTTTTAGATAACTCATCAAAGTGATGGGTGACTTGCTGACTGTGTTATGTCAATGCATGTCAAGAAAACTGAATATGAGGAAATTCTTCTTCAAGTTGTGCAATGCCATTGTAGATGCCGACTTACTATAAAAGAGTTTGGCAGGAATATAATTATTCGTTCGTCCGTCGATACGACGAGGACCACTCTAGTCATCCGAGGGTTGTCTTTGAGTGCGCAGATGGCTGATGAGGCAGATCCTTGCATGGCAGGTTCGGGAACAGCAGGGATAAGGGACGAGTGGGACATCTCCAGGAGGGTTGGCAGCATGGGCCTTTCGGGTTTGCCTTTTCCTTTCTGCGGTGGTGATCCGGTTTGCCTCGCATGACCTGGCACCTTCGTGGATGAAGAGCGTCAGGTGGATCGGTCCATTGCAGCTCGTTCCCACGTGTCTGGATTGATGGCAACCGCTTTCATTGAGGCTTTCAGTGTGTCTTTGACGCGTTTCGTTTGCCCACCGTGGGACCGCTGACCATGCTGGAGCTCACCATAGAAGATTCTCTTTGGCAGTCTCTCGTCTGGCATTCGGACAACGTGCCCTGCCCAGCGAAGCTGGGTCTGCATCAGGAGGGTGAAGATGCTGGGGAGACCTGCCTTGGTCAGTACCACTGTATCTGGAATTTTGTTCTGCCACTTTATGCCGAGAATCTTCCTAAGGCTTGTTGTATGAAAGTGGTTAAGCTTTCTTGCATGGCGCTGATAAACAGTCCAAGTTGCACAAGCATGTAGCAGTGTAGGGAGCACCACTGCCCTGTACACTTTCAGCTTGGTCTGGATTGTAATGCCTCTTCTGTTCCATACATTACCTGCCGAAAGTGGAGCTGGCTCTGGCAATTCTGACGTTCACTTCGTCATCGATGGTGACATTTTGAGACAGTGTGCTGCCTATGTATGTGAACCGGTTCACTGTGTTGATTCTCTGGCCGTTGACAGTGATGATGGGCTCTACGTAGGGCCTTCCAGGCGCGGGCTGATGGAGGACCTCAAGTCTTCTTAGTGTTGATTGTCAGACCAAAATTTGTGCAGGCGCTGGAGAACAGGTTTACACTGCGTTGCATGTCAGCTTCTGAGACAGCGTTAAGGGCACAGTCATCAGCAAACAGCAGGGTCTCTGATGATGTCTGTCATAACCTTGGTTTTTGCCTGGAGCCTCCGGAGGTTGAACAGTTTGCCATCTGTGTGGTACTTCAGGTTGACACCAACATCCTCGTCTCTGAAGGCCTCTGTCAGCATGGCGGAAAACATGAGGATAAACAATATTGGTGCCAGGACGCAGCCCTGCTTGACCCCGTTTGTGACTGGGAAAGGATCAGAAAACTCCCCGCTGTCCTGGACTCTAGCCTGCATGCCCTCATGGAATTGTTGCACCAAGACGATGAATTTCCTTGGGCAACCGTACTTGCCATGATCTTCCACAGACCCTCTCTGCCAACAATGTCAAAAGCCTTGGTCAGGTCGACATAGGTGGAGAACAGGTCGAAGTTCTGCTCCTGACATTTCTCTTGTAGCTGTCTGGCAGCGAACACGATGTCGATGGTTCCTCACTCTTTTCGGAATCCACACTGACTTTCAGGCAGGAGTCCTTGGTCAAGGTGGACTGTGAGGTGGTTGAGCAGGATTCTGGCAAGGATCTTTCCTGCGATAGAAAGCAGGGATATGCCTCTGTTGCAGGAATAACGACATAAGAAAGGCTTTCAATGACTGGTGAGGGGTTAAAACGATTGGTATGGAATTTTGCCTCACGTTTACCGAAAACTCGAAGGCGGATTGGGGAAGAGGTCATTGTTCTGCACTCCCATCAGCAGGAGACTAAATGCTGTCCCTCGTGAAATTCATCAGCAATATATACAGGTGATTGATGTGATGTTAGTTCCGCGCTTCTTTAGTGGAAATAGAATACCAAAGTATTTGGCTACGCAATGGAAACGTCTGGACCAGGCATTTTGTCAAATATTTTATGAAGAACAATGTTATTGTGTTTTTATCTCTACTGAATAATATTAAAAGGCTCAAGGAATTGATTTCAGCGACTGACATTACACATGATTTTAAAGTACAGCACAAGAAATTACAAGGCCAGGGGAATCTTGTCAGTGTTGCTTATGAATATATTTAATTGCATTCTCCACAGCACTTTTGTTATAGACAGTCCAGTTTTCTCAGACAAACCTCTGCCATATCCCAACATTCAAGCTACTCGTGAACTTGGGGTTTCTTTTAATAAGTAATTTTAATGATGCCGTTGCATTGCTACCAGAAGAAACTTATTGCAGGTTCGCAGACGCTAGGAATCGTTGAGCAAGATTCCACAATTTTTCTGACACTATCGAGGCTGTGCATGAGGATTGGCTGTCACATCTCCAACTATTTCACTGTCTGGGTATTGGTTATTCTTGTAACCATGAATCTTATTTGGTTCTCTTCATTACCGGTAATCATTCAATTAAACAATGTTTTAAAAATAGCTTTGGATTGAAAGAGCTTCAGAAACATTGCTTTCAATCTTATTAGGTAAGGTTTTTTATCTCTCATTCTTATTGCGATTGTGTATTTAGAAATAATCTTAACGCGTTCCATTTTTCTTTTTTTCTGAAAAATTTGTTTCATTTTATTTTATTTTTCCATGTTCAGAGAAATAAGGGAGTATTATATATTTGTATTCTATACTATGTAATTATTTAATAGATAGCTAATAAGTTTACGTTTTGAGAGTTGGTGTCAAAGTTTGCAATTGGTGCACTTTGACCTATATAAACCTATATTTATATTCACTGCTCCCTTCCTATAGAGACATGATTAAGATTTAAATAAAAATGTTACGTGCTAACTTCCATTTTAAGACTCTTCATTTCTTTTTTGTTGCAGTTAAAAGAACAAAAGTAGTTCATATGTTTTTTCAATGCCAATTAATATTGTTTAAGTTTTTTGCCTTCATAATATGTATATCTATCATAGAATCATCTGAGAGATCTGCTCCATGGCTGTTAAAGACTTTCTTGACAGTGCAACAGCACTTTCGCACATCCTTGAGGAATCGTATGATGACTTACATATCTTTCATGAAATAGACTTATCGAAGCTAACGCAAAGTTTCAAACACTTCTCTCCAGTGCACCTTTTAAATAAATATTATGGTTTGAGGGTTCAAACTTGTGTTGAAAAAGTCAGCCAAGAAGAAAATTACTCAATTTCTATAATAATACTCCAAAGCCCAGTTAAAGATGATATAATATGGCCGGTCCGCGTTGAATGGAAACTGTGTGTGGTTGATGAAGACAAAGAATTGTACCTTGATCTTCAGCATAATTTTGTACAATTTCAAAAACTAAATGAACAAGGAAATGATCGTGAATTCAACACTGAACTACAGATAGATAAAGCAAAAATAAAGGACTTTATAAAAAATGAGAATGTTTGTTTTAGATGGAGAGTGAAATTAAATGGGGCTATAACATCAACAGATGCCGCAACACCTGACTCCCCATTTCAAATGATAGATTTAAAGAATCATTTAAAGTCCGTAATTTCTAAAATACAAGTGTTAGATGAAACCCTAAATCCCACCAAACATACGGAAGATTTGGATAGCATCCAGAAGGTCGTTTCAGAATGTGAAAATAACGACTTGAAGTTGGAAAATGTTAAAAGTGCCTATCAATATATTAATAAAAGAGTGGAAATCCTAAAGGAAAAGTTTGTTAAACAAAAACAAAAGTTAAAAAACTTTTTAACAGACTGGGACTATTTGATGACTGAAACTGTAAAAGAAGATACAACAACAAGCACTTTAGATCGTATGACCCATACATCGAGAGAAAGTCTTTTAGAAAATGAAAGTACTTCTACAGGTATGTTTTCCAAACTTTGATTTTAAAATAAATATGTAAATATAAAATTATAAATAAACTTGACAATTTAACAATTCTGCGCATTTTTATTTCTGGGCAACATGAGATGTCAGCCATGCTATATTTTCAACGACATCAAGGGAGATCTCACCAAAGTTTTGCCTTTTAAAATCCCTTATATTAACTTCACCACCGTCTCGTTCGTCGTCGGGCGGAAAAACAAAAGTCAACAATTACCCAATTTCCGTGATGCCATCGAGCTGAAATTTGGCACATAGACTTGTGTTACCTAGCAATGCATCGTATCAAAATTTCAGATCGATCGAACGTACCGTAATTAAATTAATGCATTTTTAGTTTATCTCTATACAACGTATGTTATTCAATTTCACAGTTTATTTGGGTTTTTTTCACGTGACAGTTCAGTTCACGCGTTGACGCCACCCGTCGATGCCCACACTCCCTCCCGTCCCTTCCCCCGGTTTTAAAGCCAGTGGATATCGCTCGGTGTCAGTCTGAAAATGTTTGTCGCGTTTGAAAATAATCGATACTTTTAGTTATGTCTCATATATAAAGGATTTATAGTCAAAAACTTTGTTTTTACGGGTCTTTTTTATTCTATTAGCTGTGCGTCAGTGGTCATGTCACTAAACCCACAAGGAACCATATTTATGTGAAGACTTGGTTTTGCAAACATCAGCTTCTCGCCTGAAAAAAAAATTGTCACACACAGTTTCATCATGCAGCACTTCAGAATAAATCCAACCTATAATATCCATCGCAACAATACAATTCGCTGTCACAACAGCATCATGTTGTTATTTCAGTTTTTTTACTCTTGAATTCTTATAATTTCAGAAATTCTGAGCCACTTTCGTGATTTTTAACGTGTATGATGTTCAGTGTTGTAAAGTGTTCTCATAGTGTATTCCTTGATCACAACCATATTATCGTTTACTATAAAACAGGCATGTTTACCGACAATATTAATAACCATATAATTGGCCTCCCAGCGCCATTGAAAGACAATGTTTTCAGAATCTGTGTTTCCATTTGACATTTTCATGACTAGGTCCGATATACAAAAAGTGTTCATCTATTATACAGTAGCTTATTTGATATTATGGAAGTCGTAGCTGAAACTACTTTATTTCTTATGCGGCTATTTAAAAACGCGCAATTCTACGTAGCATGGCTATTGTAGAGCAATCACTAGGCAAACATATTTGATCGAAGCAAGAACGACTTCTGTAGCCTATAATCTCAGCAAATCTGCTGAATGGGAAAATTCGCTTTTAAACTTTAAATAATTTAAAAACAAATATAAAACAGCGATATGTTTTAAAATTATGGCTTCTCAACTGCTTAAAACGTATGTTCTTTCTTTAAAAATTATACAGCATTCGAAACAATAATATAAAAACCTAATACATAATTTCTTTGTATTACAGAACAAGGTGGTGATGATCTTACTGAAAAAGGCACAGGTTTGTTTTTACTAGTTGTATTAAAAAACCTTTTAGATTTGAAAAACATTTTTTTTAAATTCTTTTATTGTTGTTGCTTTTAAAATTCTTTATATCAACTCGTGGTGTCTGTTTGCTTGCTTTGCTTGCCTGCCGAAAAAACTTTGGATCGATTTTTAACTCACTTTCCTGTATGCTGGCGAGCTGAAATTTTGCAGGCAGACTCGGGGCGATGATTAAAATCTTTGAACATTTCAGATCGATCGAATGTACTGTAATTAAATTAATGAATTTTTAGATTATCTCTATTTATCTCTGTAGCATTTTAATTTGTGTGCTACAGTGTCGTGGTGCGTATTATATTGATCGAACTTTTTAATACTTTCCTGTTACGCTGTGCGGTGCGTATTATATTGACGATACTTTTTAAAAATATATTCCCGATCTGTAAATGTCAGTGCTATTAATTGCTAATTTGTCTAGCGGTGCGCACTATGTTCAACATGTTTTTATAACCCTTTTCCCGTGATCAAATTGAGCTGAAATTTAGCAGGCAGACTGTGGAAGTTTTTTTTTAATATCATTTTTTTATATATTTGAGACATAACTAAATTTTGGATTTTGGATTGTCGTGCGATGCGTATTATTATGAACATTCTTTTAGTTATGTCTCGTATATAATGGATTTATAGTCAAAAAAAATTTAACGGGTTTTTTTATTTATTCTTTTGGTAGGGGTGGATGGGAGAAGGGGTGATTTGTGCAAAAAACACTATTTAAAGAAGTAAATTTTATGATTATAGTGTATGAGCTTAACAAATACATTTGGGCTGCGGAAATTAACGATTAATTTCTCGATTAATCGTTATGAAATGTTAACGATTAAATTATGTTTTAACTATAATCGAACCATCACTTACAAATTATTGGAAGTAAAAAGTAAAACTGATAATTTTAAAACATTAGCGGCCGATAAATAATAACAAATTTCATTACGATTACACGAACATTTTGGTTTTAAACTATTGACTAACTGTAATGTTCAAAATGTTGATAAAGTTTATTTTATAAATTGTGAGAAATCATTAGCCTAGCATGGTTCTAACACTTTGCCTACTTATAAAACAAAATAAAACGCACATTAAGCTAATTGCAGTAATCCAGTCTGACTCAGAGACTGAAAATGAGGACAGCTCTTCTGATGAATTACTGCGTTTCAAAATGGAGATTAAAGTATTAACCCTCTACAATGGTGGAAACTTAATGAACACCAATATCCGATAATGTCATTCCTTGCAAGAGACCCTTTTGTGCATACCAGTTACTTCAGCTCCATATAAATGATTGTTCAGCTCGGCTCGTTATATTGTCAAAAAGACCCGCTCATCACTTGAACCAAATAATGTCAAGACACTTGTATTTTTGTGTAGTTGGTTAAAAGATGTCATATAAAGGAGGCATTCCAGTGTTATCTATATTTTCAACAAGAACGTTTAATAAGTGTTACTTATGACATCATAATGACATTTTAATGTTTGGCTTTAATCGAAATTAACGATTAATTAATCGTTATTTTTTCAAAAATTAACGATTAAATTTAAATTAATCGTTAACAGACCTAAAATATATATATTTGTGCAATCACGAAAAAAGTGACATTTAGTGGACATGTTTGGTGACTTTTTTCCATTTATTCTAAATCAATTAAAGTAATACATGTTCAGCATATATATATATTATATATATATATATATATATATATATATATATATATATATATATATATATATATATATATATATATATATATATATATATATATATATATATATATAAATTAAAAAACAACTTTTTCGTACGTACATAGTGTGGGTCGACTTTCAATTGTGAGGCATACTTTTTTACATGGATTGATGGATCTCGACCAAACTTGGCACATATATTCATCAGTATCCAGGTCGAAATATAGAGGGGTCTTTAACTATATCAGTCACTGTTTGGGGCCAGGGGCCCATTTAATTTTTAATAATACAGCTCATAATAGGTGAAAAATGCTTTTTCGTCTGGTTACCGGATCTATACCAAACCTAGAGTATAAAAATATCATTACCCATATTTTGCTACTATATGGACTTAAACCCATAATACCCACTCATTGGAGACCATGGGCCCTAAATGCTGTTTTTTTTCTTATATGAGCTTTATAAAAAATATTTTAAAAATTTGCCACTGTGTAAATGGGTTGATCTTGACCAACCTTGGTACATAATAACGTGATGACCAATGTTACAAACCTATACGGCTTTGCGCTGCTAATGTCCATTTATTTGGGCCCGGGGTTCCCATATTCAGTTTCTTTATATAAACTTTGTAAAAAATACTTTACAATAACTTTAAACAACACTATTGGTTTTACAAATGAATTTAACTTTAGTCGAAGTTCTTAGCCGTTGATTTTGTGGGGAGTACAGGTTTCTAAATGTAATTTTTTTTTAATAGTACTATCAACCTTATTCTAGAATGTTTTAGAAAATTCTTTATTTTAATTTTTTGCTGTATCGCCTTTATTTTGTCAACGTTTTTAACTGGATACGTTTCAAAACTTTTAGGGTATTGGTTATGAGACTATTAATTCAATATTTGTCATTTTTTTATTGTTTATCTATAATATTCTAGAATATTCTAAATTTTATCTTTGCAAAATCTCCGTTATTTATTAACCTATTTTATTGAGACAAGTTTTAAAGTATTACCCCCATTACTTGTCAAACTTTGAATTTAATATTAGCCATATTGTTTTTTTTTATTCGGGTATAATCTAAATTATTCTAGAAAATTCTTTAAATTGATTTTTTTCCTATATCTACTTTATTTTTTCACAGATTTTAACGCGACCAATTTTAAAACTTTCAGATTATTGTTTATCAGACTATTAATTTCATGGTAGTATGGTTATTCTCTTTGTTAAGGGCTTATTTTAAATAATCTTGAACAGTGATGGCGAAACTTTTTGGGTCCGCGTGCCCAAATTTCAATTAAAACCTACTTATATATAGTAAAACACCAACACTAAGTGCCAGCAAAGTGGTTTGATTGAGGAAATTCTATGTTAGTTGCGTGCCGGCTGATGAAGCTCTGCGTGCCGCCTGTTGCACGCGTGGCATAGGTTCGCTATCACTGTTCTAGACAATTATAAATTTTTATATTTGCAGGATGTCTCAATGTCTGTTATTTCTTAGCCGTTTTTACTGGGATAACTTTAAAAGTATTACCCTCATTATTTGTCAAATTTTGAATGTAATATTAGTCTAACTATTCACTTGATTTGGATATGATCAAAATTATTCTATAAACTTGTGTGATTTAATTCTTCGCTTGGTCTGTGCAATTAAAACAGATTTTAATTGGATAAAATGTAAAGTCTTATCCAATTGTATTTCTGACTGATTTTCAGTTTGGTAAACCTCACGGGATAGTATTAAACAATATAATTTGCAATGTCTTTCCGTGACGCTACAAATTTTAGAAAGCAGGGAAAACCAAATTACTGAACCAATGCATCAAAAAGTGTGCAAATTAAAGATGCGCTGTAAAAAATATTATATGACGTCATTGTTTTCGCTTATATTTTAATTTTGGAAAAGGGATCAATGTAAAAAGAGGATTTGATGATGGTTAATTATAAAATCAAAAAACTAAGGGGGCGCCGTAGGCGCCCTACAACCCCTATTATAAAATACTTTGTGTACATTTCAGAAAGTTTAATATTTCGTATTTATCAAACAAGGACAAGTAGGTTGGGCTTTTGAAAATTTCGGCGCCATAGGCGCCCTAAAATGTGCATTTTTTATGAAATAAAAAGATTTCAGCTGAAAACTTCCGTCATTTTTGACGGGTGATACGCTAGTGTCTAAAATATTCTAGAAAATTCCAAAGTTTATTTTTGCAAGATCTCCGTTAATTGTAGTCTCTTTTATTTGGGACAAGTTTTACAGATTTTAACCAAGATTTTGTCAGACTATGAATTTAGTGTAATCTTATTTATTGTATGGTAGAAGCTATTTAGAACAGAAATGAAGATGCAGATGAATAGTAATAGATAAGTACCTTTTTAATTTGACCTGGAAAGGGATCGAACGTGAGAGAAACAAGAATAGGATATCACAGGGAACGCGATCCCATAATGCAATGGGATCATGCTGGGATAAATAAATATAAACCGAAGTATGAGATCCAATCGGGTGAAGGGTATTGAAGGGATCTTTTTAGGGATCACACTGGGGCATGTAATCCCATCAAAATATGGGATCGCCTTGGCTTAAATAATTCGTCAAAGCATGGGATTCCGTTATGCAACGGGATTATATTGGTAAAAAGGATTCGATCAAGAACGCGATTCCATTATGCAATAGGATACTTCCGGGATATTTGATCCCTTCGATTTATCACATCGGCAAAAGGGATTGCATCACGAATGGGATCCCATTATGCAACATGATCATAATTGGGCATGAAATCTCAAATGAAGTATGGAATCATATGAGGGCAAGGGATTCTATCAAAAAACGGGATCACTTTATGCAATGGGATAATGCTGAGCTATGTGATCCCATTAAAGTATGGTATTTTATTTAATTGATTTACTTTACGAATGGATTCCATTACACAGCAGGATTATAATGAGGTATGTAATCTCAAAGAAAGGTGAAATCATATAGGGGGCCGTCCATAAAGTACATCACGCTCCAGAGGGGGTGAGGGGGTGTAAGAAAGTGTGACAGTTTGTGACAAAGGGGAGGGGGGTGTCTGGCCATGTGTGACGTCACGCTGTTTTATATTAAATTGTGATTATTTTCTTAATAAAAAGCAACTTTTTTGTTCGAAAGTGTGACGTACTTTAGGGGGGGGGGTCCGAGATGTGTGACAGTTTGTGACAGGGGGAGGGGGGAGTTAAAAAAATTTAAAAATAGCGTGACGTACTTTATGGACGGCCCCTAGGGGGAAAGGGATTTGACCAAGAACGGGATCCCATTATTGATTGGGGGCATAATGTGTGGGGTACAAATTGGGATCCCTAATACTGGCCCTGATAAAACCGGGTATATCAGCTAGTTTTCTAATAAAAATGTTATCTTAAAAACAGTTTGTGTGTAAGAGTGAAATGGATTTCCACTTTGTATCTATCACTCGATGATAATGATGGTGTTTTCACTTGTACCGCTTGTGTCCATTTTAATACAGCAAGCAAGCTCGACGCGCTTTTGATGTTCAAAAGTTTGTTTCATGTATCTTAAACATTTCTGTCGTCTGTATATTCTCTTGAAGGACATGCGATGACTATACCATAGCCTAAGCCAATTTGTTTCAAAAGTAGGACTTCTTAATGTTTTGTTCAACAACAAAAAAGTATAACTTTCAGACGGACGGAACCGTGAAGAAAGGAGAATCTAGTTTTAGAATACATGTTTTGAAATCTTTTCTTTCTAATAATGTGATGCATAACCTTCCATACTGATGTACATCAATAATCTGATGTTGTTATTTATTTATCTACCACAGCACGTATGAATGGTTTTTGTAGTTTTATTAAAATGTTTTTAGCATTCGTATTTTGTGACATTTAATATTCTGAACATATTTAAATTTGTGATGTTTATTTTACGTATTTTACGTGTTTTTGTTGTTATTTTATTTATTTTTATTTATTTTATTTTTTTTGTAGCATCAGCGACAAGTAAACACCTTAAACTTCTCTTGATTGGTGAAAAAAGGCATGGAAAAAGTGCAGCGGGAAATTCTATTCTGCAAAAACGGGTATTTCAATCTAGTGGAATGTATAAAGAGTACTCATCGAGACCAGCTATTCAACAATCTACTTCGTTTTATTCAAGTGATATCCAATTAACAGTCGTTGAATCACAAGGGTACCAACAAGAAGATATTATGGAAGCATTAGAATCATGTGAAGATGGTTTCGATGCTATTTTATCTGTTTTCAAATATGGAGAGAAATATATAAATGACATATTTGTCAACAATATTAGTATGAAAGGGGATGCATTAAAAAAATTTGGCATAATCTTGATAACAGGAGGAGACAATTTCCGAATCGACTTCCCAGACAGAAGCCTTGACGATTGTGTTGAACAGTGGATCGGAAAATATCAAGAGCTACAAACATTGGTCCAAAAAAGAGTAGTTGTGTTTGATAATTCTGCAACGTGTAACGTGACAAAGGCTGGCCAATTAAAAAAGCTTTTACAAACAATTGAAAGCTTGCCCGGTAGGCCTAAACGTTTCAACAAAGGCAAGTTCATCAAGGACGGGTTAAAATTGTACAATTATCTTGAAGATTTCCATATTTTAACTGATAAAGGGGAGATAAGGAGAACATTTCATCAATTAAATTTTTTCACCAAATACTGTGTGGACACAAGGTCACAGAAAACAGAGACTTTCTTGGAAGCTCTTCGCAGTTTAGATAGAAACTGTAAGTGTAATAATATATAGTTTTGATAAGTTTTTCGCTTAAAGACCAATTTAATTCTAAACATTTCTAGTACCCTACATCCTGGTGTGTGTGAGAATGAAAGGGAGAGAGAGAGAAAGAGTGTGTGTGTATGTGCGTGTGTGCGTACGTGTGTGTGTGTGTGTTTGTACAGTTTTTTTTAAGAACGTCAGTGGAACCTCGGTATACGTCTGCTTTGGTATAAGTCCAACTTGGTATAAGCCCTGTTGTGAGACGAAAAATTTTGCTTGGTATGCGACCTATGTTTATGGGTTTGTCCTTAAATGGCGTAACGCGATTTTGGCCGATTCCCCCTTCTCGTCACACGTCGTAACAAAGAGTTAGCCCCCCCCCTTTAAAATAATACGTCACTAAGTTTTTCCCCTCCTCCAAATAAGAGCCGTATTTCCTATTTGAAAATGAGCATGTTTCAAACTTTATTGTCATTTAAATATGTATTATTAGTTTAGTTTAAGGCTGCACTCTAATATCGTAACACGTGTAAAGCCCTTTAAAACGTCATTAAATAAATTGTAAGCAGCCAATATTGAAGTGGAACATTTATTTATAATTGCGCGCTTTGATGTGACGTCACAGTTCTAAATCACCCCCCTTACCCTCGTCACGCATCTTCCCAAATGAGTGACCCCCTTCCCCCTTGGTGCGTGGCGTCATCTATGGACGGCTCCTATGAGTCAAAATGACACATAGCGCATGCCCAGAATGTAGTGATCACATCAAACCGTGAGCTCACATCACACCATGCGAAGTGTGTTAGTAGCAGTTGCTACCATACAGTAAACGATTCGCGCAATAACCCTAAATAATCATGGGATTTTATGTTTTTCTCGTAATTTTTTTTAAGTAAACTCACTTATGAGCTCTAAGAAAGTTAATGAGAGGAGCCAAGCAAGGTAAACAAATAGTTAGGATCACCATGGAGTTGAAAACGATATTGTTTTATAAGATTAAATTGGCGTGAGTGTCGCGGGACTTACGTAATTTTGAAAAGCAAAGACTCTATTAAAAGGGGGAATGGGCTTAAATCGATTACAAAACAAATATTAGGGACATTAGAGCTTGTTGAAAAATTGCTTTTGATGTTGATAACAGAAAAACAGAAGAAACATTTTTTGTTAAAGTTTTTTTACTTATGTATTTTGATATTAATCAGTGCTTAGATTATATTATACAACCACGTCAATAAATGTATATATATGTAAATAACAATATAAATGTTTTGTCACTGGAACGGATTTATCATTTTCCCTCTATTTCTTATAGTTAAAATACGTTTGGTCTACGTCGTTTTTTGGTATGCGTCCAAGTGTCTGGAACGGATTTAGGACGTATACCGAGATTCCACTGTACTTTGTATCTATTTAATAGCGAATTTTGATCTATGCTTAAAGGAATTTAAATTTGTAGAAATGTTGTGTACAGTCGAAGCAATAACATAACATGGGCAAAATAACATTGACTTATGTCATAAGCGATGTAATGCTTTGAATTTTTTTTTAAAAAGAAAAGTTAAAGCACAAATCATTTTTTAAACCAACAAATGGAAATCGGTATGCTAGGTTAGGGGCCGTTCATAAAGTACGTCAAGCTATTTTTGACCATTTTTAGCTCACCCCTTCCCCCCTGTCACAAACTATCACAAATCGTGGACCCCCCCCCAAAGTACGTCACACTTTCGAACAAAAATTGTTTTTTTTTATTTACAAAATAATTGAAATTTAATATAAAGAACCATGACGTCACACATGGCCAGACCCCCCCTCCCCCCTGTCACAAACTGTCACACTTTCTTACACCCCCTCCCCCCCCTCTCTGGAGCGTGACGTACTATATGGACGGCCCCTTAAAGATGGAGAATTCAATTCTCAAAAAGTACCTTTTACAGTGTGATATTCTGTGTTTTATATCAGTTTTAGATAAACTGTTTAATTTTTAAGCTAAAGTCCAGTTAAAAGTTTTGATTCACGCTAACAGTATATTGGTTAAAATTGAAATTTAAAAGAAAGAAATCAATTTCTCTATTACCACTTACCTCGCAGAGTTTCCGGCTGTACAAAATTCATCTTATATCTCACATACAAAATCGTTTTAATATATCTGATGGTTGAAATAATTAAAGTGGTAGACCTTTGAAATCCGTGGGAAAATGTTTTTAATAATGAATATCGACAAATTATTTCTGCATTTAAATTTAAAATAATTAACTTAAAATTGTTATTTAAGCGATCAAAGAATAAGGACATTACTTTAAAATACATTTGTTGCTTGATTATTTTGTGCAATTTTCATAATTCCGTTCAGAATTATTTCCCATTTGCAATATTAAAAAAAAGACAAATTATATATTATTTATTTCAGATGGGATTGACAGACATTACGAAGTTTTGCTGATAGGAAAACCAACGAAGGCAATGGACTCTACCAAATCCTGCATCGAAAACATGAAAATTAAATGCACTCATTCACAGGATCCTAAAACAGGCATTGGTAAAAATATTGAAAAAGCCATACTACTTGTACTGCCGTATGTCAACAGTTCAAATTATGATGAAGAACTGGACTGGAGCAGATTAATAGCAAAGCATATAACAGTATTAAAACAATGGGGTATTTTGGTTCTGATTGATGGGAACGAATTATTTTCAAAAGAACAAAACATTAAAATAACAGAATGGTGCCTCCAACAAACAGGTTTGATAAAAGAAATGTTTGAGGCCTGCTCTTCCAGGGCTGTTTTATTGGATTATGAGACAACAGACACTTTAGAGAAACTTTCTCAGGAGTTGGACTTAATCAAGTTTATTGCTGAAATCCTATTTACCTTACGAAAAGATTCTGATTTCTTTACTTTTACTCAATATAGAGAACAGTATTTATTTGGTATGAAAAGAAAATCTTTGGGATATGAAAGCCAATTAAAATATTTAGAATCAGGAAGGTGGCGCGAAAATTTGATTGCTAAAGCTTTGCCACCTATCCCTGTTTCCTCCCAACTTTCTGATTCTCTTAAGTCTAAATTATTGAATGATACAGAATCTGCATAAAATAAAATAATTTTCCTATTACTGAAGACTTCTCATTCTCTCAATTTCATATTGAGCGTGCTGCATTATATTTTTACTTACTGTCATTCGAATAAATTATCTTTTCAACATGACAGATGACTAATTTGAGTTTATCTAAACTGTATCCACTTCATTCCCTGAAGAATATAGAGGATGTAATGGATCTCTTTTGAGATGATAATACTTTTTAAAAATTTTATAAAATAATGTTAATCTTTTGACGATAAATATAGATTAATTTTTTATAATTAAAAATATAGAATGCAATGTTATTTGCTGTGTATTAATGGTTATTCCCAATTGGGCTGTTCATTTGAAGACCTCAAGGGAATAAACAGCTATGTGACATTTTTGAAATTTTTTAGTTATGCCCTGTATCTGATAGAGGATAAAAAATAGAATGTTTTGAATCAGGTTTTATGAAAAAAAATATGTATCTGACCCAATTAACAATTCAAATCTATTCAGTTAATTTATAAGAAATCTGTATAATTTTGAACTTTCAAACTTGAATATCTCAAAACTAAAAAAAATGTGACATAACTGTTTCTTCCCTTGAGCTGTATATTTCTAAAACCGGATAGCAACTTACCTCAAAGAGTAATTTTCAATTTTCAGATTACATTTTAGCGGAACAATGTTTTGAAGCATAAAGTCGAATCAATAATTTTTAAAAATTGTTAGCATGTTAAAATTACGAAACTGTTTTTGCTTGTTCAAGTCCAACAAGCTGTCTTAAATTAACGAACAAGTAACAGATAGCTGATAAGATAGCTCCTTTTCAGTAACCAACATTTACATATTGACTCATATCTTTTATTAAATTTTTAAGTAATTCGTCCTTAAAAAGACCCAAAAATTTATATTAATAGATTTCCGCCATACTATGACAATGCTTATATATGCAAAATGTAATTTTGATTTTGGTAAACCATTTAGTTCATTTTTTTTACAATTTCTTCTGTTATTAAAGTCTTTTAAACATTTTCCATAGCACGATTTTATTGAAAAATACAATTTTATACCAACCTCAAGCAAAATAATTTCTTCTTGTTGCAGAGAACCAAAATTTTCTTCCTTAAACTTCCGCTGAAGACTTTCTCACACCTCTAGACCAGGGGTGTCCAAAGTCCGGCCCGCGGGCCAAAATCGGCCCGCGATGCAATTTTAACTAACCCATGGCCCCATCTGAAATACTTGATTGACTGATCTATTATTTATAAGAAAAGTTTTAATTTTGTGCTGTTTTGTGTATGTCAAATGATAGCGAGAATCGATAACGTTTTATTTTTTAACAACTTCAAAATGGTTTTTTTTTAATCGATGTAATCGTGTGCTGTTAAGTGTACGAAATTCGCTGACGGCCTACGGTGAAAATCTATGACGTCCTTTTATATTTTTTTCGCCGATGATAAAGCACGCCGCTACAAATAAAAGATGTGTGGTTGTTCTCAGGGAATTCAATATCAGGAGGCCCTACCAGACCAAAAACGCTAACTATAACGAGCTGACTGAAACTGAAGAAACTGAGAAGCTGAAACAACTGGAAGCTGGATCAACCTCACAGCAAAGCTTATTTTCAAGAATTGGTCAGGCAAATAAAAGCTCCTCAAAGGCAAGTTATGAGGTGGCAACATTGATAGCGAAACACAGCAAATCATTTACTGATGGCGAGTTTGTAAAAGAATTCTTGATGAAAATTGTTGAAAATATCTGTCCCGAGAAAAAGCAGAAGTTTACCCCAATATTTGACTGTCCGGCAAAACGTTTGCTGGCAGAATTTAAGAAATCTAATCTGACATTTAGAGACATATAGAGGCAAAAGCAAAAAAAGAATCATTTTCGATAGCCTTTGATGAAAGCACAGATGCATCTGACACTGCCCAAATTTTTTTTTATAAGAGTTTATGATTACGTGTTTGTGAGTGAAAAATTACTTGACCTCCAGCGTCTTAAAGACCGAACAAGGGGAAAACATTTATTTGCTTCTGCTTGTTCTCTCCTTCATTACATTTAACTACCATTGAAAAAATAATTTGAATTATTACTGATGGTGCCCCTGCCATAACTGGTGAGCAAAGTGGACTATCAACACTTGTCTTTAACAAAGTCAGCAAAGAGGGTGGCAAAGCTTTTAAACTTCCCTATCATTCACCAACAAGTTCTCTGTGCCAAATATCTTAGATATGATCATGTCATTAAACCAGTGATAAAAGCTATAAACTCTATTAGATCTAAAGCCCTGTTTTACCGTCATTCAGCAGTTTTTTCTTGACATCCAGGGAGAATACGGAGATGTTTTTTATCCCAATGGTATAAGAGGGAACAGTCGAGGGACAGTACTTCAGCACATCAACGCACTTAAAAAAGAAATTTGGTTATTCTTGGAAGATAAGGATACGGCTTGGCTGGCAGATTTTGCATTTTAGTTGATATGACAAGACATCTAAACATTTTTAACACAAATCTTCCAGAGCACAATGCAGTGGTAAACAAATTATATTCACATATCAAGTTTTTTTCTTCACCTTTCTTTGTGAACCATGATGAAGCTCCAGGCGATCTGCAACTAGAACTCATTGAGCTACAAAGGGATGCTGAATGCCTCAGCAGACAACAACAGCTTTCTCTCATTGACTTTTAAGAACAGCTGGATCAAGAGAGATTCACAGGGATTCAAACATTTGCTAAGAAAATGATCAGCTTGTTTGGCTCGACATACTTGTGTTAGTAGACATTTTCAGTTATGAATTTTAACAAGTACCGTGTGAGGACGAGAATAACTGACTCTCATCTGCATGATATCATAATCATACGTATAAAAACCAGTGGCATTGAACCTGATGGTTAGGCTCATTTACTGCATTTAAGATCTCAGTTTCAAATTTCACATTAATATTTTGCAATAAAGACTTCTCAACCTATGCATTTTCGTTTATTATTTTAATCCGACCCCCGAATATCTTTACTTCAAGGAATATGGCCCACCATGCAAAAATTTTGAACGCTCCTGCTCTAGACACACACAAAAAACACGTTCATTTCTTAGACAGGGATTCAAATTGTATAACCATGTTAAAACATAAATTGTTATCCCGTTTATAAACTAAGTCACTGTAAAAACAAAAAATATAATGACATGCGAGAGTTTTAATAAGGGATGTGGGTGAAGATATTTGTAGGTTAACATTTACAAAACATTTACAATGAGATAAAACAAAAACAACAAAATGTATCTGAAAAACCCACCACTGGAAAATGTGCATTGTTCCACAGCTAAGAGAAGGAAACTCGTACTTGAAAATCACTGTTGATGCTACAAAGACCTATCTTATCCAGGGCCGGACTGACGCTCCGTCTTTCCATGCAAATGCTCTGGAGTATAAAAAAAAATCGAGGGGCACAAAATTCATTTTATGGAAATGCGGAGGAGCTATCCGAAAAATAAATGTAAAAAGAGCCCCGAAAATGAGGCCATAAATACTTTTTTCATTAGTATAGCGTATACATTTAACCTTTAAATAAGAGACTATTCATTACTATTATTTTATAAAGAAAAATGTCGATTTTATCAGGGCCGCAGTGAGTTTCATGATTAGAGGTTATATTGTTTTTTTCTATGTCGCTAATGGTGTCAGTAGGATATTTTGCGCCAAGGGAAAAATTATTAACAAATTTTAAAAATGGCGCCCCAAATCCTTAACGTTTCATTCAAAGTTTACTATGTAAGCATCATTTTTGCGCTCCTGTACCTTGGTGCCCGGGTACATATTTACCTCACTGCCCCACATTTTTAAGACTTGGACCGGCGCACAGTACACTAGGGTTTAACTTTGATTTCCCTAATGATACGAGTGGATGAAGTTCAAATCAAAAAACTATATAAGACATCTTCGCAATGGTGAGAAAACTACCAGAAATGGTTGGTGTATTCTGTAGCTAAAGATTCTGTGGGATTTTTGTTTTGGCCTCTACTGCAAAATTTTTAAGGAAATTGGCAGCATATAGTACAAATCCTAAAAATATCATGAAACTACAACAAAATATTTTAAAGCCAAAAGTCCTGTCTTGAATTGAGTGTTCGTTTTAAACTTCGCAAACAATTGATGCTAATTCTAAAAGATTTTGAAATGCAAAATCCCATGATTGGACGCTGTTTTTCAAAGGTTATTTTCGATCGTCAAACGTATGCGATAGCTGCTTTGCATTTAGGGATGGCAAAGAAAATTTATAAGAACATAGGCATCACTAGGGTAGGTGTCACACAATGCGGTAGCTCATGGTGTAATCCCCTCACGACTTACCCCTCCGAGCCTGCCAGTGGCAAATAAAGGAAACATACCGAATTTTTCGTATTTGTGTCATCCCTTGTGCTAGTGTCACCCGGTGCGAACCGCACCCCCCCCCCGATGACGCCTCTGATCATGATAATGGAATTTTTTTTTAAGCTAGTCAAACTTTTAGCTGAATTTGATCATATCATAGAGGAGCATGTCAGAAGTGCTTTAAATAAGTGCTCGTCGGAGAAAAAGTCAACTTGTTGAAAATCAGGTCGAGCCCACAATGGATGCACAGGAAAGATACTAATTTGAAATTATTTTACCACCTTGTTGACACTGCTAACAAGTTTTGAGAAAAAATATTTCCTCAGCTGCAACATCACAACAGTTACTTTTATTTTTTATATCATAAATATTAACTAAAAATGTTGGTTCTTCTGTGATTTTTTCAAATTGCAAAGATTTGGAAAGCCTTTTAACAGATGGAGAATCAGTGGATATACAATTTCTGTTGATTTATCATGGGTGCATTCTCTATTGAAAAAATCTTTAGAACCTTTGGAAGTTTTGAAATTCATAACAAAAATGAAATATGCTCCAAACTTGAGCGTTGCTCTAGGAATTTTAGTAACTTCCGATCTGGGTAAAGTATTTTTTCCAAACTAAAAATTATCAAGAACTATTTTGGAAACAACATCTCAAACGATAGTGTCAACCCTCGCGATATTAGCAGTTGAGTATTAACTCAGTAACATCTTAAATATTTATAAATAAATAAGAGAAGTCTCTGAACTAAAAGTTCCCTTAACAAATGTCTGAGTAAAATCTCATGTTAAATGTTTTGTTTCTTTTAATGAAGCATTTTTATTAATAATCTAATTACAAATATTTGTGTTAATTACTGTCTAAAGTTAAAGTTATAATGATTTTGGGGGATGTTCGCTAAAAAGTATATAAAGCCATATACCATTTTTTAAATACTTAAATTGTCAATACATAGGGGCGCAATTTTTCACTATTGAACGGAGTGGTTCAAAGGCTAAGTCCAGTATTAGAATCCTGCAATTTGTAAAATCTACTTTCATTTTTAAATAATTACTGTAAACGATCTTTCACTTTTTACTTTTTAGATAAATTAATTTTTTTAAATAAGTTTCACACCTTCGGTGACTAGTTGTAAAACGTCTAAAGAAGTTTGTTTGCGAGAGGTCATTTGCATAAATTGATTAAGGGTTACTGAGGCATGTGGGTAGAGGAGAACATTTGACACTGCACTTCAAAATAACACAAAAATATAAAAATCGTTTGAAAGGTACAATAAACAAAGAAAGAAATACTAAAAAAATAATGTCTGTAAAAACGTGTCTTATTTATTGAAAAGTATTATAATTATCACTAACTAGACGCCTCTCGGCGTAGTATACGCCACAGACTTGCTCATGGAGAGTGCCAAGAAAGTGGAGAAAGAACGGACACAAACTACTACAGCACGAAGAAATCAACACAACGTGAGTGAACGTCGGTTGGTGGGGGGACTGCCAACTCATTGTTGGTGTCGAGACATTCGCACAGTTGTTATCTATCTGCCCACCACCCTTTACCAGATTAGCTTGCCAACCATAAACTGTGATTGGCCGACCCTAGCGAGGGTCAGCCATGTTGGCAATAAAGGGGTAAAAGAAAGGGCACAAACAGACATTTTTTAAAAACATTTTTAAAAATGTTTTCGCTGGGGCTTGAATCCAAGACCTTCTCCGTATACGGCGGACGTGATAACCAGTACACTACGAATCTCACGTTATTCTGTGAAGGAACAATGCAAGTGAACGCAAGGACCATTGTTGGTCTCGAGACTTTGGTTGACCCCAGCGAGGGTCATTCGTCATGCTCGTTTGCATGGTTGGGTGACGTAGAGAATTATATATATAGATAGTTTTTAGCATCCCGTAGTACAGACAACGAACGAGCAAGGAACCAATGGACTATTTAGTTACAGTATTATATTAGGTGCAATTATTTTACTTAAAGGGAAGCTTGCTGGATACGGCCCCAGTTTGAATTGCAGCCAGGGGCCCCGTGCAATCTTAATCCGCCCCTGGTCATAGAAATAGTTCAAAATAATTTAACCAACTGTAACATAACAAATTTCAGCTAAAGTTTAAATTTTACGTAAGGTGTACTTGGATAAATCATTTTTCACTTAGTGAAAAATCTTTGAGGAGTTATATGCCCCTTGTTCAACTTTTTGTCCACTTTAAAATGTAAATAATGCGTATGTGTGTCAGAATAATTGCATTTTTCTGTGTAATTTCTTGATTTAAAATGGATGTGGGATATATCATTTTAAAGATAATTGGATGCTGATTATTACTAACTATGTTCTCCAATTTTTTTGTGCTGAATTTTGTTAGTAAAATGTAATTAGATGAGTTATAGTATAATAACTATATAAAATAATATAAATATCTCTTTCGCTCGCCACCACTCGCGATTTTAATGATAACCACTGTAATCAGCATCCAAATATCTATAAGAATTGACAAAGTCCCATCCCCCCCCGCAACCACGCCCAAAATGTTTTTTTTTATTTTTCAAAAAATTCACCACATGGTTTTTTCCTATTTTTCAAGATGGCCGAAACTTCCTTCTATGTACCTCAGCCAATTATCTTCAAATTTGATCTAATCTAAGGGCTAAACAATATTAATAACACTATTTTAAGTTACTTAAGATATAAAAGACTAACTAACAAGCAATATAAATAGATATTTCATTTGCATTTGTAAATCTGACTTTGTTTTCTGAGATATAAAAAAAATGTAAGTTTTTGGGGATACTTGACTACATCAACTAGTTTTAAATAATTATCATTGTCAATTATTGTTCTCCTTTTCAACACGAACAATTTGATATGCTTGACTTAATAGTTTGGATAATTATTTTTAAGTTGCGCTAAATTTAAAATATGACATATGCAAATTTGACGGCCATTTTGAATATTAATGAGCCAATCTTGCGTACATCAGAATTAATTTTAGGACGCTTGTTTGGGAAATGATATGACGAATGCGGAAATAAATGGTTTGTTATGGTTATCTTCAGTCATTTCTGAAATAACTTTAATTAACTGCCATTTTAAACAGCTGTCTCAGTCTCACTGCCCAATTTTCACTTTAGTCACTTTTATATTTTCTTATATGTTTCAATTAGCAGAGTTATCCCAAAATAATTCACTAAAAAAATCATAACTTTCTTTAGAAATAACCTAAAACGATACATTTGGTATCAATAAATTGAATTTTTCAAGCCCTTTCTAACCAACTAGATCTTAAAGCTGTAGCTTCATTTTGGAAATTTTGTCCAAGTACCTAGTGTATGTTTCTTAAATCAATACATAGTTGAAGTCTAAATTCCTTTATTAAAAGTTAAGTATCGCTTCAAAGGATTATTAACTGGTTCCACTATTAGTGTAGCCGTTGCAGAACACACAAAGTCGAATATTGAAGACGCCTTCCATGGTCCACAGGCGCTGACATCCCAAAATCTGTGCTTAGACCTTCAAAACAGAGGGCCCTGCCTAACGCAGTATCGAAATTTGTGACAACAGCTTGGTCTAGGACTAGGCATAATGACGTTGGTGCTGATTTTTTTAAAAATCATAATAGCTTAGAGATGTTGCAGTTAATTATAAGATCCGTATTCTCTATATTAATGCATTTTTTAAAATGTTTTCGTAACCCGTCAGGGATATGACAGTGTTTGCTGTAAAATTAGATATATTTTAAAAAATACATATGCCATGAAATACTGAAGCTGAAACTTCTAATTTTAACTATATTTTTACGCTTGTTTATAACGGTTAGAGTTATAAATACAGTGTTTTAGTATTACATTCAGAAATAATACAAAAAGTATAAATAAATACTATCAAATAAAAAGAAAATTAGTATTAAAAGTTTTGGCAGATTTATAAGCGTAATTTTCAGTAAAAATGCAATTGCGTTTTAAAGAATTATAATTTTATAATATACAAATATGGTTTAGAGTTCAATAAGATGTAGAAAGACAGGCGGTGAACTAGGGAAAAAATAATATGGAATATTACTTTGAAAAGAAGAGCATCTTTTTTAGAAAATCATTAAACAGAAACAAATTTTGATAATATAAAATTGACTCCGTTCAAGCAGTGTAGTTGAAAAAGTAAGCTTACGCGCTATGAGTCTGAAAGCCAGAATAACATAAAAACTATCAAAATATTTTTTTTTAAATTATGGCCTTTAGCACTTAGCTGTAAACCCAATAGAAAAGCCAAACGAAAACAAACAGAAATAAACATAAACATAAACAAAAAAACAAAACAGAATAAAGAACAAACTTGTTGGTGTTTTTTCTGTGGGTTTTACCAGTTGCTGGGGGGGTAATGGGTAAAATGTTCGATCTATGGCCTTAGGTTCATTTTTTGCTTCTAGCATCTTCAATTTCATTGCTCGCTTATATATTTCACTCATTCGGTTTGTATCGATTTCGTTAATAAACTTTAAGTAGTTCTGCCTCCTGGTAAACTTTCTCTAACGTGTCTGTGGTATTTTGATCGAATAAAACGGCCCTAAAAGAGCAGGCCTCAAATACTCCTTTGATCAAGCCTTTTTGTCGGCGACACCACTCCGTTATTTTCATATTTTGTTCATCTGAATGCATTTCCTTCCCATCAATCAGAATCAAAACCCCTCTCTCTTCCAAGAGTCGTTTGTGCCTTGCTTTTTAAGTACTCCAGCCTAGTTCATTATCACTTGACTTGTTAACACACGATTTACTAAGAAATAGTGGGCTCTGACCGTCTTCAACGACATCATATGCGTTGATATTGGTATATTCGCATTGTATTTTCATGTTCTCAATGCAACGCTTAGTGGATACCATTGCTGAATTGAGTTTTCCTGCTATGAAAATTTTATTGGCCTTGCAATTCAGATCTGAAATTTAAAAAAAATTAAAATTAAGAGTCACATTTTAATACTTATTTTACATACATATAAAACAAAATATTCACAAAGATATTTAAATTATGGGGATAGAAGTGTTCCACAAATCAAATGAAGCTAATTTATAAAATATATTCGAAGTTAACTAACTTTTCCCGCCCAATTGAGAAATTTTGAAAGTTTCATTTCAATGAAGGCTTTCTAGATCAAAAATATTACCTGGTTACACATCACTATGACTGAGTACAAATATATATTGTTAATTAATTAACAGCTACTGTGATAACTAAATAATTCTTTCTTTTTTTTTAAATTTTAAAACTGAAACAGCATAGTCTCAGTGCAATAGTTTTCAAATAGATAAACTAAAAAGTGTAGCTCTAAAACTCTCGTAGCGTAAGAGTATAATGTATAAAATCAATTAACGTTGTTCAAATACAAGTCCACTATTCCCGTAAAGGATATTAAGATCTATAAATTTATACCAGCAAATTATTTATGAACCGACTTTAGGTTAAACAAAACTGGAAGTTTGTAGAGCTAAACCAGAAATATAAAATTTCTTAAATTTATTTAAATATTCCCCGTGTTTATATTTACGCGGCAAATTTATTGGTTCTTTACTTACTCTGTACAGACTTAAAATCCATGTTCTTGACGAAGCTTTGAATTATTAACCATTTTTTGTTGAAGTTGTCCAAAAAAGAAAATTCTGCACTGATATTCTGTAATTTTCTTAAATCAGTTAATATATGCAAATCTTTAAGTTGATTTTTTAATGAGGCAGTACCATGCTCGAGTAACCATTCCATGTTAAGACGTTTGGGCCAGGCGGGTTCACGTTTAACTGTATCTAGAAGTGATTGTAGTTGTTTGCTTTTTTTCTCCAAAGAAGCTGTGGTATTATCAAATAAAACAATTCTACCTTTGACTAAGTGTCCTTGTTGTTTATACTCGTCCGCCCATTTGTGCAAATAATCAGTCACTTCAGTATGAGGGTGGTCCAGTTGGAAACTATCCCCTGCTGCTATCACCATAACCCCAAAACTATTTAAGACGTCATCTTTCACACAACGGCCTTTAGCTTCGACACTCTTTGTATAACCGTCGGAACTCACGTGGAGGTTATCATATTTGACAACATTTAATATAGCATCAAATCCGTCTTCAAAGAGTTTCAATGTTGCCAATATATCTGATAGTTCGCTCCCACTTGATTCTACAATTGTTATCTTGGAGCTTAAATTAGGTAATGTGGATTCTTCAATAGCTGGTTTCGTTGGAGCATTATTCCCGAATCCATGTTCAAATATCTTCTTTTAAAGGATAGAATTTCCTGTTGCACTTTTGCCACTTTTTTCTTTATCAATCAAAAGGAAGTTAAAACTTGTTACTTCCTTTAGGCCGACTAGTAAGAGAAAAACATTGATTTTTTAAAAATTTATTGAAATACTTTTCAAAGATCACTCAATCAACTCATATTTTGTCTGCATTAATTATGTATACGCTAGTTCCTTTAAAAAGAATTATCTCACTTTATTAAAGTAAAAAGTTTTATGGAAATATGTCAAACCTGTTATTTTTCCATCACAATCAAAGCTTGCTTGGGCTGCCATGAGGAAAAACAATAAATTAGATACTTATTAAATATTGAAAATCATTTACGACATAAGCATGTGTTTAATGTTAGGAATAACACTGGGGTTTAAAATGGGCTTCAGTCTACCTAAATGCTCTGTCCATCTTTAATTATTAAAAAAAACACAGGATTTTATAAAAATCTAAATATAGGAATCTTTACATTTAAGCTGTGCCACTTTCCTAATTGATTTTTTTAATCGATAGCAAACAAATTAAAGATGACAACGGAAATAAAGTCAAGCTTGATTTTTCTGAGTTACTGCCTGTTCACCAATTTAGCAAATTTTAGCGACCTTTGCGTCGTCAATTTGTTAGTCTTCAGAAATGATCTTTAAAAAATTGTATATTTGAATTAATGTTGAGACCCTCTAAGTCACTTTTTTAGAACCGCCGGAGAAACACACGCTATGACTCACGGTGCCAGTCACTCGTGAGATTTGCTTCAAAATGGTGAAATAATAAGTCTGGCCAACCAGAGTACGCACTTGGTCGACCTTTGGGACAGCAGAAACGCCCAATAGGAAAACAGGTCAGAATGACACGAGGCGTGGGTGAGTGGTTAATAAATAGTAAAACTAAAAGACCATTCGTAGAAGATACGTTAGCTAAAGCTGTACAAGGTGATAGTTGAGTTGTCGAGCCTGGCGTTAGTGTAGCGAGTTATGTCCTATCTCAGCCAGTAAATGTTAGCCAGTAAATTGGTGAAGTAGAGTTGACCGAGCACACGTTCAGTCTGTCAAATTTGTCATTGCACACATTCAAAAATTGTACTAAAAGTCAATCCATAAGTATAGTATTCTCTTTAAAGTATATTTGTTGTCACTAAGTCAATTTTTATCTTAACAATAACTATATTTTGGCTGTTTTTTAAATCCCTTATATTAACTTCACCGCCGTCTCTGTCTCTCTGTCTCTCTCTCTCTCTCTCTCTCTCTCTCTCTCTCTCTCTGTCTGTCTGTCTTGGGCTCGGCGGGCGGAAAAACAGAAGTCAAAAATGACCCACTTCCCATGATCCGATCAAACTGAAATTTGGCACACGGACCCGTCTGACCTAACAATGCATCGTATCAAAATTTCAGATCGATCGAACGTACCGTAATTAGATTAATGCATTTTTAGTTTATCCTTATATGAGGTATGTAATTTAAATTCACGGTTTGTTTATTGTTTTTTTGCCACGTGAAATTTTGAGCTGACGCATTGAGGCGACCCAACGAAGCGACGGGCGCTTTTGTTTACATTTTACGTGTCACTCTGAGCTCGGTCAAGCGAATCGGTGACCATATCTCTTAGTTTTTATAAAACTAGGCTTTTGCTTTATCTTTAAATTCGATGTATAACATTTCATAGTCATAGATGTCAAACCTATTAACTATTTTCTTTTAGTGTCACTTTTCACGATAGAAAATGATAAAATAGCAAATTATTGTAACGTAGATGCGTGTCTAAAAGTTGTGGATTACTATATCACAGTTAAGTTAGCAATACATGCCATTCATACATTTATTTTTTTTTAACTTTTTTTTTCAATTGTAGGAAAAGTTACCTGTTAGGTAACCAATTAACGAGTGATTATAAAAATAATATTAAATTTGCTAATGTATTATTTTATGTTTTCACTAATTGTTTTATGTAATTTGTAAAATTGAAAGCTTGAAAATATGAGCTAATTAGGAGAAAACACATGCAAATCCTCCTTCTCCCCGTCTGACGCTTGGGCGAGAAATTGGTTTCCTAAACATAATCAACATTCAAAACTCGAATAAAAATGCAAAACTAGGCAAAAACCATGGAAACACGTAGGCCGCAAAAAAAACTTCTTTACAATAGAAGCGTTTGTGATATATAATATTAGATACAATCCGTGGCGTAGCATACGCCGCAGACTTGCTCATCATAGATAGTGCAAAGAAGGGGGGTGAGAGAACGAACACAGACAGCAGCATGAAGTAATGAATAAATAAAAGCCAGTAAACGTGGAGACATGCGCACTGTGGTTGTTGTTACCTGTCCCCCAACCTTTACTACCATCCCTTGCCAACCATAAACTGTGATTGGCCGACCCTAGCGAGGGTTAGTCATATTCGCAAAAAGGGAGGAAAAGAACGGGCAGAAAGAAACATTTTTTAAAATGTTCCCGCTTGGGCTTGAACCCAGGACTTTCCACGTGCATGGCGGACGTGATAACCACTACACTACGAATCATATGTTGTTCTGTGAAGTAACAACGCAAGTGAACATAAGAAGCATTGTTGCCCCCTCCCTTTTTTTACCACGTTTTTATTAACTCGCTTTCGTTGGACATTGTTTGTTTGTTGGTTTGTCCAAGATTTTTTCAAATCTGCCAACGTAAAATTGAACCACTTCTGATGGTCCTAGAGATCTGAAAATTTTACCACAGATAGATCTTGGATGACAATGCATTGTATCAAAATTTCAGATCGATCGAATGTACCGTTGTTAAATTATTGAACTTTTTAGTTTAATTTAGTCTATATAAAAGCATCTGTACCGTCGGCTTTTGTTGACATCTGTGAGTTCGCCCCGTGACCACATCACAATGTTTTTAAAACGTTGGGCGGGCGCTTGTGAGGTGTTTGGTAAAATAAATAGAGGTAAAAAAATATTTTTAAAAACCAGGTTGTTATAAGTGGACTAAAAAGAATAAAATAAATAGAAGTAAAAAAAAGATTTTTTAAAATCCACGTTTTTAGAAGCGCACTAAAAAGAAGAAAATAATTTAAAACTTATTAGTTCAAGTACTTCGATTTAATATGACTAAAAACGTGGGGTGGGTGTTTGGTATAAAAATTAAAGATTTCTAATTTAGAAGGCAAAAGAGAGATCTATAAGTGAGAGAATGAGTGAACCGCATATGTTAAACCTCATAAGCATAGATTTTACATCTATGACTATGAAATGGTCCTAGAGATATGAAAATTTTACCACAGATAGATCTTGGATGACAATGCATTGTATTAAAATTTCAGATCGATCGAATGTACCGTTATTAAGTCATTGAACTTTTTAGTTTATCTATAGTCTATATATAAGCATCTGTACCGTCGGCTTTTGTTGACATCCGTTAGTTCCCCCCGTGACCACATCACAATGTTTTTAAAACGTATGAGTGAGCTGCATATGTTAAACCTCATAAGCGCCCGCCCCACGTTTTTAGTCATATTAAATCAAAGCACTTGAACTTACAAGTTTTAAATTATTTTCTTGTTTTTAGTCCGCTTGTAAAAACGTGGTTTTTAAAAATCATTTTTTTACCTTTATTTATTCTTCTTTTCATCCCACTACGCTTGCAAACGGTGATGGGTTGACCCCAGCGAGGATCATTCGCCATGCTAGTTTGCACATACTCGCTTTGGTGAAACATATATCTATAGAAATATAGTGATCGTTAAAATTGTTACGTAAGACTCATTTGCAGTGTGTTAGTTTTCTAAAAGAAAATTAAATTATAATAATTTTATCTATTTTATAAAAGGACAGATTTCTTTTGAACTTCTCTTAGGAAAATTTAAACGTAATTTAACCACTTTTTCAAATACTTCAAATAATTTAAAAGACGTTAATTTTGTATCAATTATATTGTAATACTTCATACATCTTTTCTATTGAATGCAGATCTTGTTCGATCATGATGTTACTCACATCTTGTTACCAACCCTTTAAAAAAAATCCTTGAAAAACTACTTTTTGGTTTCTACATTTTTCGATACAAACATTAAAACCGAACCTTTGCTTTCTTCCCTTAGATCCAAGCCCTCTTGCTCTGTAATAAAAATACATGAAAAGAAATATATTTTAGCTTACAGTTTGTAATTTTTTTTTAATGGAAATAAGCCGTATAAAATACAAAATTTAAATTAAGCACTAACCTTTTTTAAAAAAAAAGAATTTTTTTTATTAGACATGAACATACAATCACAGCCTATGCAGCCACTTTTAAAAAGTTATATCCGTGAACATATTACTAGTTAACACAGATTGCACTTACCTTGTCATGACACTGTTTAATTGAACGATTAAACTACGAAATAACTAGAAAATGCCATGAGAATATTCAAGTACCTGACATTAACCGAGGTTACTTGACAAAACATGCGTTATTAAAGAACTAAGCTAACTTATGGAAATTATAGTTTTCTACGGAAAACACCTTTACATACATCCACAAATTATTATTAACTATAATATTATGTTACCTAATTGTAAATATCAAATGTGACAGACATTGTTGAAATGAATGTAATTGCTAGACTATATACCCAGCTGTTCCTGAATATGATTTTTAAATAATGGAAATTATGCTAACGTATATAAATAAAGGTCTTGTCTTTATAAAAGTACCCTCTCTAATTTACATAGAAAGCACATTAAAAAAAATGTGTGTTCGCATTTTTTCCATGATAGAATCGCTTTTTCCAAGCGTTTCATAATACATTAGGACGCCATAACGCAATATTATCAAGTTTAAGAAATTATGTTCATCGTGGTATCCCATTATCTGTTGTAATCCGGATTCTTAGAGTAATCTCATTCCCATGGGTCATTATAAGCCTTCAAGCATTAAAATTCGTATTTGGGTCCCATTCCAGATGGTATCACGTTGTCTTTGAAAAAAATTTTGGTTTCTATCCAGTTTTCCTATGAGATCCTTTTCCAGGTCGGATTATGAAGATACTTTATCATTACGGTTAAGGTTTATCAATACAGGAAATCACATTAACTGTTATTCTGTTTCTATATATTCATTTGTGTTCGGGTAAATAGCTAAGACCATCAAATTAGAAATCCAAAATGAAAATTTCTAGAGATTTTTAGAATTATATTTAACTCTTTCATTTAATTTAATTTTCAAAAATGTTTTTTTTTACTAAAAAAAATTAAGAAACAAAAAGAAATCGTAGCCACAGTTATACAATCTTTATGTGTTTTTAGAAGAAAATACAACTTTATGGAATAATGTAAAACCTCCTTACATTATAGACAACGTTATATGACGTACGTCTATACAATTCAAGTCAAGTTTAGATGTCAGATGAACTTAATTAACTTTTCTTAAGATATTAATATAATTTTGAAATTTAAATGGAAAAAGTCAAACGTTCTACTTCTAGATTATTAATCAAGACACGAAACGAAAGTAATACATTCTAAAACTGTCCAAAAGGCACATAAATTTAAATTATTAATACTTCTATTTTTCATATTTGCGCGTGGATTGCTAGATATTTCTATAAAATTCCATATTAAAATTATTACAAAGCCAATTCCAATTGAAGGGAAGCAATTGCAGGAGCAAGTTAAACTAATACCTTTAATACTAAAAGTTATTCCAAAGTTATGCGATAGCTATAATCAATATTCATTTAAATCAGAAGATTTGCTCTGATTGTTAGAATAATTAAATGATTTTATGTATACCGTGAACCGGAAGCCCTAGTCAGAAACAAAACTTACAAAGTTATCCCTTCCAAAATCGATTCAAACAAGCCAACGACCTATGGTGTGTATTCTTTGGAATTTTACAGATCTGTTTAGCTAAGTCATGAACAAATTACATCCTATATAATAAAAGGCAAGTTTCTGTCCGTTCTGTCCGGTCATCTATAGCGATTGGTCCCTCAAACACATATGACTCCTACAGCCGATCATATTGAACACGTTTACGCCATTTAAGCGGACTTTCAAAACGAGTTATTTTTGGTGAAGTATTTCTTCCAAATTTATTTTGAGTTATGCGCGTTGGGATTTATAGTCAAAAGCTCTGTTTTACGAGTTATTTATTTTAACTCTAATAAATAGTATTTTTGACGTGATGAACATGTAATGCCGGTCGAGACGGCTGTTGGAGGGGAGTTACAACATGCCACCGAACGGTGGCGGAACGTCCTTGGACTGGCTTTGTTGCTCGTATGATATAAAAAAGAATACTTTCTTAATATCGGTGTGTCGTGGAGTACCTTGTAAGGAGGGAGGGGGTGGAGCGTCAGGAGGAGATTAGTACTTGGGGAATTGGCACAAGACACGATATTTTTATGGTATTGTGTCGCAAGCGAGATTTGACACCAGGCAGGTAGACGAGCACTTACGAGAAGAGGGTAAGGTAAATAAAATGGTGGGAGCAGAGATAGTTTGGTGACAGCACTACACTTTAACGGTCAGCGTCAGATTGAGCGGGGGGGGAGATGCTCTACTGACCCTTTGGCGCCTCTGTGGGCCTATACGAGGGGGGAAATTAGTTTTGACTATCGGAAACAAAGAGACCAGAGAGTTGGTAGTGTAGTGAAACAGAGTGTATGAGAGTGAGTCATGGGACCGTCCAAAAATGACGTCACGCAAATTTGGCAGACTTTCCCCCTCCCCCTCCCCTCGTCACACATCGTCACAAAAAGTTAGGCTCCCCTAGAATATGGCGTCACAAAGCTTTTCCACCCCCCCCCCACATCATCCGTATTTCCTATTTGAAAATTAGCATGGTTCAAATCACTGTATTGTCATTTAAGTATGTATTTAGTGTAAGCCTGCACGCTAGTATCGTAAGGGGCCATCCATAATGAAGTGGATTGTGGTTTTATAATTCTAGATATACAATACAAGTGACGAAGAAGCCATGTTTCATGTTGCTTGTTTATTATTCTACTTCACATGTAAGGGACATCACTCAACATAATAAAACTAATACAAGTCAAGAGAGTGAGTTCCCCTAAGAATAAAGCTCAATATATTACACATAAAGTACGTCACGCTCCAGGAAAGGGGGGAAGGGGTATAAGAAAGTGTGACATATTGTGACAGGGGGGTGGGGGTCAGGCCATTCGTGATATCACACATTTTTTTTTATTACTTTTTTATAATTTATTTATATTTTAGTAGAATTTAAATAGCATTAAAAATAATTGTCAAAAATTTTGTGAAACATTAAAATTAGTTTTATGTCAAAATAGCATGAAATGCGTATCTCCTGAATGTGTTGTTCATAAATCTGAATTGGATGCAGCAGGACTGATATCGAGGATCAGGAATGGTTTGACAATCATCTTCGCACCAGCCAATATTTACTCAAATTGTGAAATATCAGGACCTGAAATGTTGCAACAAAGCACGAAGCTCATATTTCAACGTTTTACCTTCGAGATTCTTTCCTCCTCCAATCCCAATCAACCAAACAATTGATGGAATAAAAACTTTAGAAAGAGCAGATGCAGATTCTCATAAATTTCCTTCCTTGTTTGTAGTGCAAACTCTCAAATTTGATGACAGTATGCCAAGATCAACAGGAGTTTTCAAAGTACAACCATATGATTACCAACTTATTTGATCGATTTAGCAAAGTATGTCACTTATATTTTGCTTCACAAACAATGTTGAAGGAACATACAGGACAACACATAGCTTGGGCTCAGGAGAATGTGCCCACCCAAACTGTTCAAGAATCAACTCAGATAAAACGCATCCGTCCTTTGGGAAGCGCTTCTAGAAGGAAAAGAGAACCCATGGCAGTTATTGCCAGAGGAGAAAATGCACATACAGTGGCTAGATGAGAACGAGTTGATCTGTCTGCAATTGTCATTCCAGGAAACGATGATGGTGAAAGATTGATGTCAGTCGTAACTATGGATGAACGCTTCACTTTCACCATGGTAAGATGATGTCCAGTGAATATTTTTTAATTAAACATAATTCACAGGACCATAATAAACAGATTCAATATAGCACAAAAGTTGTCACATAATGTGTCAAGCTAGTCTTTTTTTTTGTCAAATTGTTTTGTTTTCTTTTTATTATTTAATCACTGGTTGAATCAAGTTTCGCTAATCTACTTATTATCCTGTGTCAATAGAATGCATAATCCGAAGATTATCTAAAAGTTGACCTCACCTATTGTAAATGAAAAGGTAACAGATAAATGATGTGTATTATATAATTGTCAAGTCTAATTTTTGCAATTTTTCTTTTCAAATTTGATCTAGATTGAGTTACTGTTTCATTGAATAACCGTAACAACTGTTGACAATTAACTATTATACTGTTAAAGTCATTTTAATAATCTGATAGTTCTTTTAAGTGGGAGTGTACGGGATTTCGGCTCCAGCTCCGGCTAATCCGGAATCCGGCTATTTTTAAAAATCCGGCTCCGGCAGGATTTCACTTCATAAATCCCGCTGGGCAGTAAATTCCCAATTTATACAAATATATATATATATATATATATATATATATATATATATATATATATATATATATATATATATATATATATATATATATATATATATATATATTCATAAAGGCTCCGGTAAATCTGGAATCCGGCCATTTTAACAAATCTGATTCCGGCTCTAGTCGGATTTCACTTTATAAATCCGGTCAAATTCAGCTCCAGCCGGATTTGAAAATTTTGAATCCGATACATCCCTACTTTTAAGTGGAAATTTTATATTTTAATACAGTTTAAAGTGAAGTGTATTTTAAGTATTAAATTAAATATTTTAATTAAGGTGTTAATTCCAAAAAAAAATCGAAATTGTGACGTAATTTTGGGGGGGAGGGGGTCCCGAGCTTTGTGACAGTTTGTGACAGGGAGAGGAGGGGGGTAAAAAACTGTCAAAAATAGCGTGACGTACTTTATGAACGGCCCCTAACATACGTAAAGCCACTTAAAACATCTTTAAGTAAATTGTAAACAATCTAAAATTTAAGTGGAACTTTTATTTTATGTTGTGCATTTTGATTTGGCGTCACAGTTCTTAAACACCCCCTCTCCGTCCCCATGTGCGTTACGTCATTTATGGACGGCTTCTATAATTACATTTATCCATTTTCTTGTTATGTAAGGATGAACGTGTGAGAGAGAAAGCGTGGCAATATTCTCTACTGTATTTTTTCCATTCTTTTGATTCAATATATTTCTTAAATATATTATGTAAGTGCAATGAAGAAAAGTTTAACCGCCCTCCCCCTTAAACGAGTAGATTATGCGTTCATGTCCCTTCGGTATATGAGTATTGATAATTATCTATACATCAATCCACCAATGAGATACATTTGTGTAAAATATTTGTATTATTTATATGTGGAAAAAAATCAGGAACCCAACACAGAACTTTACATTTTGTTATCTTAACTCCATACCCCCAGTGTTTTTTTTCTGGACACCAAACTATGTCGAGAACCATTCGTTCATGTAAAAACTTTTGGCTTCAAATGCCAAAACATTTATGTTTAAAAGTTCGTAGGGACCCCTGCTCTGAATGTTTGGTATAAAAAATTAAAGATTTATAATTGAGAATGGCAAAAGAGAGATCTATATGTGAGAGAATGAGTGAACCGCATATGTTAAACCTCATAAGCGCCCGCCCCACGTTTTTAGTCATATTAAATCGAAGTACTTGAACTTATAAGTTTTAAATTATTTTCTTCTTTTTAGTCCACTTATAAAAAACGTGGTTTTTAAAAATCATTTTTTTACCTTTCTGTATTATAAGTAATAGTGGCTAGCCTAGAGGGAACTAACGGGAAATTACGTGTTACTTTATTGGGGGTGATAATATTTTTGGATAAATGTTGTTATTAAATTTATATTTAAATATACTTGATTTTCAGATAAATAATAATATTAAATAAAAAGTGCTATAGACTTTTTTACGAGTAATAATACGTATTTCATTTAAGGCTGAATATGTTTGACATTTCAGGAATCAACATCATATGAGTTTACATTTACACATTTCTAAACGTTCTTCCTACTCCCCACAGCCAAAAAAAAATTATATTATAAGTTTAGCTATTTAAGTTGAACCGTTAATAATATGTTAATGCTATTTAGCACTGTAATTCAATGACGTATGGTAATACACATTATCAACTATAGTAAAAATTTGAAATAGCAATTCAAAGACATTTTACAAAGAAATAGGAATCCAATTTTCTTACTTGATAATGAAAGTATAAAAACATTTGGGCCAAGATGAAGTGATTCTTAGTGATAACAATATCATTGGCCTAGTAACCTAGCAATTACTAAAACTGATGATGAAACTAAGCAAATGAATGGACTTGTGACTATACTACATACATATAAAAGCAGTTTAAATCTAAAGCTTAATATTTTTGGGCATCAAAAATAACAGCAATTTAAACATGATGCAGCATAAGTTTCTGTGAATTAAAGAGATCGGTTATATGGGGGGGGGGTATGGGGATAGCTAGTCATCTTAGAAAATAAAAATATTGAACTATTGAATATTGTCAAGAAGACACATACCCTGCAAATTTACTTAACTTCCTTCGGAAACATTTTTAATCAAAGAGAGCAAAAAACATATGGCTCAACTTAAAAACATGATACTAGAAATAACTTGATCTGCATGCTTGTGGAGAGATTCAGTCGCCATCCCAAATAAATATATTGAACTTTCATACCGGATCTTCGACACAAAAAAAACTTTTAATATAAACAAACCATTTCGGATTGGCTTATCATCCAAACACTGTATAATTTCAGATTAATTCAAATTGTGATACAAAAGATGTTGATTTGAATAAAATCTCAAATTATATCAAGCAACGCATTTTTCTTTAATAGGTATATATAGTTCAAACACTCGGTGATGTGTAGCCTCTTTTTTTTAATTAAACTGGTTGATGTTTATTTAGCTGGGTTGATATTATTGAGAAAAGCGATTCTCCCTTATACAAAAACGTATCCATACATTCGGTTTTTAAATCCTGTATATTAACTCGTGGCGTCTGTTTGCTTGCTTGCTTGTCGAAAAAACTTTGGATCGATTTTAACTCACTTACTTGTAAGCAAGCGAGCTGAAATTTTGCAGGCAGTTTTGTACGGATGATAAAAACGAAGTATCAAAATTTCAGATCGATCGCATGTACTGTAATTAAATTATTGAATTTTAGATTATTTTATTTATCTCTATGTATCATGTTAATTTTTGAGATAGAGTGTCGCGGTGCGTATTATATTGAACGACCTTTTTAATACTTTCCTTTTGCGCAATTCGGTGCGTATTGTATGGACGATAATTTTAAAAATATATTCCGGATCGGTGCGCATTATATTAAACATGTTTTACGAGATATTAATAAAATGTTGGATATTTTTTATTTTCGTGCGCTGCGTATTATAATGAACATTCTTTTAGTTATGTCTCGTACATAAAGGACTTATAGTACAAAACTTGTTTTTGTTACGTTTTTTTTAAATTTTAATACCTATTTATATCTGAGTGTTATATTTAGTTATCTTTGTGTAGTTTTTCCAAGTTAGAATTAATTGCATTATCTATTATTACTACTTTTCTCTTTGTTCTTCTATCCTATAGTGCCGTGATTCTCAAAGTGGGCGCTACCGCCCCCTTGTGGGCGCTGACGCGATCCAGGGGGGGGGGCGGGGAAGGCCACGGGTCAATTTGGGGGGCGGTGAATAACTGTAAGGGGGCGGTGAAAGCATAAAAAAGGAAGAGAAGATTTAGAAAAATATGATTTATGTATTCTGCTCATAAGGTTCTATTTTTCTTTTAAAAAACGTTTTGGACATTGGTTTGGTTACCGCATTTGCATTTAGTTAGGTTTTTTTTTAAATGTGAATTTGTGCACTTCCAGACTGCAGGCACACTTGAAATAAATTAATGGGGATAAAAAAAAAGATTTATATAATTTTCAAACACTAAAATAGAAATTTATCAAACAACTGACTTTGACAAAACTCTTTTCAACAGCAACCACACAAGATGGCAATGGCTTGCTAGCTTCTTGCAATATTTCGTTATTGATTGCCAAATCGGGTAAATCTCATACTATTGGTAAAGAACAAATTATACCGGCTATAAGTGAATTAATACGGACTGTGGTACGTAAGCAAGCATCTGATATTATCAAGAAAAATTCGTTTATCAATAAAACCGTTCATAGCAGAATTGATGAAAAGGCTCAAGGTGTTGAAGATACATCGTGTAGCTATTTAAAACATCTCGTTTTTCTATTCAACTTAAGGAGTCATCTTTGCCAGGAAATGAAGCTTTAATTTTGCAATACTTTCGGTTCACAAAGGAAGAACACATTAAATAAGAACTATTATTTGATAAATATTTGCAAACTTATTCCAAAAAGTAGCTAAAAATAATGAATTTAGTTTAAATTCAAGCGCTGCTATTAACAATTCTGGCTGGAAAAGGAGATCCTTCAGTATGGGCTTTAATTTTAAATTTCGTAATTACATTTCCTTCATCATATTTAGTGGAAAGTAGATTCAGTGCGGTAATTAATTTTTTTTAATGCAAATAGACAATCGCGGTTTCTTAAGATAACTGCTGACGAAAATAAAGCCGAGTATTTCTAAATTGGTAGCAGCAAACCAGGTTCATCGTCTCATTTATATGATTTCGAATTTGTGTGTGTGTGTGTTTGTTTGTGCGTGTGTGAGTGTGTGTGTGTTGAACGATTCTTGAAATGTGGAACCAGGTTACTGGTTATTATTCGAATGAATGCATTCAAATTGCAGTCATTCAACATCGATCTGTTCTTAGACTTCACTATTTTCATACAAGAAAAAGCTTGCTCACAGATGTATGTGGACCCAAATAGTGATAAAAGTTTGACAGCAAAGTTTTTTAAAGTGTGGAAACGCCGCACCTAGAAAAAAAGAGAGAAAAACTCAGCAGAAAAACTAACTTGAACTTCTCCTTCAGATCATAATCTGCTTTTAGGTTAAGCAGTTCTAACAGTATATTCTTTGGGGCTTAATCAGCTTCTGCACTAAATTGCGAATTGACGATATTGAAGAGTGGTTCCAGGTTCTTGTCGTCTTGGAATCTCCTTTCAAATTCCATAGCAAAGGCATCCAACTGAGCCTTGTACTTGTCAGCCATTTTACAAGAAACGGTTTTTTGTTTTAGCAAAGGGAAATGGCAAAACCTGTTTTCACCTGCTTGCCTGGAGAAAATGGAGAGTTTTGTCTGAAATGATTTAACATATACATAAATTTAATGTGCAAACAAGCCATTGCCCTGAAGTTTGACATTCAGTTCATTCAAATTGTCCATGTTAATGGCAAACATGAAGTCTGACGTCCATTCTTTATTAACCATGTTAGTAACAAAATCACAAACAAAACACTTCATCTCCAGCAACATAACTATTTCTTCCTTGAGATCTCATACTTGTCTCAATAACTTGCCTAGGCTCAGCCAGCGGACACTGACTGCCGTGGTAGATAATATAATATTCAAATCTTCTAACAGTGCTTTTAACACCTGTTATTAAGTTCCCTGGCTTTTACAAAGTTTATCATACTGCTTGAAATTCAACACAGCCTTACACAGACTTTCCTGATGGTTGCCACAGTGGAGAGGTAAGAGTGTGTGGTCAGGCTGATATTCTTTAATTTTATTGTTCATACTAATTTTTCCAGTTAAAGCTCGCTCTCCATCGGTTATTACACTGGCCATCTTGTTCCACTCCAGCCCAGTTATTTCAAAACAGTTCTCTACAGTATTGAATAAATCCTGGCCTTTAATTGTGTCTTTGAGTGCCTCAGAGTATTCTTCGTTAAGCTCGAAACGAGGATGTATTCCCGTATAAATACCAACAATTGTGCTGTTCCTATACATTGGTACTTTAATCCAATGTGATAGTACCAAAAACAGTGTTTGCTTGCATCTCGATTATGGTGCATCAAATTGTCACTTTTTTTTCAAAACGTCTTACTAAAGTTCCCTTGATAAAGAAATGGTGTCAAATTATGTTTTCTGTTCTGGACACATTACGCTTGCTGCATATGTCAAGCATTTCTTGATAAATTCACTGTCAGAAAAAGGCTTGTTCCGTTTTACGATCTTATGAGATATCTCCAAACTGGCTTCGGTTGCAGCTAGGCCTGTCAACGGGTACCCGGAACCCGGGTACCCGTTGCCGTGAGATTACCGGGGTAGTAAAATTCCGCCCGGGTACCCGTGAAAACGTGGCTTCAATGTCTATATTAACCAAATTTCGGCTCGTATGCGGCTTTTTTGTGTTTAATTTACTGCTCGCGAAACAATTTATCAAATGAAAATTTTTGTTTCAAATATAAGCTGTGAAATACAATTCATGAAAAATTATCTGTCAACGAGAAATACAATACGGTCTCGACAAACCACTATGTATTTAGATATATCTTATTTCTCCTAAATTGAAAACGAAATCGCAAACACAAGAAGATTTTGATTCTTTGAATAAATCATATAAAGAAAACAAAAATCCTCTGCCGAAAATAAGGATGGACTGTATAGAGATGGAGATACCTGTTAATAAAAATACCCCTGCTTTGACACTAACATTGCTTTGAAATATGCTGACATTGGGTAACCGATTGATACCAATTATATACCCCATCTCCCCCATCCAATCCTATACTATAACCGCACCCTTTCCATTCGCTTGTGTTTCTTGTGTTCGTTAACACGTGTTGACCTAGAAAAACTGATGTTAATAATGTGTACAAGGTTGTCAGTTTTTAAGGTTAATAAATTAAATAGTTGATAACAGTGTAAGATGGGTAAGACGTCGGCATAAAGATGAAAGAGGCCGTGTTTGTTTTTGTTAATAAAAAAAAACCTGCTTTGACACTAACTTTGATCTTTGAAATACGTGACATTGGGTTTCCAATTATCGATGTTGTTGATCTACCCCCCTCCTCTTCCCTCCATTCGATTGTGTTTCGTGTGTTCATTACCACGTGTGCCTTGCCCCAAAACTCATTTTAATAATGCACCAAAATTTGTAAGTTTTTAAAGTCAATAAATTAGTCACTAACAGTGTAAGATGGATAAGGGCCCGTCCATAAATGACGTTACGCACCTAGGGGAGGAGGGGGTCAAACATTTGTGACGAGGGGGAGGGATGTGTTTATAAATAAACGCGCAACTTAATTAAATTTCCACTGAAATATTTGATTGCTTACAATTTATTTAATGACGTTTTACATGGATTTAAGTGTGTAGCGATTTTTAGAGTTCAATCTCACTTTAAAGACAATATTAATTGACAATAAAGTTATTTGACACATGCTCATTTTCAAAAAGAAGTACGGCTTTTATGGGGGGGGGCGCAAAGCTTTGTGACGTCATATTGGAGGGGGCTCTAAATTTTTGTGACAACCTGTGACCGGGGGGAGCGGGGGTAAAAAATCGGCCAAAATCGCTTGGCGTCATGTATGTACGGCCCCTAAGACGTCGGCCGTGTAGCTACTTTGTGAAAGGAGGTGCATAGAAGATGGCTAGGTAGCATTGTATAGCAGTCATGACGGGGATAATTATGCGATGTTTCGATCGGGTAACCCGGGTACCCGTTCGAAATTTGGACGGGTACCCGGGCAGCATTTTTCAACAATATTGACAGCCCTAGTTGCAGCATCTTGTATTTAAGACTTTTGGTGAAAAAATTTTGCTGCTTCTTTAAATTATTAACAAACGTCTTGCATAACATTTTTCTCTCTTGGTTCGTTAAATTGTGCCCAAAACACAAATGTTTTGTTTGGTGGTATCTTTTTAAGTCGCACTCATTAAAGACGCTTACACATTCAGGACACAGAAAGCAGGCTGCTTTTCTCCCAACGCTCGTGAAGCTATATTTAAAAGTTAATTCGTCATTTTAAAAAGGCATTCGTCCTCAATCTTACTTTCTTTGGTAGCACTCATTGTTAAATCAACGTCTATGTGCTTTTAAATCACAAATTTTCAAAACCGTTCGAAATGTAAATCGTAAACAAAATTCAATTCGGGTTAAGCTGAAATGTAGTTTCGAACAGGTATGTTAACAATTAATGACTAATGATTCTGAAGCCATAAAACCGATTCTATATCTCTAGATTCGAATCAAATGCTGGCAATAAAATTTCAAAATATATCAAAAATTCTAAGCAAAGAAAATTAACATGACACAAGATCACCACATGTACATGCCTACGGGCCGCATAATATACTCTGACTGGCCGCATGTGGCCCGCGGATCGTAGTTTGCCTATTTCTGTGTTAGAATAATATTTTTAAAAATTCGGGTGGCACTGAGTAATATTTTTACTGGAAAGTGGGCGGTAGGCCAAAAAAATTTGACAACCACTTGTGATGGAGTCGTTGTCTAGGGGTTGAGGTCCCCCCTTGGCCACAGATATTTACCACGTAGACGGGTACAAGACTCAGCAACGCTGGGTTGTTTTCTTTCAACGTAAGTTTAATGACATCAAGAATATTTGAACATATATATGGCAAAGTACAATTGGCAGTTTACAGTTGATGGTCATACGATCCAGAGTCCTCGGCCCAGCTTGACCGTATTGGACCCGTTCACAAAAACCCCACACTCTATCGTCCGTCTTTCACCTGCCTTGCAACTCGGCAACCCAACACTCTCCCCGCGACACACAATGTGACTACTATTATACCCCCGTCTTGTCCGACCGGTTTTGGCTGGACCCTGGGTCATTCACCACGTCCTTTTTGACCGTTGTCATGTTTCCTGATTACAGCTCCACGTACCCTGAGTTCACCCGCCCCCCGTTCCACGAGGACAAGTGTTCACATTTATGCCCTGTCATCCCCACCCCACAACATCTGACCGTAACACCACTGCTCTAGTGTTTCAAGTTTTAATGATTTAATTAATGGTGTTACTCTGGTAAATTTTGAATATTCTACAGTAACAAATCCCGCAGCTCTGTTTTGAATTCGTTCTAATTTATCTGTGTTTTTTTGGTGGATGGCTCCCATAAAGGAGATGAATAGTCTAGTACAGGTCTCACCAAAGTGAGGTAGCATCTGAAACTGAATATTGTAGTTTTGGGTCACATTCTGATAATCATTTAACAACTTACTATGTTGTTGACAAGACTATTTTTAAATCCTTTATATTAACTCGTGGTGTCTGAGCCCCTGCTTGCTTGCTTATCGAAAAAACTTTGGATCGAATTTTAACCCACTTCCTCGTAAGCTAGTGAGCTGAAATTTTACAGGCAGACTTGTGCCAATGATAAAAACGATGTATTAAAATTTCAGATTGATCGCATGTACTGTATTTAAATTATTGAATCCTTAGTTTATTTATCTCTATGTATCATGTTAAACTTTTGAGATAGTGTCCTGGTGCGTATTATATTGAACAATCTTTCCTGTCGCGCAATAAGGTGAGTATTTTATTGACAACACCTTTTATAAACATATTCCTGATCGGTGCGCATTATATTAAACATGTTTACGACACAATTACAATTTTGTATTTTCGGATGCTCTTGCGCGGCGTATTATAATGAACATTCTTATAGTTACGTCTCGTACATAAAGGATTTATAGTCAAAAACTTGGTTTTTTACGTGGTTTTTTAATTTGTTTTTAATTTTTAGAAGCACATAAATATCCATATCTACTTTAATTATACGCGCTAACGAGAACAAATGCGCACAAAACACTTCACCCCCCTGTTACGGTCAGATGTTGTGGTGTGGGGATGACTACGCATAAATGGGGTTGTGAACACTTGTCCTCGTGGAACGGGGGGGGCGGGTGAACGCAAGGTGCGTGCAAGTTGTAATGAATTGACAGGACCACGGTCAAAGGGAGACATGGTGATTGACCCAGGGGCCAGTCAAAAACCAGTCGGACAAGACGGGGGTATAAAATGGGGTCACATTGTGTGTCGCTGGGAGAGTGTTAAGTTGCCAAGTAGCAGGCGGATGAAAGACGTACGATAGAGTGTGGAGTTTTTGTGAACGTGGTCCAATCCGGTCAAGCTGGGCCGAGGACTCTGGATGGTATGACCATCAACTGTAAACCGCCAATTGTACTGTATCATAAATATGTTCAAAGCTTCTGGAGGTCATTAAACTTATGTTGAAAGAAAACAACCCAGCGTTGCTAAGTCTTTTACCCGTCTACGTGGTAAATATCTGTGGCTAAGGGGGGACCTCAACCCCTAGACAACGACTCCGCCACAGTGGGGGCCCGCCGAAAAACCGAGCCATCGGTTCGAGCCAACGCAGCACATCAAGGCACGTCACTAAGAGAGAAACAGAACTGGCCGTACTAGCCATACTGATATCAAGATCTTCACGAGAGCGTAGGGCTTACGCCTCGTAACGACGAGACCAGTGGTGTTGAAGACAGCCGGAGCAGTGGTGTGAAACACAGCCATAGAAGTGGTGGGGAAGACAGCCGTAGCAGTACTGCTGAAGACAGCCGGAGCAGTGATGTTGAAGACAGCCGGAGCAGTGGTATTGAAGACAGCCGAAGCAGTGGGGTTATAGACGCAGCAATGGAGGCCATGCAAACTGCACCCGGAGGAGCATCGAAGGAATAACGAACACTAACTATGACAGTAACACGTTGCAGAAGCTGACTACAGCCAGGACAACTTCGAGGGTACAACCTCAGTAATACGTGACAGTGAAGGCTGTGACTTTATGATTCTCGCGCCTATGGATATTGATACTGCCCTGGTGTAATGTGATTTTCTTATGTATGGTTATTATGTGAGTTTGGATTTCCCTTGATAGTAAGTACTGATTTAAATAATTTTTTTGACGAAATTCTGAATTATAAAATATTGTCAAAATATTAGATTGGTCTCTAGATATATGACATTTTATATGTAAAGTATATTGTCAGTGTAATTGAAGCGCTATAGTAGAACATTTTTTTATTATAAAGAGTCAAAATGCGGTGGCTAGATACGGAAGAACTTAAGCGAAGGGCCCGAAAGGAGGGATTAGAAGGGGAAGAGGCGAAAGTATGGTTAAGAGAGAGAAAGATGGGTGAGCAAGACGAGGAACGGGCTATAAGGAGGGGAGAGACAAACAAAGAAAGAGAGATCAGGTTAAAAAAACGGACAGAGAGAGAAATGGACATATTTAAATCCTACAGAAAGAAATGGGATCAGCATCATCTTAGCAGAACGGATAAGCAGTTCGACGACATAAGGGTGGAACCTAAAAAGAGATTAGAAAATGAGATTGATTACAAAGAATTTGTAAGGGAAGTTGTTGAGGCCGAAAAGAAGATAAAGCAGGGTCAATTAACTAATGTAGTGACTGCTAATAAAGGGAAGGAAAAGGGTGAAAGGGAAGATCGCTGGTTGGGGGCTAAAAAAAAATTGAAGAGATACGGTTAAAGTGGGAGCAAGAAGATAAAGAATCATTGAGACAAAACGAAGAAAGACAGAGACTGCGACAGAAAGAAGATGAAAAGAAGCAGCGACAATACGAAAAGAGACAGGAGAAAATGTTAGAAAATGATGAAGAGAAAAGAAGAAAACTGAGAATTAAACAGGGAGCTTTAAAAAGTAACGAGAGTAATTGTCAGGAAGAATTATATGGAATAGCCAGCTTATTTTGCGAAGATCAACAAGTAACGAAACCAGGGTATATGGTGGTGAAACCGGCAGTGGGAGAGATAGAGCAGGGTAGATACAACCCCAAGAAACCGACCAATACCAGTAGATATAAAAATGAAAATATGAACTTTGGAGGTTACAAAGACGATCGGAATACAGCTAAAGACTTTTCTGAGAGCTTTCCTAAGACAAGACAACAAAATAATAAAGGTAGAAGGGAACCAATGGCAGAATATAAAAAGAGAACCTTAGAATCTAAAAAGAAACGTGAAGCAGATGACAGAATAGATTATACTGGGGACACTTTAGAAAGGAACACACATAAGGATGAAGTGACTGTTAATGAAGTGAAGGAAAATGGTGAAAGGGAAGACAGTGATAAACTCGTTAGTGAGTTAAGAAATAAACTGTCCCTTAAAGAGAACGAATTAAAGGAACACAGAGAGACAGCAGGTAAACTTGAGTTAAAATTGAGCAATGTTGAAACTAGACTAACGGATCTCGAAAAAGTTGACATCAAACACAGATTAAAAATAGAGGAAACTGAAGTTGAATCAATGAATTTAAAAATGAGAATTGCCGAAATGGACAAACTACTGGCTCAAAATGAGAAAGAAAAATCGTTTTGTGTCAAAAGAACTAAGGACATAGAAGATAAAATGATAGAGATGGATTTAGATATATGGATCGCAAACCAGAAAATAGAAAAACTGGAAAAATCTGAAATTGAAAAAGATGAATTATTGGAAAAATTACAGAGGGAACTAAAAGGAAAAGAGATAGAAAACACAGAAATGGATAGAAACCTAATCAGTACACAAAACAACGTAGAAAATCTGAGTAAGGCCTTAGCCGAAATGGAAGAATCATTAAAAGAATGTAAGAGAGAGAACAAAATAAAACTGAATGAAGCTGAAGTTGAGGCCATGACCTGGAAAATGAAAAGTATCGAGATGGACAACGTATACGCTAGCTTAATAAAAATAGTCAGGGGTAAAGATGAAAAACTAGCAGAGATGAAATTAAACTTAATCATTGCAAACCAAAATATATCAGGGCTGAATAAGACGGTGACTGAGAAAGATGAATGTTTGCAGAGCTTACAGTGGAAGCTAAAGGAAATTAAAGACACACTAACTCAAAAAGAAGAGGAGAATAATGAGTTAACACTGACTATAGCACATAACAAAGAAGACATAAATGACTTATGGCGAATCATTGTTGAAAAGGAAGAGAAAAGGACTGAATTAACGCAAAGATTAACTGGTAATGATACAGACATGACAGTGATTGTGCAGAGAACGTCCAAGATGCTTGGGACAATAGTTGAAAAACCTCACGAAAAGTGGACTAAAGAAGTACAATTTCGAAAGAGGGAAATTTTAGTTGAAAATTTGAATAAGAAGAAAAGTAGTGACCCAGATACGCAAGATTGGGTGAAGGTCACTGAACACACCGTGGTCACAGTAGTAACATTAACCTCCCAAGCAAAATGTATTGAATGTAAGGGAAATAAGGATAATGATGGAAATATTGATTGTGCTACTGAATTTCTAGAGTATAGCAAACTTATTGATAGAGATCAGGAGAATATTGAAGATAATGATGGGAAAATTGAGTGTGCTACTAAGCTAAGAGCAGATATCCCACATAGGGATAAAAACAAGCAACTTAAGAAGAAACCCTTCAGTGGAGCCATACAACAATATGACGTGGGCTCAGCTAAACACTGTTGTGAGTTGTTGAACAAAGGTGACGCGTATAACCTCCAAGGACGCAGCAGGGCAAACACGGAGCTACACAGAAACAATAACAATGACACAGTGCGATCAAGACTGGCCAGAACGCATAAAACCATGACGGACAAATACTCACTGGACAGGCTTACGGCCGGTCTGTTGAGAATATTGGTTTTATTAATAATTGGGGTCCGGTTGAACACATTTAATTGTGTGGTTAGCTCGTGCGTTGGTATATTTTTAGACGCAATGGTCAGGCCTTCAGGTCAAAGAGTACAATTCAAAAGAGGTCAGGGAGGAAAATTCAAATGTAGTGACCGAAGTTATTGGCGAGATTTCAAGGGCGGAAGTAAAGCTAATATGATAAGTCGTGGAGGGGGTGACAGGAGTGATCGGGGAAATTTCAGAGGCGGAGGTATACTTAACCGAAAAAGCCATAGAGGTAGCGACAGGGAGGATCGCAGAGGATAGAGGTGGCAATGGGAAGGGACAAACAAAAGACTGATAGAAAATCACGGTCCCACTAATCCCACTAAGACTACCAGTATACGGACAGATTTTGTAGGGTTGAGTACAAGAATGATCAAAATAGCTAATAATTTAGCCTGGGACAATGACAAATGATAGTAGTTACCAAATTTTAGGGTACGCTCTTGGTAATGCCAATAAGGGTCGTTTCTTGTTTAGAATGGGAAAGATACGAAATGTTCCAACATCAAAAACAATGACTGTTATTTTGATGCATACATTGAAGTTGTCTGAGTATTACGGTATAGGAGGGCGCCGTAAATAACACGGAATTGGTATTGTATCTTCTATGATGATGATGATGATGATAATTTGTTGAAAATTATGATGAATAATGATAATATTTTTGGGATTGAAGTTGGGGTCTGCGTGACCTTGTACTAGTATCAGTATGAAATGAAATAAAGTGGTTCGTATGTTCATGACAAATGTATTGATCATATAAGAAATTTTGTGCACTGGAGACCTCAGTCCAAATTTTTATGATAAGAGATGTTGTTATGATGATAATGTTTTGGTTAGGATGATGATGATGCTATTTGTAGATAACTATGAGGAGTTATGATAATGTATTTTTGTATTTACTTGGGGGGTCTGAGCGACCAATTCCCAGTATTACTATTATATGAATTGATAAGACAATTCTTATGTGCACGACACATTTTGATTATGTAAGCACAACATGTTTGGAGCCCTCAGGCATTTGGTATAACATTGATAATAAGGATTTATTATATGTTATGATGATGAAATTTTTTATTCATGAAAATTTTGCCGATGATTATGTTATGATTATGAATATAATAATTTGTGACCCATTAACTGGTGGTTATAACTGGTCCCAGTATGAGGGACGTTAAATATACATAATGGGTCCCAGTATGAGGGACGTTAAATATACATAATGGGTCCCAGTAGGGGGGACGATAAATATACATACGAAGTCCCGCTATGGGGACAGAAAACATACATAACATGTCCCATAAGATACAAGTATTAATGAAAAGGGACAGAAAATTGGGTGGATAGTGATTGTTGTGACACATGATTAGCAATTAAACCATTGAAGCATGCCATTCATTGTTTGTGAGACATGTTGAGCAATTAAGTCACTGAACCATGACTTTCTTCGCTTGTAAAACATGGGGATCATCTAAATCATTGAACCATGAGATTCTTTGCTTGTGAAACATGGGTGTCATTTAAGTCATTTAACCATACCAAGATGATTTTTTTGTATATGAAGAATATTAATACTTCAAATGTGACAAATTTTTTCTTTTGTATATTGATGTATATATATCGTTAACATTTTGAGTAGTAATAACCTTTGCTACCCTCGAAGGCGAGGTAGTATAGGACTAGACTCGTACGCAGGTACGAAAACCGGGTAGTTCCACAATGTAAATAAAACGATTCCTTATTATGTATTTGGGAATATACACCAGCTATTGTGAACTAATATTTTTTTGGGAAGCTAGCATATTACTGGTGAAAATTCTGTATATAGTGCACATTGCAATTGTTGAATATTGTTAAAATAACTATATATTAATGAAATACCTGTGTGTGTAAGAATGGGATATATTATTAGTAGATCATGACACACCAAAACCTCAAGACCTTATGTTTATAAACTCGCGACATTCTTGCTAAGGTCGCTCGTGAGGAGGGGGGTGTTACGGTCAGATGTTGTGGTGTGGGGATGACTACGCATAAATGGGGTTGTGAACACTTGTCCTCGTGGAACGGGGGGGCGGGTGAACGCAAGGTGCGTGCAAGTTGTAATGAATTGACAGGACCACGGTCAAAGGGAGACATGGTGATTGACCCAGGGGCCAGTCAAAAACCAGTCGGACAAGACGGGGTATAAAATGGGTCACATTGTGTGTCGCTGGGAGAGTGTTAAGTTGCCAAGTAGCAGGCGGATGAAAGACGTACGATAGAGTGTGGAGTTTTTGTGAACGTGGTCCAATCCGGTCAAGCTGGGCCGAGGACTCTGGATGGTATGACCATCAACTGTAAACCGCCAATTGTACTGTATCATAAATATGTTCAAAGCTTCTGGAGGTCATTAAACTTATGTTGAAAGAAAACAACCCAGCGTTGCTAAGTCTTTTACCCGTCTACGTGGTAAATATCTGTGGCTAAGGGGGGACCTCAACCCCTAGACAACGACTCCGCCACACCCCCTTTTAAAAATATTCTTTATGCTTCATCTACGTTGATTTTTCTTTTACATGGCTTTTAAGACAAAAAAAAATGCACTATCATTACCCTTTCCACGAAACAGCTTTTTGTTGTTTTTTTAATTAGTGTGTTTATACAGCTTAATTTTTTGCCCTTTTGAAGCCAGTGTATGTTGACTAAGCCTTTTTTTGTGTGCTAGTATTTTTCCACAGTCATACAGTCTGTCTTTATATTGAGACTAGTTACAGTTTTTCCAAACTTATATTTGCACACTATAAGGGTTTTGCGCAAGAGAAAAAGTGAAAAATGTTTAAGCACTTCAAAAGAGGTAACAAAGAGCTCCAGAGATTTGAACAACAATTTGTTCTTGATCACGCGGCAATGTTCTGAACAGAGTGTGGGCTCTGAAAGCTGAACTTCCAAAATTTCTGGCTGGTTAAAAGTATGCACTGGCGGATAAGTTTACGATCTATTTTTGGGTTGCACATCTTGCATATTTAGCTGATATTTTTGAGCATGTGAATACGTTAAACAAAGCATTGCATGGAAAAATATCATTATAGCCAGAGAAAGGATTTTAGCATTTGGATTAAAGCGTTCATATTTGGAAACCAAAAGCAGTAGGAAAAAAGTTAGCGTTCTTTTCAAAGTTGGTATTGTAAATCGATTGGACACTGAAGACAGAATCTAACTTGCCCTGACATCAAAAACCCCCAATTTTGACGGAATTGTGTCAAAAATCAAACAACATCATATTTTTTAAAACTGAACTGTAATGAGATTTAAAGAAAAAACATTGATGTTTTATAATAAAAATTAATTACATTACTTAATAAATTTATAATTTATGTTATTTTTAAAATTAAATTTGTGTTCATCCGACTTCATTACATTACGTCAGATTTATCATTATGTCTAGAATGGCCAGGGCCGTTAGACTTAAAACCGTTAAAAGAATAATATATATTTTATTGTTAACTTGTATAATTGCATCATACGCAAAATCCTTTTCGGGTCATATTTAGACACTTGTCAGTCTTCCAAAAACTCAACATATGCGTTTTCGGCTTGGGCTTATCCCTAGACCCGCTCCCGAAAAGCCCAAGTGGTGTGGGCATGACCTTGCGCCTTCGGCGGTAACGGCAACATAAAATGTTATATTTTGCGGTAACGGGCAAAAAAGTTCGCCGACTCCTGCCCTATGATGTTTGATATCATCCCTTATATGTAGGCCATGGTGGCCTTGTCAACCTCCTTCCTTGTTACGTTTTCCGCGACTGCTACACCAATAGTCATTCTCTTTAATAACTCTTTCTAGCGATCCTTTTGCCATACTTTTTGTGATGAGTTTCGCCTTTAGGCATACTGATTTACCAGACTGGCGATGCTTCTAATTTTTCTTTCTTTTGGGCTATACTTTTTACGTGCGTTACGGTTAAAGTTTCGTAATCATATTCAAAAACTCTAATATTATTGTAGAAAATTATTAAAACTATAGGAACTGGTTTAAGGACATTAATCCTACTACAACCCTATTTCATAAAACTACCGTTCTATTCAATACAAAGAACTTATTAACTTTTATAAAATAATATACTAGATTATAGTTTCTTACATTACTCTTATTTTGTTTTTAGCTATATTGTAACCACACAATTATTCAATCTTACTTTCCGGACATTTTTATCTTATCTTATATTATCTGTTTTAGACGCTCCTCCTATATAAAAGATTATTGCGTCCTACGCTTATCTATTGTTTGTGTCTAGTCCTTCATTCTTATTTTTTTAATGTTGATAAAGTTTTGGTTTTCCTGGTTTCTTCAGGCAACCCATGCCACGCCCGAATTCAGGACGGAAAGAACGAAAATTTACATGTGCTTGTTATTGCACACGGAATAACAAAGGTGCTTTTATCCTTATGTCTATCTGAGGGTTGTATTAAGTTATCTTTGTGTTGTATTTCTAAATTAGAATTAATTGCTTTTGCGTATTATTACTACATTACTCTTGGTTCTTCTATCCTCTAGTGTTTCAAGGCTTAATGATTTAACTAATGGTGTTATTCTTTTAAGTTTTGAATATTCTCCAGTAATGAATATGGAAACTCTTTTTTTAATTTGTTCTATTTTATCAATGTTTTATTTGATGGATGGGTCCCATACAGAAGATGCATATTCTAGAACAGGTATCACCAATGTGAGGTAGCATTTTAATTTTATCTTCTTATTACATCTGTAAAAGTTTCTTTTTATAATGCCTAAGATTTTGTTTGATTTTTTAAATAATTTTGTTGACATGGGGATTCCATGAAATTTATTCATTTATTCATAAGTATTTTGAATCTTTAGTTTGGATTAGGTTTTCCATGAATGAAAAAGTTCATGGATTATTTCTTTTACATTTGTGTTGCTACAACCAGTTTTAGTTTTAAAAATAAATATTTTTAAAATCTAAACTTAACTTTTTCAACGAAAATTTTTTCTGTTTTTAATTTTTAACGCAGTGATATTTATTTTGCCAAATATTATTGAAAAGAAAAAACTTTAGGATGTATATAAAAATGTCAGCTACTAATTTAATTAACTTCAATAAAATTGAGACAGTCAATCCAAAAATAATATTTAATATTAACTAGTATAATTTTTTTCTTTAATTTTATATTGTTATCTCTCTATTGTTTTCTTTCTTATATATAAATGTTAAGTACTTGGCACAAGTAACTTTACTTAGGGGCCGTCCATAAATGACGTCACGCGATTTTGACCTATTTTCGACCCCCTTCTCGTCACTCGTCGTCACAAAAAGTTAGACCCCCCCCCCTTTCTAAAAATACGTCACAAAGCTTTGACCCCTCCCCCCCAAAAAAAAAGTAATAATAATAATAATAACACCTTTTTTATATTTGAAAATAAGTATTTTTCAAATCACTTTTATTGTCAATTAAGTATTTATTATTTATTTAGTGAAGGTCTACATTGGAATATCGTTACCCAAATGAAGCGTTTTTAAATCCCTTATATTAACTTCACCGCCGTCGTTCGTTCGTTCGTTTGTTCGTCCCGCGGAAAAACCAAAGTCGAAAATGACCCCCTTCCAGTAAAGCTATCGAGCTGAAATTTTGCACACGGGCCCGTCTTACCTAACAATGCATCGTATCAAAATTTCAGATCGATCGAACGTACCGTAATTAAATTAATGCATTTTTAGTTTATCTATATAAATCACTATTTAGAATGTATTGTCGTCGTCTGCTAGAGTTTTGACCTAGTTTTAAAGCCAAGGGAGATAATTTCTTCGGTTGCAGTCTGTAAATGTTTGTCACTTTTGAACATAATCAATACTTTTAGTTATGTCTCATATATAAGGGATTTATGGTCAAAAACTTTGTTTTTACGGGGTTGTTTAATTTAAAAACGTTTAACCGGCGTTAAGAAAACGAACTGTGTTAACATCCTTAGATTATGTTTTATTTTAATGCATACAAATTAAACATTGACTATTAATCATTACGGTTAACGTAGTTGTTAAGAAAACAAAATTGTTTAAAAATATTATTTTGAAAATATATTTTTTTTAAAAAAAAACAATTGACAGACGGGCATCCCGTAAGAAAGAGGTCGGCGAACATGGGTAAATTACCTCATCTGGGGTCAAAAGGGAATTCTTGGGGGTAATGCCGACTCATTTGGGACATATAACATCCACTACAATACACTAGATATATTAAAATGCGTCATGTGTTCGAGTACGCTTGGAACATATGCCCATTATTGAACCGGTTCCTTCCAGAAAATGCTTTTTTTTAATTTGACAACTATGTAGATTTCTTACCTACGAACCATACGAAGACACTAAAATCCACCCTACTCATTTATATTGAGATGAGTGACTATAATCTTAATCCACATGACTTGACTGTATCAAGTATCCTTCCTGTGATATTTAAAAGTAATTCCTTAAAAACTGAGCTAAGAAGAAAAGTTGTTTTGTGCTCCTCTCGAATTGCGATGCCAAGAATTTGATGCATTCAATAAAGTTAATGAATACTTGACTAATTTTACATGGGCTCATTTATCATTATATCTAGAATGGCCAGTGGCGTTTGACCAAAAACCGATCGAATAATTATATCAAACTTAAAACGTTTATAATTCTATCAAATAGATTCCCCCCCCCTTTTTTTATAGAAAAAGGATATTCCGTGTCGTTTTGACTTAAAAAATCTACACATAATCCTATTCAGATCCTTTTTAGACACTTGTCATGCTTGTAAAACTCACCAGTTGCATTTTCGGGGGGGGGGCTAACGACGCTCCCCCAAATCCCCGAGTTATGTGAGCAGGTCCTAGAGTCTTACGGTTGGGGGGGGGGTTAACGCACACATATACTTGTATATTTTGGGGTAAAGGCAAAAAAAGTTTGCCGACTCCTGCCGTGAGAGAACTAAACGGAGCTGCGGTTACATCACAAATGCTTTGATGTCAACATCAAACGACGCAGGTTAACAATTTCATACATTCTCATGAGTTCTCAAACTTAAGGATTATAATTAGATTTAATTTTCGTGTCTTGGTAGCTTACGCCAACTAGCGTCTGATGGCCTACTGACCGACACATTGAGAAGCACTGATATAATTTTTTAAAAAGTCATTAAATAAATTGTAAGCGACCAAATATTTCAATGGAAGTTTTATTTAATGTTACCCTTTTGATGTGACGTCACATTTCTTCAACCCCCCTCCCTCCCCCTCATCACGCATCGTCACAAACGTGTGACCCCCCTACCCCCTTAGGTGCGTGAAGTCATTTATGGACGGCCCCTTACATCAAAAAATTAACAGAATACTAAATTTTTTAAAATTAATTTTAAAAAGCTTTATATGGACACTTCTGCATCTAAACTTATCGAAAAATTAACGAAAGACAAATCAATAAGTTTTTTCCATCAGAAAAATATATTTTAAAGCAGTACATCTTTTTTAAACGACATATATATTCAGGCTTTGTCCGGCCAGTTCGCGAAATGATGTGGATCGATTGGCCAAAGACCGAAAAAATAAGTCATGAGCAGATTAAAGGTTGACTAGTATAATTTGATACTTAACATTGATTCTTATTCTTATGTACAAATGATAAAAATAATTTACAAAAGTGAGACATAAAGTATAGTAAACGTTTTCCTTCTGTTATCACTTATTACATCAGGATTGAATTCTATGGCATTTTGAATTGATGATCAAACATTAGCAGCGATTTTTGTGCGCATTTAATACTGTAATTGCATCGAGTGTAGCCTTGTTTACTGGTCAATGATTGATAAGACGTGACGGTTCGTAATGATTTTTCTTGTGTGCCCACAGATTCTAGTGTGAGCAGTTTCTCATGCACAATGGAAAACTCGCTTCTGCACACGTTTGTTTGAGAACACCATGTTTTTCCCTAGCTAACAGAACCCATTCTCAACATCCATGACAACTGCAAGTACTCTCCTTGGATCACCGTAATCTCTGTCAACATATGATATGCGGACACGGACGTTATCCCCAACTTTCGCTGAAGGGAATTTAGCATCTGAATTTCTAAGCATCTTCGCAGTTTGACCTTGCAAACTATCGTGAGCAGCTGATCTCTACTTCCAGATTTCTTGTTTATTATGGCATAGCCTGCAAGTTATTTTACCTCCGTACCGTTCATATGCTACACTTCTTATTCACAAAAGTGGGCTGAACTACACTCTTTTTCACACACTATACAGACTTTTTTCCGCTTGGTTACAGTCAGGCAACCGGTTTGATCTTTCCGATGGTACCAACGCCAGCACGGCAGTATCTCCATTTCTGGGGGCAGTCCTTGCATCTATAGCAACCTCCATTTCTTGCTCAACGTTTTTATGGTTTTTCTCCGTAACTAAATTGTCGAAAACCTCTCTGCGCAGAATTGAGTTACTCAGTCCAACTTTTGCTTTGCATGTAAACATGACCTCATATGGCGATTGCTGAATGCCTTGGTAAAAGAACGGTTTTTTATGCATTGAACAAATCTGAGTCTCTCAGCCCAATGTTTTGATTCATTTGTTTGCATCCATGTCATCATATTCTGAACATCTTGATTGGCACGTTCGACGAAAACTTGGCTTTGGTTATGCCTCGGTTTACCGTGTACCGGTTCCAGTTCAGGACACATTTTCTTCAGTTCATTTACGACTAGGTTCGCAAAGTCTTTCACATTACCTTATTGAAGCACGCCTGTAGCCATATAGTCGTGAAGACATCAAGTAGCTGCTGAGCAACTTCTTCTGCTGTTTTATTTTTGTTTTGAGAGATCGCAATAATACAAACAAAATGATCATGTGTCAGAATAATAAGAATTAGCCACAATGACAGACGAGCGGAATATTATCGTCAATGCGTGGCACCATCCTTGCTACCACGTGCAAGCCATCACAACAGATGCAACAGATGTGTCGCTTACCGGGCAATCTTCCACTACCACATCGGGCTTTGGCCATGCATTCCCGGCCACTTCACAAATTGGCTGGCCTTAGTAATATATACAATGTTAATAGTTAAGTACATCGAGATTTGGCCCGCCGGAACATATGTATATGTATATCAGTCAAAGTATGAAGTATAGCTACTTATAATGTTTTCAGATCCGTGATTCCAAATATTTATATAGTCTGAAGCATCAAGCTTGTCATTATTTGCCTTAATAAAGAAAAATTTATAGTAAGATAAAAATAACAAAGGAGGAAAAATAAAAAACAATATGTCTAACGACCACAAATTATTTGTCGTTTAAGGAACCAGCAATTCGTCTTGGAGAACTACAGCTTGGTACCGATTGTTTTATAAGTTTATCCTCAAATTCTTTATATGATATGTTTATCTCTTCTTGGTATTTCTCAAAAGAATTCAACATTGACGTAAGTTTTGATTTCATCTTCTCTAGACATGACATAGTGTTTGCATTTTCTCTTCTCTTCTTCAGAAGTTCCACAGCGCTGACTTTTAAACAGTCGAGTAGTTTTTCACGTTCGACATATTGATCACAAAACAGTTCCATTTTTTGAAGCACTTGGGTAAAATCGTTGCCATAAGCAGCATGCAAAAATGGATCGGTCTGGACTGTCCACCTCAAAGTAACTGAACCGTCAAGTGAGATGAGGCCAGAGCCTTCTATTCTGGCCAGATTGATAGAAATCCAATCGTTCGGGTGAGACTTCAGTGCATTTCGGGGTCTGTTAAACAGAGAAGATGCTTCTCCCATCAATAGCGTTTTAACATTATCACGATCATTGTCGTCAATAAGCTCTACTTTCCATTTGCATAGTACTGGCCACATTAAGGAATTTAATAATTTAATTCCATTATAGTCTGTTTTTTCTTCAAAGTCTAAGTATATATGGAGCATATATTGGGTAAGATCGTTGTCCTTAGCACCTTTATAGAATTTAAGTCGTCCGGTGCATTTGTAATATTTGCTCAGAGCAAGTTTAGGTGTTTCTTCCACGTGATATTGAGCAAATCTCTCTCGAAAACTTTGGATGTTTTGGAGGAATGGCTCCGCTTGAATTCTGAAAATATCAAATTTTGTTTCTCTTTGGAAACGGCGCAAAGTTTGTATGTCTTTCTTAAAGTCTGAGACAAACAAATCCATCGTCTAAACTGTATAAAGTCGACCTTTTTGGTCTCATATAACGACGCTTTTAATCACGGAGAAGTGTCTGAAATGAAAAGAATTAATATTTTATTAATTCTACAGTTTGCTAATTATTATTTGTATTTATTAATTTTTTAATAAGCTTCATGCATTGCAGAAAATGGTATCTACAATTGATTCGAGTTTGTCAGCCGCTCCTCTTGTAGAGGCGACAATGGCTTTATCCGTTAAATTCCAACAACCAATAAAATTTCAACAACATAAAATATGTTAATGTGCGTGAACACATAATTATTTATCCAAATACTAGGAGCTAAATGGTTCAATGTTTGTTTAAAATACAGGTTGTTTTGTTGTTGTTTTTTTGTTTGTACGCGCTTTTATTTTGTTTTTTGTTTGTTTTTTGTTTTGTTTTTTGTTGTTTTTTTTTGTATGGGTGCGGGATTGGTTTTAAAAGGAGTTGGGGGATGAATTTTCGTGCCACCAGTAAGATTTACTTTTTTTTATTAAAACATCCTGATATAAATTAAAACCAAGTCAGATGACAAATATGTGCATCCTTTTGTATATAATTTAATGACACACTTTATCATTTTCAGAAAATATGTGTGCTTTTTAAGAAGCTTGAAAGAAGGGACAATTAAAGAGATAAACTTAAAAACACAATTATCTTCTAAAATTTTACATTCATAGGTATACATAGATCTTTAATTTAAAGAGAAAAGGATTATTATTGAGTACTTTAGCCTTAGTTCTCAGGCCCATTACAATTGCCTATTTAAAATAAACTTTAGCATATAATGTATAATGCATCAAAACCGGAGGGAAGTGAGGGAAGGCAAGGGGGCAAATACCACGTAAGGCACTGTGTAAGGGGCGTCAAATTCATTAACGTTAAATATATTTTAAGAAGGAAATTATTTTAAGCAAGTGGAGATTTCTATCGAAATAAAAGAAAAACAAAATAAACAATTAATTAAAGATATAAAGGAACTATCTTAAAATATATGTGAACGTTTCTCGTGCCTAAACTTCAAACCCCACATTGGATATTTGATATACATTCTTCTGATATTTATGCTACTGAGTTGAAAAATCAAGATGCGAAAGTGCTATGAGACCATAAAACTGATCTGCTGGTATTTAATTGATTTTTCAATACTTTCTGCCACACCTGTTGTAGAAAGGAAAAATACTGTACCCAATCATTTCAGAAAAAGCCAAAAACGTCGGGGACTTAAAAAGTATAATTAAATGGCCCAAACATTTTATGAAAATTGTGATAACTTTAAATGCAGTCAGTTTGAAAAGAGGCTAAGATACTAACATTAATTTCTCCAAATTATACATGGAGTTTACATCAAAAAGAGATGAGAATTTTTTAACGTTAATAAACTTTTGGATAAAAATGTTTTGTAATTAAATGGCTTATCTTATCTTATCTGTTGCAGACGCTCCTTCTATACAGAAAATTATTATCTTTCTAAACTCTAAAAGGGAAAAACAATGTATGAGACTAAAGCTAAAATCCTAAACACATTATTCATCAGCCGTTTGAGCCTCGTGGTTCAAGTAAGTCTAAATAGATTTAAATAAAATAGCAGAAATTGGTAATATAGCTGTACACGAAGGAGGTATAAATAACTCATTAAATTAATTTTTATTAAAATAATTTTTTAAAGGACACGCTTTTATTTACATATAGAAAGTGAACTAAAAAGCAGAAAATTAAATTGTCTATGATTACAGGTGAAATTCGTGAACCTATCCACTGCACATAAAAGCGTAGCCCCCCCCCCAATTACAACTCATTTCTCTTTGCATCTATTCTTTTGCATATAGATAAATATTTCTAATTAATATGATAGTAGCATCTCAAAGCATCTCCAATCTCTTTATATGCACAAACGTCTTGATCTTCATTTGGTTCTGGTTCTATTTGTTGCACACGAAATAAATCATTCTGATTTATTTGTGCATTATGATCGATAACTACGTCACTGTAGAGTTCATTGTTATCAATTAACCATCGTAGCGCATTGTAGGTCGTGATGTGATGAGCGCCCCACGCTTTTATGTGCATTGCTGTTGTTTCAAGTTTTTTTTGTTTTTGTTTTTTTAATCAATAATCTATCATTTTAGAAGTATTGATTATGGTTACTGCCATATTTTCTATTAAAAAAATGAGTTGTGTTAAGCACTTGAGTCAGGCTTGGTTATTTAATGAAATGGTTTCTTCGCATTACCAAATCCGTTCAATGAGCCCAACTTTGATTCATTTGGTGTGCATTGGCTACAAAACAACAATAAAAGCAAAATAAAGATTCTCTAGACGGAGATCAAGCCTTATCAAAACGTTAACATTTTGTTCTATTGGTAACCGTATGCTAAAACCAATATTGCGTTAGCTGTCTCAAATATCCGTACAGTGCAAAGTCTGTGTCTGATTAAGTGAATTGAAAATGTTCTGTCAAAAACGTTCTTTTTGTTAGTATTAGAGTTTTCCAATCTGTGCTGAGAAATGGGGATGCATTTTGGGGCTGTGGGTCCCAAACAAACCCTTAGGGCATTATAGAATTTCTTTACATCATGCCTGTCTGCATGTTAGATCTCATCAGCTTTTTTGTTCAGCGATGTGTCTCGCATCTAGCAAAGATTTTGTTGTATACTTTGGTGTATATTACTATGAGATTTCTTTCTGAATGAGAACATAGTATTGTTGAGGTGTGTTTTGTGGAGTTGATGTTTCTCTGCTAACATCTGCTTGATCTCGTCACAATTGTCATCGAGCCAGTCTTGATGCTTTGTGGTCACGGGTCCAAGGATTTGAGTAACTCTGCTGTGGATTAGCTCTCAGAAGTGTAACCATATAGTATGAACGTTCATGTTGTTTGGCGTAGTTTGCCTTCCAATGCAAACACAAGTGACTACTAGGTACTGGCGCAGTCTAGCTTTGGGATATTTAGTCGTTTTGGTGATTTCGTCCCTGTGAGCTTGATGCGGATATTAAGTTTGGAGATAATTAAATGAAGATCTGTCCAGCATTCGGCACTGAAGAGGGATTTGGTCACGAGCACGACTTGTCTGTCTTTCTTTATCCTAAAGACGTAGTTTATGAGATGCCAGTGTTTGGAGCGAGGGTGCAATCCATGATGTCCTGTTTCTTTTAGGAAGAATGAATACTGTGTTTGTGATCAACAAATCATGTTCGGCATATGTCTGTAGCAACAGGAGATCATTGCTGCTACACCGCCCCACTCCTTGTTTTCCTAGAACAACATGCCTCCGATAGACATAGTGATAACAAACTTTTTTTGTTCTGTATGCAAGAATAAACACATACAAATTATCGCTCTTCCCGTCTGGAATTCGGGCGTGGAATATGTTACCTGGTCAAACCAGGAAAACATGAAAAACCAAAACAATATCTTAATTGAAAACTGTAATAAAAATCCAAGATTAGAGATAAACCATGGATAAGAGCTCGGCGCAATAACAATATGAATTGATGGAGCGTCTGTAATGGATATGATAAGATAAAATTAGATAAGATAAGACGTAATTAGTTTGATTTTAATATCTTTTATTATATAGCATTAACAAAATGAACAAAACACTTCATGTAATGAATTTAATAACTGGTAGAAAATATAACTCAAAGTAGCCACTCATGAATTAAGTATTTAACATTATAAAATGTTTTTGCAAATGGAAGAAAGCATAAATAATTTTAAGCAATGCTACGACATATATTGCAATGTCGAATTATTACTTTGCTCAAACATATCATTAAATGTGGTTCGATTACATACTGCTTCAAATGTAGCGAACTCTTAAAATTTTGTTAGTACAATAAAACGCTGTAAAGAACTTTTTTCTCTGACCACACACCGTTGGTAAGTTATCATTCTTGCTACAGGTAAGGCATTAATCAGATTTCAGGATACACAATGAAGCCATTTTAATTTTAAGGTTATTTTGAAATCTATAGAAAAAACAAATATGATTTTTATAGACTAGACAATCAACTGGACTTCAAAGTTTTTGATTTCAAATAAGGGTAATTATCTCAGATTACATTGTAAACCAAGGACTTTTAAAATTATGGACAAAAAATATTATGAATAAATTCAAGTAATGGGGGTGAGACTGCAATCAGGCTTTTAAATTTGTAAATGTATAACATAAACAGAGTATTAGTTAGCCTGACAGGACGTAACAAAACAGCGAACGTTTCGGCAAAGAGCCTTCCAGAACGAACAAATAGTACACAAAACGAATATAACGAAAGAATAAAAAAATTTAGCTGCGGTGATATCTCTACTGGACTAATTGGATTTCACCGCAGCTAAGTTTTTTTATTCTTTCGTTTTCTTCGTTTTGTTTAGTATTTGTTCATTGAGGAAGGCTCTTTGCCGAAACGTTCGCTGTTGTGTTACGTCCTGTCAGGCTAACTAATACCCTGTTTATATGTTATACATTTATTAATGAATTCAAGCAAACTTGATTTATTCATCATATTACGCAAACAATTATGTAAGTTCAGTTTCATAATATAATTTTACTTCGAATATTCCTTTAACTGTCATAAATAATGCTGACTTTGAGTGAAGCTTTTCTAAAGTTAAATTAAGGAAAAGTTAAATAAAAATCAACAATCAAACATGAAGACTGACTAATCTGTAGGTATTTTGACAATTGAGCATGGCATGGATGACATCATAAATAATCAAATTAGAAAAAATTCAAATTTACGTTAAGAAATGAAAGTTGTTCTAATTATTTCTAACATTAAAAAATAGTGTGTTATTAATTACTTTCCAATAAATATCGCTTATGTCGCGGACAGCAGATACCCCCGCTACGCAACTGCATCAAATCGCAATGCATTTAAACCCTGGAACTATTAGTAGTAAGTCCCATGACCGATGGTCGTAGGGGGTTCCTAAAGTTTCAATTAGAGCTTGCTGGGGGCTTGGTATACCTGGTGGGTGCCCCAATTGCCTTCCAGGTCAGCGGAGGACCTTCTTAGCGTTAGTCATTTTTCATTCTTGTTGTGGCTTTGCGGGCGCACTATTGACTTCGCTATCCAACCGCCCTGGAACTATTATCTGAGATATAACTTCCACATTGCAGAAAGTAGTGTAAAACAACATCTTGTAATACTTTCTAGTGCCTTTCCTGTAAAATTCGGGTTTTTGCAATGGGTAATTAATATCTTGTAAACGAATAGTGTTTTTATATAATCAATATTTTCATAGTTTTTACTTAATTCTAGTTGTGCTGGTTTGTGAATAGTTAAAGTATACACTTGGCAAAGTCGAGACAAAATTATTTATAGATTTCATTTGTAAAAAATGTTATCAGTGGTCTGAAAATTTACAATATTGTCTTAAAGTAGATTTCTTTCAAATCAATAAAACAGTAAATCATTAAATTTTAAAATTACATAACGAACCGGACAACAAAGCGCTATTCCAGTAGACAAAACCACGAGACACTGCTCTAGAAGTCGGCAAAATAAGACGCATATTTGCATGTCTTTCATCCCCCCCCCTAACTTCTTTTTTTCCTGGGGTAACAGTTTTTTTTTATTTGTTACACACACTTTGAAAGAATCTCTATTGAATAGGCGCAATACACACCATTGCAAACATACGTTTTTTAACATTTATGGAAAGAAGCCACCGTTTTAATCCACTTTCTGCTTTGACTTTAGCTTAAAAGCATTTTTTTCTATTTGACGACTTTGACAGAGGTAGTGGGAGATAAGTTAAATATAGCTAGACAGAAAAATTCGGTCCAAGACACAATTTGATGCGTGATTAATCGAGATAAAATACTACCTTTTAATGTCTGTTAAGTCATCAATATTTAACTCTTTTTTTTTACTTTACTGCCTTTACCAGTTCTAATATACCATTAGTTTTATGCATTTTAAAGTTTAGATGATAGTGTACACTTAAACACGTATTGCTAAATTTTGTTTCAAGATGTTAAAAATTAATTTCATAATCCGACCAGAGCATATGATTTCCAATAAGGAATGGAAACCTGTTTGTGGTATCCACTTCTAAAATTAATTCCAATCTGTTAATAAATTTACAAGGAAAATGATACTCCAGTAAACTGTCTGGAAAGAAGTATTTCAAATGTTACTAAGTTATTATAAACTAGATAAACTAAATTAGATTGTGCTGGGGCGCCGTGGCGCCTGTGGCGCACAATGTTTTTAGGGCGCCTACGGCGCCCACCTTTTTCAAAAGCCCAACTAACTTGTCCTTTTTTGAAAAAAAACGAAATATTAAACTTTCTGAAATGTACGCAAAGTATTTTATAATAGGGGTTGTAGGGCACCTACGGCGCCCACTTTGTTTTTGTCAAAAGCCCAAGTAACTTATCCTTGTTTGATAAATACGAAATATTAAACTTCCTGGAATGTATACAAAGTATTTTATACATAACCATCATCAAATCCTTTCTTTACATTGTTCCCTTTTCCAAAATTAAAATATGAGCTAAAACAATGACGTCACATAATATTTTTTTACAGCGCATCTTTAATTTATAATCATCTTGCGCACCAATGCACACCTTGTATTTTAAAATATAAGATCAAACAATGACGTCATATAAAAATATTTTACAGTGCTAATCACCACACGATTTTTCAACTGCTATAGACTGTTGTACATCGTTCCTCAGCGTCCCACATCCAATGAGTGAGTGAGTGAGTGACTTGGACTATTATTATTATAAATTTGTTTTATACGAGAAGAAAATCAAATCTTCTTATTTCAATTACTATATTTTTATGGCAATTAATTTTATGCTAGCACTCGCTAAACATATTTTTCCCGTTGTGAGACCGGGAAACATTTGATACTTTAGCTAGGACTTGAATATGAGCATTCAATTTTTACAATCATCTTGTATTCAATATTTCACTTATTCCAGTGGTCCAGTTGAAATGAAAATTTTGCATGCAGATCGATTGTATTTGACAATACTTTAATCAATAAGATGCGTTTGATAGCGAAGTGAATAGTGCGCTCAGAAGCTGAGAGGCGTGGGACCTAGCCCACGTTAAGCCACAATAAAAAATGTTGATGAATGACTATTGCTAAAAAGTCTTCCGCTGACCTGGAGATGAGATGGGCGCCGCCAGATCTACCAAGCCCCGAAAAGGTTCCAAAGGTAAACATTAGAACCTCCTACGACCACGAGGTTATGGGACAAACAAAAATAATAAAATAATAATAATAATTGATTAAAATATTGAATATTAGTCTTAACCCGATATTCTTCTTTATCGTTATTTAAGTGTTAGGATGTGGCGCAGTGGTAGTGCTTCAGCCTTTTTACACAGAGGCTCGAGTTTTATCCCAGTAGTCTACTACGCTTAATATTTTCCAACATTTTCTTTTAATTAATCCTCTCCCAATAAAACATAATTAACTTTAGTGAGAACAAATATATATATTAAATATATTTTGATTCAAACATTTACATGTATTGCTTTTTCAAGTCGACTGTATGATATTACTGTAAATCCCAAAAAACGATATTGAAAACTTATTACAAGATTTTCTAAGACTCAAGAGAGTTCCTGCTTTTTAAATATGTTAAAAGCATTATTAGATCACACGCTTTTTTCCCTTATCTTGTAAATGCAGACGCTCCTTCTATATAGAAGATTATTGCCTCTTACGCTTATCCATGCCTTATGTCTACTCTTACAGTTTTATTAGTGTTTTAAATGTTGATAGTGTGTTAGTTTTTCTGGTTTGATTAAGTAACCAATTCCATGCCCGAACTCTAGACAAGAAGAATGAGAATTTTTGTTTGTTCTTGCATACGGAATAAGAAAATATTTAAATCCCTTATATTAACTTCGAAATCTTGTCTCTCTGTCATGCTTCGTACGTCGGGCGGAAAAACAAAAGTCAAACATGACCCACTTCCCGTGATGCCATCGAGCTGAAATGTGGCACATAGACTTGTGTCACCTAACAATGCATCGTATCAAAATTTCAGAGCGACCGAACGTAACGTAATTAAATTAATGCATTTTTGGTTTATCTCTATACAACATATGTAATTCAAATTCATGGTTTGTTTTTTTTTCTTTCACGTGCCATTTGATTTCATGCGTTGACGCAACCCATCGATGTCCACACCCCCTCCCGTCCCTTCCCCCAGGCTTAAGGCCAGGGGATATCACTCGGTGTCAGTCTGTAAAGTAAATGTTTTTCGCGTTTGAACGCAATCAATACTTTTAGTTATGTCTCATATATTAGGGATTTATGGTCAAAAATTTTGTTTTTACGGGTTTGTTTTATTTTATCCCTCTGTCTATCTGACGGTCTTAAAAGATAATTATCTATGTGTTGTATTTAAAAGTTGGAATTAAAGGCCTCGATTAATGGATGAATGGATGGATGAATGGATGAATGGATGGATGGATAGATGGATTGATGGATAGATGGATAGATGGATGGATGGATGGATGGATGGATGGATGGATGGATGGATGGATGGATGGATGGATGGATGGATGGAAGAATGGATGCATGGATGGATGGATGGATGGATGGATGGATGGATGGATGGATGGATGGATGGATGGATGGATGGATGGATTGATGGATGGATGGATGGATGGATGGATGGATGGATGGATGGATGGATGGATGGATGGATGGATGGATGGATGGATGGATGGATGGATGGATGGATGGATGGATGGATGGATGGATGGATGGATAATAAATGTTCCCTAAGATATATACATCAAACACAATAACATAAGTTATCGGTACATAACACATTTTAAACATTTATTTTTAACTTGAAAAAATTAAAAGCCAATACATAGAGCATAGTCTTACGGACTAACGTAGATAACATAGGATACATTTTTAAAAAGAAATATTACATCATAAAATACATAAAATCTTAATAATTTATATTTCAAGGTTTTAGCTATAGATCTATGTGTAACATTTGCAAAATATGTGCAATTTAATTTGTTTTAATAATCTTTTTTCAAAAATATTTTTGAATGCCATGTACATTTTTATGTAGGTGGTAAGTTTTTTAATTTAAACAACATATCCTAATTTTTTCCTTTAACGAATAGCTCATAGTATGCTTTTTTTAATTGATACCTTAAATTTCTTCTCTCAGTTCTGCGTAATAATTGTGGCACTTGAAGTGCAACTTACACGAGTGCAAGCTACCTATAGTGCGTGCCTGTACTAGTACTTTGAACTTAATTATGTTAAGATGGGTGTTAAAAAATTTAGCCGGCTTGTTATTCCATTAAACACAAAAGGATAAAATAAATTTTCTCATGTCTACAAAAATAAAAGCATGGGTGGCAAGCTTTGAAAATCAATGTTATGGGTATGAAACACTATGTGGACTCATAATTGTAAGAGTTATGAGTCAATCTCTGTCAACATAAAACCATACGTCGTCAAACATATACAGTTTGTCTCCGAAGCATGATTGAGAGTACACAAGAAAATGTTACTTGTACGACAAATCTTCAGGGAGATGAAGTTCCACTGAACAATACTGAACACATGCAGGATATTAATCTCGAAAACCAATATGCAAAAAAAATTTGCACAATAAAAAAACCCGCAAAAAAAAACAAGTTTTTGACTATAAATCCTTTATGTACGAGACATAGCTAAAAGAATTTTCATTATAATACGCAGCGCAAGACCATCCAAAAATACAAAATTGCAGTTGTGTCGTAAAACATGTTTAATATAATGCGCACCGATCAGGAATATGTTTATAAAAAGTGTTGTTAATAAAATACGCACCTTATTGCGCGACAGAAAGGTTGTTCAATATAATACGCACCGGTACACTATATCTCAAAAAACAACATGATACATAGAAATAAATTAATTAATCTAAAAATTCAATAATTTAATTACAGTACATGCGATCGATCTGAAATTTTGAAACATAGTTTTTATCATCGGCACAAAACTGCCTGCAAAATTTCAGCTCGCTAGCTTACGAGGAAGTGGGTTAAAAATCGAACCAAAGTTTTGGCGACAAGCAAGCACGCAAGCAAGCAAGGGTTCAGACACCACGAGTTAATATAAAGGATTTAAAAAAGCAAATAACTTGATACCCGACTATGCAAATTAAATGAAACTTTAGAATATTGTATTGTCGCCGGGGATACAGGTGACTGCCAAATTTCAGCTCAATCAGGCTATGCAAAATTTGACGCTCACACACAGACACACACACACAGAATGTGCAACTAAATAAAAGCGTGTACAAAACATAACTGTAACTGTCGCTGAAACTGATAACTAAAAAAATTATTTCTACTAGATACAGCTTAACCCAGTCACTGAAACACAAATGGATCCAGTTGATAAATAGAATGATAGGAATTTTTAAATTTAAAAAAATAATAATTTGTAGTTAACCTGTGACAAATGTGGCATTTCTAAATGGGACAACTAAAAATTTAAATTAGACATCTAAGGATATTTTATCTAGAGAATTATAACTTTTTATTGCCTTTAAGAGAAATGTAATTTTTTAATGCGTCATCTACATCATATGGTCAAGAAGATGACATTATGGGTACAAATATTGATATAAGTAATTCTATTTTTCTGTGGGATCTCTGCGCTATTAATTTTTAAATCAATTGTAATTACTAACAGCATTTAATAACTGTAAGGGAAGGTTTGTGCAGAATAACACTGAAAAGGTGTCTGGTTATCTTGATGGCTTATAAAAACGTTGAAAGTCATAATTTTTACACACAATAAAATTTACTCCATATTTATCAATATGTATGTGTCTAATTATATTTAAGGATCATTATATAAACAAAAGATGTCATTCTAAATTGTGTAAGCAAAATCATGATAGGTAGTCGCAAAATTACAGGAGAAACCGCTGCATGTTACTGAGAAAGAAACAACCTCAAAAGTCTTATTCAATCAGTATTAAACTTTTAAATGAGAAGTTCGTTTTCAGCTTAACATATCACTCATCAGTTTTGCAATGAATCTTTTTTTTTCAAAGAGGCTATTTTAGAAAGTTCTTTTAAGTTTTTCGCAAAAAGCTGTTGTTCTCTCTGAATGGACTCTTGCCTTGTATTAATTTGAGCAAGGTCTCTTTTTAATGTTGATATTCTTTCTTGGAATTCATTTTCTTTCATCATTTTCTTGTCAATGGTTTGTTTTAAATCAATAAGAAGTGTTTCTGTTTCTTTATAGTGATCGCAAATTTTCTCCAGCTCTTCGAGCTGGATTTGAAACTCATCTACACAAACCCCATTCAAAAGTGGCTGGACAGTGACTGTCCACCTCAAAGTCATCGACTCGTGGGGGTTGGATATGCTTCCCAGATTAAAGCGAATCCAGTCATTTGGATAAGACCTACTTCCTTGACGTGGTTTGTTGAAAATGCAAGCATCTTCTCCTAACTTCACAATTGTTTCCCTTCTGTCTGGGTTGTTTTCATCAATCATCTCAACTTTCCAAGTGCACATTACTGGCCACAGTATAGCCGTTGACGGTTGGATAACATCGTTGAATTGCTTCTCCTCAATCTCGAGATATATATAAAGCTCATTTCCTGTGTAGAATTTCAGTCGCCCCGTACAGTCGTAAACGAGTTTACTTAGTACGCATTTAGGAGTGCTCGCCTCGTAAAAGTCAGCTTTTGGCCAATCTATTTTATGGATGTAGGTTTCTGTATTAATTGAACCAATATTTGTTTTTTTCTCTTTTAGAAATTTTAATATCATTTGCACGTGCCTTTTGAGTTCTAAAACCGAACTATTCATTTCCATTTTCTAAGGAGGTAGGATATATTTAAAGGTGATACTTTCAATTTTTTTTAAATAAATTATTTTGTCGTTGGTAATAAAATCTCTGAAAGAAAAAGACAAAGAAATATTTCAATTCGTATGTATAAGAGAGTATGGTATTCAAATTACAACCAACAACACTAGACTACACAGAATGTTTTAAAGTAGTTATATTTAAACTGAACCAGTTTCTTCATTTTAATTAACTAGAATATATCTATTGACTTAGGATTCTTATTAAATTTCAAATGATTAAATGTGAGGGGGCAATTTAGAAGTATTATTATTATGGTTTCTTTAGAATGCCAAATAGCTTTCACGTGATTTACAAAAAAAAAGTTAAGTAGCTTTGTTTTTCGCAAATTTTATTTTGTTTAGGTGTTTTCTGCATTAAATTTTTAACTAAATTTTTCAACTGTTTCTTTCATACGACTGAATTGAAATTTTGAATTATTACTCACTCTTGTTGATAACACAACACTATGAGGCTTGTCATATCAAGGAGGAAAACTATTACTAGAATTTATTTATACCTCGGAAACTTCCGGAGGTACCAAGGGATCAACTTGGAAATATTGGTTCAATAATATTGCAGCGAAGGGACTCATTGTAGATTACTAAAACTTGTTCAAAAGTTTAATTTTATGGAATTTTAAATGAAAATATAATGTTACATTCAATGAAACATTACATTGTGTGAAATAGAACTTCCTTGTGCGTATTTATTATATAACGTAACAGTGACTCTAGATACAGGATCTTTCGCTTCGTGATTTTATTTATACTCATGCAAGGTCTTAAGTTTATTCATTTTCTAAAACTTTCTGTAGATAATTATTTCAAAAGACTAAGTTTTACTTAATAATAATAATGATGATGATACTAACACTAGGCTACTTCTACTACTAATTCCAGTATAAATATGCTAAATCTAATAATATGACTAGTACTAGTACTAAGGAAGTGCCTGACGGAGATACGGGGGTCTGTTTAATTTCAGCTCAATCGAGCGAAGCAAAAAGCGTCAAAATGACGTTGCAATATTTGACGCTAAAAATAAAGACAGCCGGAAACACAAAATAGCAAGGTAAATAAAAGCATGTCAAATTGATAAAATGTGCGCCCCCAGCTCAACAAAAAAATCAAGATTCAATATAAAGAAAGGTTTTAAGCCTCATTTAGGTCCCCTGTACCTTGGTCCACGGGGACATACGTACCCCCACCTTCCCACATTGTCACGAATCTGACCGTCGCACAGTACAAACAGGTTTAACTAAACTAACTTTGATTTCCGAACTGTTACGAGCGGACGTATGTTCACGATATTCACATCAACTATACAAGACATCTCAGCAAGGAGAAAAAATCACAGAAATTGTTTGATCCATTCTGTAACCGCAGATTCATGTTGAGGGGGGGGGGTTCTTCTACATGAAAATTTTTTGCAATGGCTACACCTTTTTCGTTAGCGAACGATGGGTATAGATATTGGTAGCATATAGTAAAACCCTCAAAAATAATGAAACAACAAAATGCAGTTGGCAGGTGGAGGGGGGGTTTTCTTCTACATCAAAATTTTTGCAATGGCTACACCTTTTTCGTTAGCAAACGATGGGTATAGATATTGGTAGCATTTAGTAAAAACCCTCAAAAATAATGAAACAACAAAACTCAGCAGGTGGGGGGGGTTCTTCTACATCAAAATTTTTGCAATGGCTACACCTTTTTCTTTAGGACACAATGGCTATAAAGATCGGTAGCATATAGTAAAAACCCTTTAAAAAATTAATGAAACAACAAAACACAGTTGGAAGCCCAAAGTGCTGGCTTGAACTGAGTTTTTAACTCTTCCAAATGTGATGCATCCGGAAATAGACGTTAGAATTTATTTTATCTAGACGAATGATTTTAATATTAATTTATTTAATCTTCATCGTCGTAAGTGGGAGAACTCCATAGTGAACATGTCCATCTAGGTGTAGTAGCCCAAACATCACGGGGATGCCAACAGTTAATATAAATAAGAAATTTGTTTGGTGGTCTGATAAAACTACAAGTACGGCCATTACAAACCCAATATATTGTCTTATAATCATCAGTGATCTTCTTTTTTTTTCAATTTTGAATCTCGTATTTGTACCAACTCTTATAAAATCGTAATATCTCTTAATTGGTCATTATGTAATTATCATACAAAGAAGTTATTTCAAAACTTTATTGATTGCAAAAAAAACACGAGTATGAGCGTTTCGGTCGGCAGCATTTGAGAATCATAGGACTTAATATTGTCGAAGAACTAATCCATGAGATTATAGCAAAATGACGTGTGACACGGTGGCAGTGATATCACAAATTAACTTATCTTGTGTATATTTATGGTAAATAACAACTTTAAGACGTTAATAACTTTTTTAAAATTAATATATTTACGTTCAGTTGCAAATTACTACTTAAAGAAACTTACCACCTCCAAAATAATATACAGCTTTTTCGCTTTGTCATAACGGAAATTCCGGGATGTTAAATTCCCATAAAGCAAACGGCGTATTGAATTCCTTTCTGCACCACGAAGATTGGTCACGCAGCAACTATGACGTTATAATGTATGCCAACTACAAGGGGAAGCCATATTGTAAGAGAAAACGCTGATGTATTTTAACCAATCGTTTATTTGTTACAGTTGAAGGGTAAGTTGAATTCAAATGGAGTCATCGTATTTAGTAAAAATGTTATTTACTTGAATTATATTTTGAGGTGTTCTTTCTCTTCCTTGTAACGGTTTTCAAGCTTTACCTTAGAATATATTTTAAAGAGTTGGAAAGGGGGGGGGGTAACTTAACCTAGTAACACAGAACTTGAAAATATTATTTTAGTATGGCTTTAAATATAATATCTCAAATAAAAGTACCAATGAGTATTGTGATTAATAAATTATTGTCAAATCATCTTAAATTCAATGTTCCAATATTTAGCTTCTCCTCTAGTATGTAAGTATTTATTTGAGTTTGCATAGAATATAAAACTTTTTCTATGACTCAGAAATTTTGAGAAGGCGATTTGTAAACACGAATTAATATACATATTATGTTCTAATTTGTGTTAATTGATGAAAATGGATCTTGTGTAATTAAAGTGTCATTTTAACATATGTCTTTCCAAATTTTCGAACCTTTTCTTAAATATATTTCAAGTATTAAACCTTTTAAAATTGTGATTCTCTTCTCAAATGTACACAACTCATTACTTCGTTCTCATTTTTTGAGAACTATAGACGAAGTTTTAATTCCTCAACAAATATTGCGTAGAGAAACAGCTTAGAAAATATCTAAAGGTTGAAGATTCTCATAGGTAAAAGTCTTTATAGTAAACACCCGCAGACAGAGTAACAAGAAGCACTTGGACGAGGATAGTGGGGACTGTGATGTTTGAGAATCATAGGATTGAATATTGTCGAAGAACTAATCCAATGAGACTATAGAAAAATGTCATGTGACAAGTAGTTAATCAATTTTACTTCTGAGTTTTAGATGAGAGTTATATAACAAATCAACTAAGCTCGTGTTTATATTTATTGTAAATAACAACTCCTAGGCGTTAAGAAGTCAATTTAAATTGAATTCGTTACATTCATTTGCAAATTAATGCACAAAGAAACGTACCAACTACAATTTACATACAGTTTCTTCGCCAAGTCATAACGGATATACCCTGATGTTCAGAAATAACGTGAACACAGGGTTTCCAGATTAGCTTCTTTTGTACGTTAAATTTTCAAAATTAAGCTTTATTTTTTCAGATGGTTTGGCGTCAATTTGTTTTTGGTGGCTTTTTTACTTTCTTTTGGCATTTAAAATAAATAAATAAATAAATATTTATTACAAATGTTTAGACGCGGGAAAACTTTTGAAGGTCGTATGTTGGTGAACCGATCGCTGTCAATCCGAATAATGATGGGGAGCTACATAAGGTATAGAATTCATGAAATATATATATATATATAGGCACGGGACAAAATCAAGGTTCGGGGTTAGTTACCTTGGGCGAGAGATTGCTATTTAAGGGAGCGAGATTTGGAATTAGAGATCAATGTCATTCAAAGTACAGCAAGAATCGCAGTGAAGATCGCAGTTGGGGTAAGTCTCAGCTCATTTCAAGAACCGCAGGGTACTGTTGAGTAGAGCTGAAACAGTGACTGAACAATTAGAGTTGGAATGCAGCTCCAGACTGAGTTGAGTCGAAGGAAGAGGCCATTAAAGACCAGACAAAGCCAGATGTAGAATGCAGCTCTAATTTTTAGACGTAATTGTGAGGGTCAGGGCTGAGCTTTTACTTACAAATAAATAATGTAAGGACTTTGTCGTGTAGCTAAGAATGCTTGATAACCTTACATCTGATAAAGTTTATAATACTGCAAATAGCAGTCTAGAGGATGGGGATGACCGTGAGCTTTTCTTGGAGATTTTTATGTTAGTTTAGAATTACCGCACAGCACATTTTGTAAAATAGTGCACGAAAAATAGATGCTGTGCAACTTTGCACACAAGTTTTTTTGTTTTTTTTTACTTTTTCACACATACCAATGAACCTTAGAGGGAACATTGTTCATAGTCTATTTATTTTATTTTTTTAGTACAACCGTACATAAGACCATTTGCATTTGCACATTTATTAACCTTTTTTCTCCTGGTTCACACTTAATTTTCAATATTAACTAATTCAAAGACATTAGGGGCCGTCCATAAATGGCTTCACGTAATTTTGGCCGATTTCAAGGTATTTTTACCCCTCTCCCCCTTTAGTCACACTAACAAAAAGCTAGACCCCCCCCCCTCGAATATGAAGACACAAAACTGTGCCCCCCCCCCACACATAAAAGCGTTTTTTTAAATCCTTTATATTAACTCGTGGTGTCTGCGGCGGACCTTGCTTGCTTGCTTGCTTGTCACCAAAACTTTTGATCAATTTTTAACCCACTTGCTCGCAAGATAGCGAGCTGAAATTTTGCAGGCAGTTTTGTACCGATGATAAAAACAATGTATCAAAATTTCAGATCGATCGCATGTACCGTAATTAAATTATTGATTTTTTAGATTATTTTTTTTATTCCTATGTATCATGCTATTTTTTGAGATAGAGCGTCGTGGTGCGTATTATATTGAACAACCTTTCTGTCGCGCAATAAGGTGCGTATTTTATTGACAGCTCTTTTTATAAACATATTCCTGATCGGTGCGTATTATATTAAACATGTTTTACGACACAACTTCAATTTTGTATTTCTGGATGGTCTGGCGCTGCGTATTATAGTGAACATTCTTTTAGTTACTTCTCGTACATAAAGGATTTATAGTCAAAAACTTGGTTTTTTACGGGTTTTTCTTATTCTTTTTGAAAATGTGCATTTTCTTAAATCACTTATCGTCATATAGGTATTTAATGTAAGGCTGCACTCTTATATCGTAAGGCACGTGAAACCATTTAGAATGTTATTAAATAAATTGTAAGCAAGCAAATATTTAAGCGGAGATTTTATTTAGAGTTTTGCGTTTTGATGTGACGTCACAGTTCTTAAACACCCCCTGCCCCTGGTCACACATCATAACAAATATTTAATCTCCTCCCTAGGTGGGTGACGTCATTTTTGTCGACATTTGTCATATTACATAATTATGACTTTTTATTTTTTAGGCCTATATTTTTGCTTTTTTCCCAAATAACAATCTGGCAATTCTGATGCCAACGACAATTCCAAGCCATGTTGTAATAAATAGAAGTAAAAAAATAAGATTTTTAAAAACCACGTTTTTTATAATCGGACTAAAAAGAAGAAAATAATTTAAAACTTATACGTTCAAGTACTTTGATTTAATATGACTAAATACGTGGGGTGTGTGTTTGATATAAATTTTAAATGGAGATCTATAAGTGAGAGAATAAGTGAACTGCATAAGTAGAACCTCATAAGCGCCCACCCCCACGTTTTAGTCATATTAAATGAAACTACTTGAACGTATAAGTTTTTAATTATTTTCTTCTTTTTATTCCACTTATAAAAACGTGGTTTTTAAAAATCTTTTTTACTTCTATTTATTTTATTCTTTTTAGTCTAAGTGTAAGCTATGGTGAGTTTTGAAGTATTGATTATGTTCAAATATAATACGCATTGCCCGACAAACATTTACAGACTGGAATTGACTGATCTCCCATTGATGTTAAACATGGTTGATGTGGTCGGGTTTGGTGTGAACTCAGCACGTGAATGTAATGTAAACAAGGGCATACGGAAAATACAAAGGCTTATATATAGATAAACTAAAAAGTTGAATAATTTAATAAAGACTAAGAAAAAAAACTACATTTGGGCCCCCGGCCCCCAGTAAGTGACACTTACAATATTGTTTTCGCCTGTTATTGCAGGAGGGTACTCAACAACTTCCCAAAGTTTCATGCTTCTACTTACACGAGATGTTGGAGAATTAGTGATGTGTCAGTTTTTTTATGAGAAAAAACTACATTTGGGCCCCCGGCCCCCCATTGCTTGTGAATTTTAAAATTTTTGTTCGAAAATTTTTGTCGTGAGGGTGTACTCAACAACTTCCCAAAGTTTCATGCTTCTACCTACACGGGAAACTGGAGAATCGGTGATGAGTTCGTTTTTATATAACTCACATAAGGAAAAAACTAAATTTGGGCCCCCGGCCCCCCTTTAGTGGGAATTTTAAAATTCTTGTTTCCCCGTTACTATCCCCGGAGAGTACTCAACAACTTCCCTAAGTTTTATGCTTCTAGCTACACGGCAAAATGGGGAATTAGTGATGAGTCTGTTGTTGTATAAGAAAAAAATATATATTTGGGCCCCGGCCCCCTAAGGAGTGGTAAATTTGTTGTAAATAACAATTCTTAGGCGTTAAGAACTTAATTTAAAATAAATTTGTTACATTCAGTTGCAAATTACTACACAAAGAAACTTACCAACTACAATTTACATGCAGTTTTTTTCGCCAAGTCATAACGGATATACCCTGATATTCGGAAATAACGTGATCAAGGGTTGCCAGATTGTCTTTTGTAAAGCCAAATTTTTAGTATTTGAACCTTAGAGGGAACATTGATCATAGTCTATTTATTTTGTTTTTTTAGTACAAGCGTACATAAGATCATTGGCAATTGCTCATTTATTAACCTTTTTTCTCCTGGTTCAACTTAATTTTGAATATTAACTAATTCAAAGACGTTAGAGGCCGTCCATAAATGGCTTCTTGTGATTTTGGCCGATTTTCACAGTATCTTTACCCCTCACCCCCCCCCAGTCACACTTACCAAAACGCTAGACCCCCCTCCAATATGAAGTCACAAATTTTTGCACCCCCGCCCCATAAAAGCGGTATTTTCTATTTGAAAATGAGCATGTTTTAAATCACTTTATTGTCATTTAAATAAGTATTTAATGTAAGGCTGCACTCTAATATCGTAGCGCGCGTGAAACCATTTAAAACATCATTAAATAAATTGTACGCAAGCACTTTTTTTATTTTTTAGGCCTATAATTTGGCTTTTTATTCAAATTACAATCTGGCAACCCTGATGCCAACACCAAGTGGAAGCCATGTTGTAAAATTGTTCATATAGTCTAACTCATAGTTTCTTTATTTCAGCTGAAATGTAAATTGAATTCATATGAAGTCATCGTATTTACTAAAAGTTTTATTTACATGAATTATGTTTTAATGTTGTATTTCCTTCCGTTAAACCGTGTGACGGTTTTCAAGATTTGCCTTACATTATATCTTTAAAAAGTGGGGATGATAAATTAACCCAGTAACACAGTACTTAAAAATGTTATTTTACTATGGCGTTGAATATAATATCTCAAAAAAAAGTACCAATGAATATTGTGATTAATAAATTCTTGTCATATTAACTTATAGCTTATAGGCTTATTTTGTAAACTAAAAACCTCAATCTTAAAATTCAATTTTCAAAAATTTTAACTTGCACATATGAAGAGTTTGTAAATAATATAAAGTTTCAGTTCAATCGTCATAATTAAAGGTAGTTAAATTCAATCATTTATTAACTATATTAAATGAATCATGTTTAAAAATTTAGTAAAGTAATATAATCTTTGCTATGGCCGTACCTCATAAGTTGTTGTACGTGTGTTACTTCAAATTTCTTGATTGCTTCTTTTCTTAAAACTAATTATTAGTGAAGCTAACTAGAATCATTTATTTCAGCCCATCTCTAAGGACATTACATAGCGATAGCGAAATAGTTTTCAAAAGGGCGTGCAAAGTTTTGCTTAAACTTAAATATTAACAGTCTTAGGAGTGAATATTTTTCAGTAATATTTTATATCAACTTCAAATAACTGCAGATATGGTGACAAAGGTGTAAAGGCAGGACGGCATTGATCAAAATCGAATCAGCTTTTATTGAAAGATGTTACTGTGTGGATAGGTAGCATAATAAAACTTTTGACAGGTACTACGAGACGAAAATTAATGCACAGGAAATTATTATTTCTATGTTATTCTAAAAACGTAAATCAGTCTTAATTTTTTTACAAAAAATCACACAAATAATATATCTCCGTCAAATTTGGAATTTAACATTGTGTAACGAAATACACAGTAGTCTTGAAATGAAGTGCTGCAATGAAAGGAAAAAATATCGTTACGTTTTGGTCTCCTCTTTCTTTTCCTGTAAGACGCTCGCTGCAATATTGTCCAAGACATTTAAAGGTGGGGCGAGGAGGTACCTATGATTATATGCCTGGATGGAATTAGTTTTAAGTTTTTTTAAATTAACGAAATAAAAGTTTAAGGGGCTATGGTAAAATTGTGGCTAAAGCCTAATGTCTATCATTAAAGCCATTACAACCAAGAAATATTTTTTGTGATAATTGGTTAAGATATTATTAGCCTAGACTGGCGCTTACAGATGGATTTCCTATTTTCATCACATCTGAAATTTCGCGCCTTCAATTCCCTTTGGATTAAATTATTTAAAAGAAACACTACGCCAAATTAGACACTCTTTAAAAAAAATATTGTGAAGATAGAATGAGAAATATACTAAGTTTTACTCTGCAAATTTTATATATATTTTTTTATTTACATGTTAATTTTTTTTTCCACTACCGTTAATTATCGACCTAATCATATTAACATCCGAGATATGAAATATTATCAAACGCATAATAAAGTATATGCATATATTAATTTTATCTTATAGACATTTGCAGAATGGCGGTGAATGAGTTTCTCGAATGTGCAACAGCCCTATCATTCATGCTAGCTGACGAATATAATGATGGCGGCTTACAAATGTATCATAAAATAAACTTAGAAGATTTTAAGGACAGCACACACTTCAAAAACTACTCGGCTGTATATGTTTTAGAGAAACTTAAGGGTTTCAAGGTGAAAACTTGTGTTGGGAAATTGAGGCAAGATTGTTATTCTGTCGATATCATAATACTCCAAAGGTACGTCGAGGCTGAAATAATCTGGCCAGTTGAAATTGAATGGAAAGCGTCAGTGATTCGCGAAGACAATGAAGAGTGCCTCCAACTCAAGAATGAAATTGTGGAATTTAAAGAATTAGGCGACGAACAAAGAGATCGTGAATTATGTTTCAGTTTCCAAGTAACAAAAGCTGAGATTCAAGATTTTATAAAAGATGACAAGATTTGTTTCAGGTGGACCATCAATATTTTGAAACAGAACAAATTAAATGGGATAATTATCCCTACAGTTGACACAAGTGAGTCTCCAATTCATTCAAATGATTACAAAAGGCAATTAAATGACATACTGTCTAAGATACACACCTTTGGTGAGAGTTTAAATAGCAGCAAATCTAGAGAAGAACAAGAGTGCATAGCTAAGGCTGTTTCAGATTGTGAAAATACAAAAGTGAGGGTACAAAAGATAGAAGACGAAGTTCATTACATCAATAAACGAATGAAAATTATAAAAGACAAATTTGTTGGTCAACGAAAGAGGATGGAACAATCTATATCATATTGGAACTATTTAAAATTTGAAAGAATGAATGATGCACCTGTAAAAAGCTCCAGAAAAGAGAAGAGCAGTGTAAGTCTTAAAGGGGAAAAGGTAAGATCAGGCGAAGGTATGTTTTAAATTTTTAAAATATCTGCCATGGGTAAACTTTGAGGGGAAAATTAACGAATATACACACTTCAGAAGAATTTTTAGTATGTTTTGGCAAATATTATTAAGATTTTTTAAAATAAATTTAAGACATTAAATATATATTGTTTCTAAAAATTAAAAAATTAAAACTTCTTAATTTCGTTGAGTTAATAAATATTTGTATTTATTGTTTTTAACTTAAAATAATTGGCTACCGTCACTAGTATAGATGAGACCATGGGCTCAAAAAGGGGAATCCCGCAGTCTTTTGTTTTAAGAAGATAGAAAAGAAGTCATTTTGGCAGTGTATTATTGTTGGTCAAGTTATTATGGTGGTACTAGTGTTAAAATATAAATATTTTGTTGTGTGTGCTTAAGTGCCCCTTTGAGGTTCCTTACGAATTTAAAATGTGTTTATTAATACATTAAAATGTATATATTTGTGAAAATATATTTTATCAAGCAATTCACTTTTTATATTATATACTTTGAAGAAAGTTTGAATCAAATAAATTGTTTGGAATTCGGGCGGGGAATGGTATGCCGGAAGAAACCAGGAAAACCAACACTTAATCAACATTTAAATCTCTAATAAAAAATGCAGGACTAAACATACACCATAGATAAGCGTAGGACGCAATAATCTTCTAAATAGAAGGAGCGTCTGTAACAGATAAGTTTGTGAACGCTAAGCTTTCATTTTACTATTTTTCTAAAAATGTTGTGTGTTTTTTTTAAATAAAATATGCACGTGCCTGTTAAGAACCAAGATGCACAAAAACACCATATGGTATCAGACGGGAGGGAATTTATAGCACTGGGTCCGTTTAAAAATATTGAAGTTAATTGTAAATATGACCCATAATTGGTTTGTAAGGTTTGCATTGACGACTTGGAACATGGCCACAAAAAAGAGAACAGTGTTTCTACGATAATCCACCCGTTAAATAGTGCAAAATTCGCCAATGCGTGGAGCGTGCTTTCCTTAATGGGAACAAAAACTAAATCATTAAAATATTCCTTTGAAATCAGTTACTCTTACATATTTCACTGAAGCTACGGGAGCATTCTGGGCTATAATTGCCTAAGTAACAATGGGGATTACATGCAATCGACGTGTATTTTGAAATGACCTGAAAAGCAGTTGCGTCTACAAGTCTTGGAACAACGAATCCAATGGGAGGCTCTCAGTTCTGGTTTTATCTAAAACCGGATATTCTAATAAAATTATTGGACACCTTTCTTTCAAGTTTCCGTTGAAAATTTAAAGGGAAAAATTATGTAATTGATCGTTACACTTATATAAAATGATATTCAGTTCAAAAAAAGTTGCTGATAATTATTTTTAAATTTGAAATAAAAACTTTGTGAAATAAAATAATTTCTTTTAAAATAAATATCATTGACATTTCTTTTAGACTACATGTTATCACTTTTACATGCTCCATCATAACGTTCTATCTTTTAATAGGTAAAGAAAAGAGTACAAAAGACAAAGTTGATAACTCAAGCTGTAAAATGGGATTTGAAACAGAGCCAAGTAAGTTTTCCATTATATTCATAATCTGTTGACAATAGTTTTATACATACAACTGCGTGAGATAGGTTGCGTTAGCACCAAATAACTATTGAAAGTGATATATCTTTAATTTTACTGTATGACAAGTAGGAGATGTGGAATCTGATATTTCAAAAACATATTTCAAATATTTAAATTTGATATTTTTCCACCCAGATGAAACATATAAACAAATGCAAAGAGTCAGACGCCGGCGAGTTAAGTCCCCAGAAGCATCGTAAGCGAAGATTACTGCATGCATTAAGAAAAAAGCGCAGTCAAACGCCAACTGTGGACAGTGCAATTAATATTGCACATTCCTTAAGAAGCCAGGGTGGTGCTAAACGATCATCATTTTCCAGAAGAGCTGCCAAAAAGAAAAGAGGACTAGATAAAACTATTGGGATGTCCATTACTGACAGTTCTTCTGGTGTACAAGAGTTTGGTGGCGGTTTAAGATTCCCTACCTGCCACACATACTGGTAGCTTGGCATCATCATCCGGTGTCGCAAGGAGATCTTTTGCTAAAAGAAGACGAGAATCAATAGGATCAATTGAATCCACTGCTACCTCTTCAGAGTCTGAAGCTGAATCGCACATAGTCAGTAGAAGTTCTAGGGACAGATCACCAAAAAAAATCAGGTAGCAAAAGCAAATGACTTGAACGATTGTATGCAGATACATTTCCCGAGCTAGCAGCTGATCCTCATGATAAGATAAGTACCATACCAAAAATTTAAAAGAGACCGTAACAGTTGCAAAGAGAAAGCGGGGAGAATTAACAAAATTAAGTTAATTTTTTTTAATTGACAGGTTGAAAAAAATATCCCCTCAAAACGAAATCGCCAAATGATAATCAAGTAATAATGGTTCATCAGAAATAAATTGAGAACTGAGGAAATCCATACCATAAACACACACCGTCGTTATATAAGATTATTTCTGCTGAAGCTACCATTTCCATTATGTATCTTTGTTAAACTTTTTTTTTACTTTACCTTTAACATTCTATTGATTCTTAGTGTTCTTTTGATAAGCATTTGAATAGCAATGATTTAAGATTTAATTTAAAGTCGAGTTTTAAAAGAAAGTTATCCAGTAGTTTACAAATATTTACATCAAAATTATTTAAATATTAATTTTGTATCATTAACTTAATTATTAAATGTATAACGATATATTAAAAATGTAATGGAATCAACATATTAAAGATGTAATTTTAAAATCCAAGCAAACTTTAGTCTTTATAAAAAGAACCTTTTAAAAATGTAATAAGAACATAAAACTAAAATGCAAGCTTACATTGGTCAGACCTATAGTAGAATATGCATCTTCAGTATTGACCGATCTACCAAACGAAACATTGATAAATAAGAATTAATTCAAAAAAGAGCTGCAGCATTCACTACTGGTAAATATTCAACCAATTGTAGCAGCATTAGTTTTATTACTTAACTGAAACTGGTCCGTGGACCATCAGCCACCGTTCCTAAGTTATAAACAATGGAAAGAAAAAACAATATACATAACTAGGGGGCAAAAGCCCAAGTAACGTATCCTTGTGTTATAAATACGAAATATTAAACATCCTTAAATTTACACAAAGTATTTTATAAATATAAATGCTCAAATCCTCTTTTTACATCGTTCCCTTTTCCAAAATTAAAATATAAACTCAATCAATGACGTCATTAAATATTTTACGGCGAAAAACACCACACGCTTTTTTAACTGCTATGGACTAATGTACTATGTCCTTCAGCGTTACGTAGACAGACAGTGAGTGAGTGACTTGGGCTTTTATATTGTTTACTTGCTATGTCTGTCCGTCCGTTCGTAACGCTATGCTCCCGATTTTTATTAATGAAAATATAGACGTAAAATAATTTTTAAAATGTTGGTTTCGAGATTAACAGAGCGTGTTTCTCGCCATAAAGTATTGTGACGTGACGTCATTATTTGAGCTTATATTATTGTGGGAGAAGGGAACGAAATAAAAATAGAGTCATGGTTTATTTGATGTGATTAATTATTTTTTAAATTATTTTTTGTATTAAATGTCCGTTTTTGTGTTTGCGTGCATGTCAATATTATGAACATAATTCTTAATTTAATGTTCTATATCAATGTATAACACCCATTATTCGGCTTATCTTTTTACAATTAGTTTGTGTTTGGTTGTCGAGTTTCGATGCATTTTGAACTACAAAGCCATTTTTTATGAAGTTTGTCAACTTATGCTTCAGTTTAGCGTTTGTTTTTCTTTTATACTCTAATATGGTTGCATATTTGTATGTTTAAAAAAATAACATATTTTAAAATCGGACTCCACCCCACCCCTATAGTATTTTTTTAAATTGTTATTTACATGTAATATTTTAATGCTTCTTAGACTAAATTTCAAAAAACGTTGATTTTAATATGACAATAATGAAAACGGTTATTTGAATTCCTTGATACATTAATATTTTCTTTTTTCCTGTGATAAACTTTACTTTAAAAGGTTTATGCAAACTAATAGTGCTTTGTTATTCACATTATCCTGTGACAAACTTTGCTTATTAGGTTTCATGAAAAATAAATATTTACAAGTTATTTACAAGTGTAAATAGTTACATTATATTTTTACATGTTTTGATAATGTTGTGGTAATAATGTATGGACAAATGGGCGAATAAACTGACAAGTCATAATCTTCAATGAAGCTTAAACGGCTTCAGATCACAGATGTCCTTGACATGGATCACATTACAGTCATATAATTTATTTTTAACGCACTGTTCTGTATTATTGGTGCAGTCATAATTGGTGCGTGCTATTCAATGCCGCAAGACGTCCGGCTGACTCCTCAGCAATATTTGTTAATGCTTCGATGCTGCCGTATCACTTTATATTGTGTGCAATACACTATTCATTTACTATTATGATTATTATATCATTATTATGCATGCAAACTTATATAGCGCGCAGCCTAAGGTTGGAGGTTTTCTTATTACACATATGGGGACACGGGGGTCGACTGCCAGCGCACTCGACTGGCGTACCGATGGTCACGGGTTCGAATCCATGTGTAGACAAGGATTTGTTCCCGGGGCCTAGATCTTGCCAACAGATCATCCGTCACGGTCTGTGGACGCAATTATCTTCTGCATAGGAGGAGAGTCTGTATAGATAAGATAATATAAGAAGAAGATATTCGTATACATAATCAAAGAATATAATTTGCTATGTATGTCCGTTCATAACGCTAGATTTTAGAAAGCACACCGCTAAAAAGAAGTCTTGAAAAAAAAATATGCACAAAAATAAATCTTTTCCAACGTCAACATTAAATTATTCCATATGGAAATGAGATTTAATTTTTCTCTATTTGTCTCTATATTTTCTGATTATTTACTATGTGGCTTTCAGGCAAACGGGACTATTACAAAAACTGAAATATATTTATTTTGAAAACTTCCGTCATTTTTGACGGATAATACACTAGTTTAAATATAATCCTCTATTAAATACATAAGTTCAAAGCTCAAAGAGTTCGTCAAATGCAGGCGTGATGATTTTAAAAGCCTTCAGAAACTAATTTTTGATGCATCATACATAATGATAAATACTTCTGTATTGTGGACTTCATGTAAGGTAGTACTGCGAATTTTCAAAGCTAAAAACATATACAATCGGCGAGGCACTCGTAAGATAGAGAACGGACATTCATACCATTTCTGAAAATCACGATATTTCCCAATTTTAGGCCCCACATACTATTTACAGAAAACCAAAAATGTGTATATATATATATATATATATCAATATACATCATTTGCAAGCTCTGTCACGTCTGTCATGTCTGTCCGTGACGCTATGCGAGGTAACTCCCGATAAAAAAAATATATAGAAGTAAAAATGTTGCTTTCGACATTAACAAAATGTGTTTCTCGCCATAAAATATTTTAAGTGACGTCATTATTTGAGCTTTTATTAATGTGTGAAGGGAACGAAGTAAAATGAGCCATGTTTTATTTGATGTGATTAATATTATTATTATTATTTTGTATTAAATGTCCGTTTTTGTGTATGTGTCCAAGACAATATTACGTACGTAATTATAAATTTAATTTTCTATATTAAGATATAACATTCGTTTTTCGGTTTATGAAATTTACAATTGGTTGTCGTTTGGTTGTCAAGGTTCGATGCGTTTTGAACTACAAAGCCATTATTTATTACTGCAAATGAAATTTGCCAACTTATGTTTCAGTTTAGAATTTTGTTTTTCTTTTATACACTTTGCGATTGCATATTTGTATGTTTAAAAAAATAACATATTTAAAAATCGGACTCCTCCCCACAATAGTTTTTTTTATTGTTATTTACATGTAATATTTTAATGCGCCTTAGACTAATTTGGAATAACAAATATTTGCTTTTAGTATAGAACTGGAAGGGGTGCTGGCTTGAAAATAATGAAAACGTTTATTAGAATTCCTAAAACGTGAATATTAAATTTTATATACGATTACATGTTGATACTTTAATATTTTCTTTTATCCAGTGATTAACTTCACTTCAAAGGTTTCATGCAAAATGAATAGTTCGTTGTTATTCATATTTGTAAATGGTTACAATTTTTATTTACATGTTTTTGATAATGTAAAGGTAATAATGTATGGACCAATTGGCGAATAATCTGAAAAGTCATAACAGATCTTGAAAAGGTGCTGACTTGATAATAATAAAAACGGTTATGTGAATTACTAACACGTTTATATCAAATTTTAAATATGATTAACAGTTGATAAATTAATCTTTTCTGTTATTCTGTGACAAACTTTGCTTACTACGTTTCATGCAAAATGAATAGTTCTTTGTTATTAACATGTTTAAAATTACATTTTATTTTTTACATGTTTTGGTAATGTTGTGGTAATAATATATGGACAAATGGGCGAATAAACTGACAAGTCATAATCATCAATGAAGCTTAAACTGCTTCAAATCACAGATGTCCTTGATGTGGATCACATTAAAGTCACATAATTTATTTTTAACGCACTGTGCTGTATTATTGGTGCACTCATAATTTGTGCGCACTATTCAATGCCGCAAATTAACGTCCGGCTGACTCCTCAGCAATATTTGTTAATACTTCGAACTTCAAACTTCTTTGCTGTAGTATCACCGTATGCTGTGTGTAGTTCACTATGCATTTACTATTATCCTGATTATATCATTATTATTCATGCAAACATATATAACGCGAACCCTAAGCTTGGAGGTTTTCTCATAACACATATATTCAATTATATTCAATATTGAAAAGAGATTTAATTTTTCTCTCTTGGTTTCTAAATTTTATTATTATTTACTATGCGGCTTTCAGGCAAAAGGGACAGTTACAAAAACTGAAATATATCCATTTTGAAAACTTCCGTCATTTTTGACGGGTAATACACTAGTCAATATATAACTGAGAAGCGTGTAACTCAGTCTTAAAATGGGTTGATTTTATTATTATCTTATTATGATCCCGTCAAATATTTACTTCCTGGAACACGGCCTTTTATGCAAAAAATTTTTTACACCCCTCATTTATTACCATTTCCAATATGATTGTGTCATATAGTAAATACAATATCTCTCCCATAAAAAGCAATCTCTTTCCTAAGGTTACTAACACTTAACCTTGATCAGTTCCCGCGCCTATGTATATTTCATGAATTCTATCAAGCATGCAACTCCCCATCGTTATTAGGATTGACAGTGATTGGTCAACCAACATGTGACCACCAAAAGTTTTCCCGCGTCTAAACTGTCAAGAATGTTTCACATCACGTAACCCATTCAAAAATAGAAAATAATAAATAAGTTTATCAACTTATGACGATTGTTTGTTTGTTTTTTTAGATAATTTTTTAATCCTTTATATTAACTCGTGGCGTCTGGTTGATTGATTGCCGTAAAAAAAAATTGGATTGATTTTTAACCCACTCCCTCGTATGCTAACGAGCTGAAATTTTGCAGGCAAACTCGTGCCAACAATAAAAATGATATCTCAAAATTTCACATCGATCGAATGTACTGTAATTAAATTAATGAATTTTCAGATTATCTCTATGTAGCATGTAAATTTTTGTGCTTGATAGTTGCTGTGGGTATTATATTGAACAACCTTCTTTTAATAATTTCCTGTCGCGCAGTGCGGTGCGTATTATATTGACCTTTTTTTTAAATATATTCCTGATCTGTAAATGTTTATGCTAGTCTGTCGCGCGGTGCGCATTATATTATACATGTTTTTATAACCCATTTCCCTTAATCAAATCGAGATGAAATTTAGCAGGCAGACAGTAGTAATTTTTTTTACTATATTTTCTTTATATATGAGACATAACTAAATATTTGGATTGTCGTGCGATGCGTATTATAATGAACATATTTTTAGTAATATCTCGTACTCGTATATAAAGGATTTATAGTCAAAAAATTTGTTTTTACGGGGTTTATTTTTTATTGTTAATGCAATTAACATGTATATCAAAAAAGGTTTAAAGAGACATTTTTAAAAAAAAATAATCAAATATTTGTCTGCGAGTCAGATGTAGCCATCAATAGAGTTACACCTAGCTCGGAAGCCATGGTTTCCCGACCCCTGTCCTAACGGGACGACTCGATGTTTCGTCCGTCTCGAATCACTCGTCTCCGTAACGGGTTGACTCCCTCGTTCCTCTAAACCAGTGGTTCCCAAAGTGGTCCCTATTGGAAAATTACAATTGATTTAGGGGGTCCCTGAACAACGTCAGGGGGTCCGCGCAAGGTTTTGTATAAATTAATAAAATTGTGATCCATTTTATTATCATAGAAAATTAAAATAAGTAAACAGTATCTGAATGCATTTCTACTAATTAAATAACCATCTTAGGCGCTATCAGTCATGGAATACACTGTTGTTTTACCTAGAAAAGCAAGTAGAATTACGGTAATTTCCATAGCAATAACCAATCCAAATACTTTGTTTATTGAAATGTCAAGTTTGATGCGTAAGATATGCTGAAGTCATTTAGGTAGGTCAGAAAAATATCTTTTTTAACGTGAATCAACGATGGTTGCAAGGCTGGATAACTATCTAAGTGTCGGGAATTTATATTTATCTAATTTTATCCTATCTTCAAATATTTTTTTCAAAAGGGCTTTACTGCAGAATTCCATTGAAAAGTTAATAATTATTAACGACGGTTTGTTTCAACACATAACAGTATGAGTGAGTCAAAGAAAATATGCCAACTGTATAGTGTTGAATAGTTAAAGTATAACTTTATTTCATAAAAGGAAATAGTATTTACCTATGTGCTTTCTATGTAATAAATGATTCAATTAAACCTTCCAAGCTTTTGGAACATTTAATAAAAATCCATGGTGACAACAAAAAAAAGATAAACATTTAACTTTTTTTCTTCAAATACTCAAAGAAAAATATTTGAAAATACTGTCACTGCGACAACTCATAGGGACAACATATTAGATAAATTAACTTTTTTATGTATGTAGTATTATGTTGAAAATTCCTACCTATTTCAGAAACACAATAAACCTTAGAGTGTGGCATTTTAATCTTAAAAACTTAGAAACGTAAAATATGTGTTTTCCTAGGTTGCGTAATATTTCATATGATCTTAAAATAGCATTATATGAAGAACGACGGAGTTAGAATCAAAGAAGATTCTAACTGACATCGTGTATTAACTGATCACATATTAATGTGTTGCTTGATTACCTATACCTGATGTTTTAATTTTTTTCTCTTTCTATAACGTATAAATTAAAGATAATAAGAATCACACAACTATAATTATATGAGGTGTTCGTTAAATAAGGGCAACTCCCTAAAATACTATTACACATTTATATACTTTATATACCTTACCATGCGGTCGTGTGACAGAGCAAAGATGTTCTAAAATTAAAAATTTCATTTGTGCATCCAAGCAAAGTTCGTAAATTTAAAGGCCTGGAATGACATGATAAAATATAATTTTTTTAAAAACAAATACCGTTTAAAACGAAACATTTTTAAATTGGGGAAAAGCTATAATTATTAAATATATTTATTAAATGTTCTTCATTTCTAAAAAAATAGGGCTGCGGAAATTAACGATTAATTTCTCGATTAATCGTTAAAAATGTTATCGTTAAATATCGATTAAAATAATTTTAATCGATAAAAATTCGATTAAAATTTAAGAAAATATTTATAATATTTGTTTTCAATTTATTAAAAAATAATTATTTATTAATAATTAATAATAATTTATATATTTTTAACGTACAAACTTCTCCAGCGTATTATTATAATTGATTAATTTATGTAAACGTGCAGATGTAAACAATGAATTGTGACTATTAACAGCTTCAGCATAGTTAAATTTAAGAATATAAACGGAAAGTTGATCAAACATTTTGTTTTTAAACTAACTGTGGATGGCAAAGTAGAAGAGGGTAAAAAAGTTTACTGTGTTCACTGCCATAAGCAATTCGCTTTTACGGGATCAAATACACCGCAGAGGTACCATCTTCAGCACAAACATATTAGACATCGGAAATAACTAAATAAAACAAAAAATGTCAATTACTTGTTTTTGTTACTTCCCTTGAGATGTTCACTTTAATGACGTCATAAATTTTAATTTTTGACTTTAATAGAAATTAACGATTAATCAATGAAATTAATCGTTCCCAGTCCTAAAAAAACTAAGCTCTTTATCTTAATCTTAAATTATTGAATCGACTGTCATGTGTACCTGTTCTTGGACTACTGTAATTTCTCATCTTTGTTGATCTAAACTTAATTTTTTCCCTTTAAATTTCAATACTATGAATAACAATGTTTTTAATTTACCACATTACTTATCATTTCCATGATATATAATTATATTTTGAAAGATAAACATTTGTTCTGTGCGTAGAAGTAGTTAGATAATCGTTAGCATAATTTATATGATGCATTAACTTTGGAATGATGACCTGGAGATTGGAAGAATTAGTTATAGCTTCTTACTATGTTTTTTTAAAAAAACACTTAATTTTACAAAACTTTTTTTTTCATTATTTTTTGTTCTTGGTGATCTTGTTTTGCTAGCATTTAATAAACGCAATTGTACTTTATAGATAGAAATGTGTTTATTTGTTCGTTAGTATCTTGATTGCGGTTTCGAACCTTTACGTTTGTAATTTTTGCTAATTTCATGCCATATTTCTATCAGCCTCTCCCTCTCTCACTTTATTTTACCGATCTCTTCTCTTCATATCTCACACTATCAGTCTCCCTCTTATTTTCGTCTCTCTTCTCTCTTTGTCACTGTGTATCTAGTTCATCCATCCATCTATCTAGCCATTATCTATTTCAACACTCTCTCTCTCTCTCTCTCTCTCTCTCTCTCTCTCTACCTTATGTTAGCCTAGAATACAAGATATAGAATACCTTGTATTGAGAAATAAGTGAAATAAAACACAGAAAGGTAAAATACCACGAGCAGAGACAAGAACTTTACCCTGTCTGGAGAAAATTTATGTCACACGAGAACCTAAAATACCACTCCAGAAAATGCAACCAAGCGCCAAAGCGAATAACACCCTGTACACGTCTTTGGCATTTTGAAATATATTTCTAATACATTGAATTATTATCTTTTATTTTTTTATTTATTTTATTTTTGGTCAACGAAAGCACTAAAATAAAATAAATAGTATTCTGGAGTCTCTCAAGAATATTAAGTTATTTGTATCCAATTAGTTCCACGAGACAACTTGTTCCACGTGAGGGCTCTGCATTTAACACCTGTGGGTACAGGATAATTTAGAATCCACAACTCTTAATACGGGAAAAATTCAAGAATCCATTTTAGAAACCACGCATGTGGAACATCTGAAGCCCGGCTTTAACGACCGTGTGGTTTCTGTTATGAAAGAATACTAAAAATTGCATTCATTAATGTTAAGTTGATCTTTTGAGAATTTTTTGTATAAACAAAATGTCCTCAAAAAAAATGGAGAGACACATTAAACTGTACACAAATGGAGATGAGGACTAAATTTAGCCAAAGGTTTTAATTGATTGTTGTTTGTCTGTCGTGATCGACGAGGACCATTCTCATCACATTAGCCATATGCTTTGGCAGCCGCGTGTGTCTTTTGGGGCTTATTACTATTACACATATTCTTGCTCGAAAGGTGCGTTCACATGAAATTAGAAATTAAAATTAATTTTATTTAATAATCTATACACCTTATTACGTAGTTAATCTGTAGCTTTTCAGATGGTATATGGTGTTTTTTTCAGGATGTACGCGGTGGTATTTCAGAGTGCATGTATGTGGTTATATTTCATATCGTAAGCGGTGGTATTTCAAGGAAATGTGAACACGGAGCGTAGGGGTGCTGATGAATGTTCCATCGCCCCCTTCCCCGATTTCATATTAATTTATTGATGGGGAAATTAGCTCACGGCGTTAGCGTCTTTTGTGAGAGACAAAAAAGGGGACGTGACGAATCTTATATCAGCCACTGGATGAGATGTTAAATTTTTGATAGGCTATGGAAAGTTGTTACCATCATAGTAGCCCTTAACGTTCCAGTTTGTTATTAATATGAAAGAGGTTTGTTGTTGTTTTTTTGTTGTTTTTTTGTTGTTGTTTTTTTGTTGTTGTTTTGTTTTGTTTTGTCTTGTTTGTTTGTTTGTGTTTTTTTTGTGTGTTTTTTTTCCCTTTAAAATAAAGTCGAAAGGGAGATTACTATTGTTCAATAACTTTTTTTTTAACCAATAGCCAGACAAAGTTCTTTAAATTTAGAATATATGCAGATATTTTTAAGGTAATATGCTGTCCAAAAACATGTGTTTCTTTACAAACATGAACTATTCGTTGAAAGAGCACATTTTTTTAGCCTTTATACTCATGGCCGGATCTAGAAGCGACCAAAATGTGGGTGAGACTGCAATCAAGCGTATAAATAAGTAGATGGATAGCCTGACATGACTAAATAAAAAAAGAACGTTTCGGAAAAGAGACTTCTTCAACGAACAAATAGCACAAGAACCAATAAAACGAATAAAAAATAATTGTTTTAAAAAACCCGTAAAAATCCAAGTTTTTGACTATAAATCCTTTATATACGAGACATAACTCAAAGAATGTTCATTATAATACGTAGCGCAAGACAATCCAAAAATACAACATTTTAGTTATGTCTAGTAAAACATGTATAATATAATGCACACCGATCGGGAATATATTTTTAAAAAGTATCGTCAATATAATAAGCACCGCACAGCGCGACAGAAAAGTATTAAAAAGGTTGTTCAATATAATAGGCACCATGACAGTCTTATCAGTATAGCACAAAAATTAACATGCTACATAGAGATAAATAGAGATAATATAAAAATTCATTAATTTAATTACAGTACATTCGATCGATCTGAAATTTTATCATTGGCAGGAGTCTGCCAGCAAAATTTGAGCTTGCTAGCTTATGAGGAAGTGGGTTAAAAATCGATCCAAAGTTTTTTCGGCATTCAAGCAAGCAATCAAGCAAGGCATCAAGCAGACACCACGAGTTAATATTAAATATTTTTTTAAAAACGGATTTAGCTATGTGAGATATGGGGCGTTTTATAAGTAAAGACAGTCATTTATTGCCAAAATAAATAAAAAAGATATTTTATCGATTGAGGAATTATTTTAAACTAAAATAGTTTCTTTCTTGGCTTTGACAGAGAAAGTTCATTGATGATATCATAAATTGATAAACTGCGTAGTTTGTCATTTTCTATGCACAAAAGACTGAGGGAACATAATTTATCTTCAGGCATTTAGCTCTAAATTAATTTGTATCCTCTCCCGCTGAGAAAAGGATTTTTTCGCGGAGCATTTCCAAACATACTAAGAAACAATCTCAAAATTGCTACTACTTCAGGGAATGCTGATTGGACACGATCGTTAAATATTGCCCTATAGAAATCCTGATGTGTCAGACTATCATGTTCCACTTAACCGTGGGCTTATCTACGTCTATCATATTGATATGGGTATGGTTGACTTCATTTCCACATCTTCAGGATATGTTTGGCATAAAGCACTTACTCATTCACACATTTCTTCTTATGCAGCTTCTAATTTTTTTAAGAATGAAACTTTTTTTTGTAGCATCATGGTTTACTGAGACTTTCTGTGCGGGGCTAACTTAATGAAACCATCACAGGCATAAATGTTTTGATTCTGAAATTGTCCCTTGGCACAAGGTTCTCTAAAGCATCATCTTCGTCATCATTATGTGGCTTCTTCTATATCTACTTGCAATCAACAGCAGGCAATTTTTAGGGTTTTTCTTTCGTCAATATGATCAAACATATCTCTGAAACATTTAACAAATATGAAAGCAAACAATTTTCTAGAGCTAGATATCCTACATGTGGAAGAAAATCAGCAGCCCCGAGCCTAGTGCTCTTCATGAGTTTTCCAAGAAGACCCCCTCAGCCACCCTAAGGGACTTAACAGCTGAGGAACCCCACCCCCTCCAAACGGTTGCTTCTTAAACGGCCACCTGGGCATCCAGGACTTAAAGTTAAAAATGCCTGAGACTAAAATTTACCTCACAAGGAGGGGTGGAAATTTCCCTACTTCGACTCGCTACCACTTCGGCGCCACCCCAGCAAAGCTCACGAGTCTCTATGGTTAGGACTGCCGCAAAGCGGTGGATCAGCAATGACCTACCTAGGGTGTAACCACCACTGGAAGTTTTCCTCAGAGCTGGCGTCCGCTACGTTCTTCGCTGTACCTTTTGCTAATCCGTACTGGCGCTCCTGGCCCTAAACTGGCTGCGCTCGATGGCGTTGCTAGTAAATTGAGGGGGGGGGGCGAAAACGATCGTTCCGGAATAACAAGACCCTCAACGTGGGCATTGCATCTGATGCTCTGCCTAAGATCCGTACAGAGACTGTAATCATATGTGACTAGCACCTAACACCTAACATATCGGACTTTGGCATTGCCTGCCAGGATTTGTCAGTTTCAGGTTGCGGTCGGCTCCGCAACCCTACTCGTCTGTTGAGTCACATAGAGGCCAACCCCTTTTCGACAGATTTTCTAGAGCTAAACGTTCCCTTTTCTCTTCTGAAAGGTAAAATATGCTTTGGCGTAGTAATTATGATTGCCACAACTCGTTTACGAACATTTTTACATTTCTGCCGTTTATTATTTATCTGTTCTGATCGGTCTTTTTAGCAGTCTTTTGTTGAGCCACGTTTGCTTGTAAGATATGTTATAAATGCTCTTCTATGGTCTACAGAGTTATCATGACATAGAACTAAGTATGTTTTGCGCCAGTCACAAAATATTTCAGTGTATATGACAATTGCTCACTTAAACGATATTATGAGGGCCTCCAAGAAAGTGTAGCTTGTGTAGCTTACAGTTAAAGACGACACTGATTATAATAATAATAATAATAATAAAATAATAAATTGATTATTTATATAGCGCTGTATCCCAGTAAGGAACTGGGCTCACAGCGCTTTACATGAAAGAAATAACATACTTATAAGTATTAAATTAACTTTCATATCACAACAAACACACAAAATTACAATACATTATACATAAGCTACGTTAATCATTTACAAGAAATGTTGTTTCATCAATTTTAAAAATAAATTTTGAAAAGATGTGTCTTAAGTGCAGTCTTGAAGGACTTGGTTGTTTGAATACTACGTATGTGTAATGGTAGAGAATTCCATTGTTTGGCTGCACAAAAAGAGAACGACCTTTCACCAAACGTTTTGGTGCGTGTCGTAGGAACAGAGAGAACGCGTGTGTCTGCAGAAGATCTTAGCTTGCGAGTGGGTGAGTAGACCGACAAAAGTTCAGTAAGATACGATGGGCATGAGTCCGAAAAGAAATTGTGACAGAGAACGGCCAGTTTGTAATCAATACGGGCTTGTATAGGCAGCCAATGAAGTGAGCGAAGAAGTGGAGTAACATGGTCATGTTTTTTTGCCTTGAGCACCAGTCTGGCAGCTGAATTTTGAACTTTCTGTAGTTTTTCAATGCATTGTTTTGGCACACCTGACAGAAGAGAATTGCAGTAATCCATACGAGCCAGTACACGAGCACAGACAAGTGTTTTTGTGGCACTAACTGTTAAGTAATGACGGATTGAGCTGATCTGACGAATGGCAATGTAGGCAGAGCGACAGATGTGATTGATGAAGTTGTTAATAGACATGTTGTCAGAAATAATGTAGCCAAGATTCCTAGTCGATGTTGTGAACAGAATATCCGAACTGGCTACGTGAATTGACTTCGGAAGAGACAAAGTACTGCGTGATTTATTGTTGCAAAAGATATGTAATAACTCAAGATAGGTTAGATGACGTCATGGCATACATAGCTGCTTGGAAGGTAAACAAGAGCCATTCCTCTTCGGTTAGAAAACGTTGATAAACTATAAGAAATATACGCCAACTTGAGTTGATGGCTTCAAGTAAACCACGTGTAATGTCACATGACGGACGTAAGTGAATGTTCATTCTCTTTTGGATTGAGCCGTTAGGCTCTTAGGACCCTGTTCATTTTATCGCATGTGAGCCTCATCAGTTCAGTTCAGTTCAGAGCCTCATCAAGCGAGTACTCATCAAGCCTCATCAGAGGTACTCCTCTGCAGGTACCGGGACTTCTCGGCACAGCTCGGGGCACTCTTCAAGTACGTGGGCCACCGTCTCCTCCGGGTGGCCACACAGCCGACAGGCCAGTTGCCTTCTAGTGTTAAATTTGTACAGGTAGCCTCGTATGGGACAATGTTCAGTTCTCATTATGGTTATGAGCGTCTGATTACTACGTCCAATTTCCCACAAGAGGTCGCTTTTGCTCGGTTGCGGCATGTACTGGAATACTTTTCTGGCCGCGCTTCAAGACGCCCAGCCCTGAAGCAATTTCTCTCTGAAATGGTCTTTAAGCCACGATCTGACCCCCAGCTTGGTCATCGGGCGGTCGGGTTGGGGCTGAGCTGACCCATCTCTCGCTAACTTATCGACCCTGTCTGAATGAGGCTCACCACTGTGCCCAGTGATATACTGAAGGACTACTTTTCCGCTTCCTGCTAGGATTTCACCTACTGTTTCCAAAATGACACTGACCGTTTTCGCCTCCAGAGAGGATCAACCCACACTCCCACAGTCTCGAGCGAAAACCGTGAGTCGGTATTGTCAGGTCCAGGTTGTGGGTACTGAATTAGTACTCCGTATCCACTTCTACCATCCTTTGACACATGAGCCGTCTGTGAAGACTCTAACCACGCTGTCGCCATAAGCCTCGACTGTTTTCAGAGCCTCGTTTCGCTGTAGCTCAACGGGCTGGCCTTTGTCACCGCCATATTTGCCAGTGTCAAACGTAGTTCAGGCAAGTCAAACCTTTCATGTGGTCCTCGAGCAGGGACCAATTGCATTCGTTCCCTGTGCTTGGGTATGGGGACTGAGTCTTCTAGTTCGTGGATCGTTTCCATAAAGGATGGTCTTTTCAGTCGGGTCCTCTTTACCCATCAGTCTTGTAATTGGAAGCAGGGTTCGTTATGCTCCAACCTACGGTAACGCTCTACCGTGGTCATGATTGCTTTTTCTCGCCTTATCGCCAGGGCTTCTACGTTTGACATAATTTCTACCGCGGATTTGGGTGTAGTACGCAACGCCCCGCATACAAAACGTAGAGCTTGGTTCTGTATTCGGTCCAGACCCTCTAGAGCCGTACGGCTCGCAAAAGCCTGTACCAGGAGGCTGTAGTCGATGGCACAACTCACACTACCGAGATAGAGAGCTCTCAGTAGTCTTGCGTCCACGCCCCAACTAGTGCTAGCTAGTTTCTTCCCCATGGACAGTTTAGCTGTGCCTTTTGCGCTTAATTCACGTACATGGTTATGTAGTTGGACTTTCTGGTCCAACTTGATTCCCAAGTACGTTGGTGTCCGATCCCAACTCAACCTCTTCCCGCATATCTGAAGCACCACCTCATGCTTCAGAGTATTCCGTCTATTTTAAAAATGGAATGGACCATTTTCTCCGTATTGACTTCTGGGCGCCATCGGTTGGAGTAATATTCGATCCGATTCAGATCGTTCTGCAGACGGTTCTGCGGTGTTGCAACTTATTTTCCGGGGCGTTCTGGTGAGAAGTTGGGATATCTCCCATCGCTAGAAGCAATCCCTGGCGCCTATCTCTACGCCGGATGAGCTATGGCTTAAAAGCTGTAAACGTCTGCTTCCCGTGTTGTGATTCCACTGGCAGCGATGCTGCAGTGTCCTCTCCAGTGAAGCTAAAGCCTGGGTGGTTTAGTATGGAGAACCAACTGCTGCTCAAACAGAAGATCCCCATTCTCCACACCATTTATGGACGCAAGGGAACGACTAATGTCGTAACGGCTTGTTGGCACCAACGACGTCGTAAGAGCTAAGAGCTGGCGGAATGCAATTTATTCCAAAAGTAGACGCCTTGGGAGCTCCATTTCCTGATTTTCTTTCGGGGTTTACTCCCTCAACCTTTCAATTTTAGATATAGCCGTAAGGCAGCGGAGGTTTTCCTCCGTTGTTGGTTTTGAACACAAGATAAAAGTGAAATCAAACACAGAAAGAAAAACTGCCCAGCACATACCATGAGGAGAGACAAGAATTTTACCATATCTTAATAAAATATATCTTCCAATCTTTGATAAACAAGGAGCCTGTTCTCAGCAGGGAAAAAGCAAATTGTAATCATAATGTTCGGAAGAGAGATCATGGGCCCTAAATAAATATAAGAAGACAGATAAGAATATTTTTTCCCATTCTAAAAATACACTTTTTTCGTTTTTGTTTAACGGGATTAAGTCAACACAATTTTTCTTGTTTAATTTGCTGTAAAATAATGTAACGTTTTAACAATCGTCATGCGATGTATTCTCTGTCTTCATTATTTGTGTCTTTATAGGTGTATGCGATTTTGTGTGTCTCACCAATTAAAAAAAATTTTTTTTAAAGATGAAATTGTGTTGCTCAATTTTTTAAAATAAATCAAGATACAATGTGAGCATGTATGTAGAATGAAGACAGTGGTTGTTGTTTTTGTTGTTGTAATAAAAGTAAAGGAAAGAGGGAAACTATCTCATTTTTTTTTCAAAATTTAAAAAATTATTTGGTCCTCCTCCTCGCACGAGAACCACTCCAGAAAATCCCACCAAGCGCCAAAGCGAATAACAACATGTCCATGTCTTGGTTAGGCTTTCAAATGTAAACTATATTCAATCATGAAAGAAAACAAATAGTATTTTGGAGCACCCCCATCCCAACCAACAAGTGTTTAATATAACAATTGGCTGTCAGCACCGTTCGAGAATTTCAAATATATTTTTTTTTGTAAATGAATGAATGTCACAATAGTATTGAGTTATAGGTATCCAATGATTTCCACGGTACAACTTGTTTCGCATGGCGACGCTGCATGTCACACCTGCGACTGATGGATGGATAGCTTAGAACCCAAAATCTTGGTAAGGAAAAAAAACAACTCCCAAATCCATTTCGACAGCGTTCATTTGAAACCTCTGAAGTTCGGCTGTAGCGACGGCTGTGGTTTCTTAGTTATCAAATAATTCTAGCAAGAATAATTATATATTGTGGCGATGTCCGAAATACGTATCAAAAGTTCTTCGGTGGTCCCCCAACATTCACTCGCGTTGTTCCCATTTGTTCGTTCTACTGTTTATGTCCGTTCTCCCCCTCCCCTTTTTTTCTTGACTGTTATTTTTCCCCAATTTCTTAGCGAACATAAACACCACCTCCCCAGGCATGGGCAATAGTGTGTACCCATAGGAGTGTGTACCTCAGTCGCTCAAGCTCAAGCTGTGTCCTCAGTCGCTTTGTTATCTTCTGCAGTCGTCGGAGCAACGTTGCCTTTCCATTGTTCTCTTGGTTTGTCCCAGAAGCTTTGTTTTGATTTTTCCCCTTCGTATTGCCATTCGTTTCCTAACAATGGCCACCGCTTCACATATATTTCGTGGAGTCAACAGGTCTTTCAGTGTAGTCGAAATTCCTGCATCAGGTAACTGTTTATTTATATCTGTCACATATTTCTGGGAAAATGTCATCGACGAAACTGTTGCTCTCGAACTTCGCAAGATGGCTGTAAGCTTTGTTTGCGAACTTTGGGATAACTATGGCGACGCCCTGTCCATTGTTCTTACTCACGGAAGCACTCATACACTCAGCTCGACAATACGCTGCGTACATGAATACTTCCGGCGTTTATGGTGGCGAGGCTGAAATTGTGGCGATGTCTCAAATACTTCCCGCTACTATCACTATTCACTTCCGAGAACGTCCGCATGACCCTCCTCGAGTTTACAATCCGGGTCAACGTGTCTCTCCATATCCCTGCTGTTTAGTGATCCTTTGGATCATGACCATTATGAAGTTCTCTTGCCTGTCACAAACACACGTGATGACCTTCTGGTCCCATCTGTTGACAACGTCGGCAAGTGCACCAACATTACACACCCATGTGATCTCCACACTGATGTGACGTCACCTTCCCACTCTCCTGTTACTGATGAACATTTACAAATGCCGGAATTTCATTGCAACATTTGCTCAAAACAGTTAACACGAAAATATAATATCAACGCACATTAAAAAAAACACTCCAGTGAACAAACGCATTCCATAGAGGACTTAAAATGCACCATTTGTTCAAAAACCTTCCGACTCCAGAGATATCTCAACGCACATTTAAAAACACACTTCACTGAACGAATGACGCAATGTGACCATTGCCAGCAATGTTTCAAAACAATTCACAATCTCAAGAAGCACTTACAAACTAAACATGTACATGTAGAAACACATTCAACAACATTTCTTTGCAGCATTTGCGACAAACAGTTTCACGCACACACAGATCTTACTAACCATTTGAAAACACATGCCCTGACGAAATCCTTCCAGTGTCAATACAGCACTGAATCGTTCACAACATCATCTCTTCTCAACAAACATACAAAAACGCACCACCATGACACATTCTTTGAGTGTGTACATTGCAAACGTTCTTTCAAACAATGCCATCTTTTCGTAAACCACATGCACATTCATTGCATTCAACTTTCCGCTGCGTTTCAAGAATACACTGCCATTCCCATCAAGGAACACAACATTGGACTACCTACCGCACTATGTACTTCTTGCAATGCTCTTCATTGGCCATCAGAGGTAAACAAATCCGGACATTATACTAAGTGTTGTCGTCACGGCAAAGTGTCTTTGCCACCGCTATCCCAAACTCCTCCTTTATTACAAAACCTCTTGAGTGGCAAGAATCCGCTGTCCCGAAATTTCTGTGATCATATCAGGGAATACAACTCTGCTTTAGCTTTCGCATCAATGGGCGCCCACATCGCTCAACCACCTGGTCATGGACCGTATGCTTTCCGAATCCACGGTCAAATTTATCATCAAGTCTCTCCATTGTATACCAATCCTAACATGCCCCCTCGATACGGTCAACTATATATCTTCGATTCTGCTGAGGCTACCACTCAATGTTTGCAAAACGATTGTAATAGTGCTTGCAGTGATATGTTGTTGTTGCAACTAGACAAAATGATACGACAGGTAAATCCCTTCGCTAAATCCTACATGCAAATGCACTACATTATCACTCATAATAACCCTGTTGTTGCTGTACGAATGGTATTCATGGAAAATCCAACTCTGGATATGAGAAGGTATAACGCGCCATCCTGTCAAACTGATGTTGCTGCTATCTTTGTGGGGGAAGACTGGGAACCTCCCGCACAACGCGATATTTGCATATACCCAAGAGGAGATGCTTGCAAGCGTATCTTTGTACTCAATATGAACTGTGACCCCATGGTTTATCGACTACTATTCCCTTACGGAGATCCAGGCTGGCACATACAATTGACCCATGTTGAAGAAAAGCAAACCGCGAACAGAACCCGAGTCACACAACTCCAATTTTATGCTTACGGGCTTGCCATGAGATCTGCATTCAGCATCTTGCATTCCAGCGGCAAACTCTTCCATCAATATGTCGTCGACGCATATGTCAGAACAGAAGGCGGACGTTTACATTACCTACGCTCCCATCAATAAGATTTGCGCGTAGAACAATACAGGGGACTGATAGATGCTATCGCTGCGAGAGCAGAAGACAATAACCTTCGCCCTAGGCAGTTGATCATTCTTCCCTCTACTTTTCAAGGCAGTCCACGGTATATGCAACAGAACTACCAAGACGCGGTGGCAATTGTCCGCAAATGTGGAAAGCCTGACTTATTCCTAACATTCACCTGCAATCCTGCTTTGCCGAAAATCTCTAACGCCATTTCCCATCATGAGCGCCGAGAACACAGACCTGATGTTGTTGCCCGCGTCTTTCATATCAAACTTCGGGAGTTCCTAACTGACATTCTGGAGAGGAATATTTTTGGCAATGTAGTCGCATACATTTTCGTCATTGAGTTCCAAAAAACGAGGCTTGCCTCATTGCCATATGTTATTGACACTTGATTCACAGTGCAAAATAAGGACCAAAGAGGACATAGAAAAGTATGTCTGCGCTGAGCTTCCAAATCCCAAAATACACCTTCGACTTTTCCAAATTGTCACTAAATGCATGGTACATGGTCCGTGTGGCACGCTCAATGCCAACTCACCTTGCATGAAAGACGGCAAGTGCACCAAAAATTTACCAAAGGACTTCAACGCCGAGACACAAGAAAACACACAAGGGTAATAATAATAATAATAATAAATTTATTATTTATATAGCGCTGTATCCCAGTAAGGAACTGGGCTCACAGCGCTTTACATGAAAGAAATAACATATATGGGTACCCCATATACCGCCGAAGACCGGGCACAACTGCCATTGTTGGCAAATACGACATCGACAATCGTTTGATAGTACCTTACAATCCCTGGCTTTCTCAGAAATTCAATGCTCACATTAACGTTGAAGTGTGCGCGTCCATTAAATGTATCAAGTATTTATATAAGTATGTCTACAAAGGACACGACGCTGCATCCATTGCACTTCAGAAGGACCCAGCCGATGGTGTTTTCCAACATGACGAAATACAAACTTTCCTTAATGGTAGGTATGTTAGTGCTCCTGAGGCTATGTGGCGTTTGAACGAGTACAGTCTTTCAGAAAAATCGCACGTTATTACACGATTACCAGTTCATTTGCCAGAACAACAAGTCGTCTTCTTTCATGAGAGTCACGACGAACAAGCGCTACAAAGACAGGCCAACAAAAGCACCATGCTCTAAGCTTGGTTTGAACTCAACAAGACGGATCCTGAAGCTGTGGAGTTACATTACACTGATGTTCCCAAACATTACACATTCAAACAATCCTCTGGAAAATGGCAAAAGGGAATTAGAGGAGGCACAAAAGTGATCGGTAGAATGCCTGTTTTTGCCATTAACGACACCGAACGTTATTACCTCAGGCTTCTCCTTACCCGTTCCGTAGGCATCACGAGTTTCAACCATCTACGAACTGTCAACGGCGTGGAATGTAACACTTTCAAAGAGGCGTGCCAACAATTGGGTCTTCTTAAAGACGACAAGATATGGCATGATACTCGTACAGAGGCATCTCAGATACGAATTCCATCGTTCTTGCAACAACTTTTCGTTTTCGTCTGTGTCTTCGGCGAACCACATAACGTTCCACACCTTTGGGACACGCATAAACTCTACCTTTCTGAGGACTTTCTCAGAACATATTCCACACGCACCGCTTGCATGTATGCTCTCGCAGAAATAAATGACATGCTCCAACCACATGGCCTCAACCTGGACAAATTACACCTACCCATCACTGACATTCTTGCATGTGTCATTCATTTTCCGTCTTAGACGCTAAGGCTGAACACTCCCCCGCTATGGAACACTACGACAAACTCAACACAGAACAAAAGCACGCTGTTGACACTGTTTTGTACGCTGCATACACCGACTCCCATCCGTGACAAACCTGCTTCTTCTTAGATGGTCCCGCAGGAACAGGGAAAACCTTTGTCTACAAAACCATAATTTAATACAATGAGAGCCAGGGGAGACAATCCTATAACCGTTGCATCTACAGGAATAGCAGCAACATTGTTACCGGGAGGACGTACTGCACACTCGGTGTTTAAAATACTTTGAAGCTCACTACTACTTCAACGTGCAATATCAACCTAACTCGCAACACGCGCAAGATATTCTGCAATCCAAATTGATTATATGGGACGAGGCGCCAATGACACATGCATGCGCATTCCCGGCAGTTGACAGGTTGTTACGTGATCTCACAGGTGAGACGCATTCATTTGGAGGGAAAACAATGCTATTGGGTGGAGATTTCCGACAAATACTCCTGTCATTCTGTTTGGCCCCCGAGCACTCACTGTCGCCAGTTGCATTAACAAGCAACCTTTGTGGCGTCACATGCATGTACTTACACTGACGAAAAATATGAAAGCTCTTCCTGACGAACAACATTTCGCAAAATGGCTCCTCGATGTTGGAGACGGGACAAATGGAACTTCTGTAACATTACCTTCACATTGTTTTCCTGTTCATTCTAATCCCGTTCAACAACTATATGGCGACCTCGACTTCTCAGCTGTCACTTCGGAACAACTCAGTACGCGAGCTATATTAAGTGTCACGAACGAAGACTCCCTGCACCTGAATGAACAAGTATTGAAACGTATCCCAACCGACGAAGTAACTTTCACCAGCGTTGACTCCATTGTCACAGATGATCCCGCAGATCAACTTTCATTCCCCGAAGAATTTCTGAACAGTCTTACCCCTACTGGCATGCCTCCGCATAAACTGAAAATTAAAATTGGTTCAGTGGTCATGATTCTTAAAAACCTCTTCCCAGCAAGAGGTCTCTGAAAATACACTAGACTGACTGTTAACAGCATTCACCGCAACGTACTGGAGTGTAAAACTATCGCAGCTGCTACCTCACAAACTGTCCTTATTCCCCGGATATCCCTGACTCCATCGGATTCAAATTTGCCTTTCACCTTTACGCGCAGACAATACCCTGTGAGATTAGCCTTTGCCATGACAATAAATAAAGCACAGGGCCAAACGTTCAAAAAGATATGCCTTTATCTTCCAAAACCTGTTTTCAGTCAAGGACAATTGTATGTTGCTCTCTCCAGAGTTCCTTCTTTTCATTCACTCACAGTCGTTTGCCAAAACCCACCCCATTTGGCCAACTGTGTCTTTCAGGAAGTCTTCACCCGTCACTAAATCATTAACGGCGTATGCTACGCCGGGGGTCAGCTAGTATATTCTATTTAGCTAGCCTCATACACTCTACACGCTACCATCAACACACTCCCACGGACTACTCAAAATACGACCTCCACATACCCCACTACGAACAGTTCACAAAAGAGGTATAAAGAAAAATAGGTCACCCGTGACTAGGCCTGTCAACGGATACCCGGGAACCTGGGTACCCCTTGCCGAGCAATTACCCGGGTAGTAAAATTACGCCCGGGTACCCAAGAAATGTTACTGCAATGTCTATACCAACGGTTGTAAAACTGCAGCTCTTCTGTTTTTACATTTCGGCTGGCGAAAAATTTATCAAATTAAAACTTTTCGTTCGAAATATATACTGTGAAATACGTTTAATATGAAAACGATTTAAACGAAATAACTGTCAAACGGAAATAAAACACGATCCAGACAAACTATAATGTATTTTGATACACTGTACTATACACTGTACTATAATAGTATTTCAATGTCATCATTTTTACATCGCTGATTCTTTACGTCTAAGTTTGCATTTTAATAATAAACAAAGAAGTATGAGGCTAATATCGGGCATGAACATTTTGAGGCAATTCGAACTGGTAACCCGGGTACCCGTTCAAATCTTGGACGGGTACCCGGGCAGGTTTTTTCAACAATATTGACAGCCCTACCCGTGGCAGTGCTTAACGAATTAAAAACATTTTAAACATTCTTTTATACAGGATCATAAAACACACACCTGGTACCTGTCGATTGCTTGTGAACGACCAAAACGTGCCAGGACTTCTGCAGCAACTAAAACTTTTGTATAGGGTTGGTCATTTCTAAAGCCGAAAAACGTCATAGCTCAATGAGTAATGTTCTATTTTTAGATTACGTTTTAGCTGAACAATGTTTTGAAACATAAATACAGTCGAATCACTATGTTCTCAAAATTGTTAGCATAGTAAAATTACGAAACTTTTTTTCCTTTTTCAAGTCCAATTTGCTGTCGTAAATTAACGAAGAATTAACAAATAGCTGACAAAATACATCCTTCTCAATATACCTACATTTACATATTGACTCGTATCTTTTATTAAATTTTTATGAAATCTGACCTTAAAAAAATAAATATAGCCCCAATATTTCTATTAATAGCTCTCCGCCATATTATGACAAGGCCTATTCCTCTCAAATGATCTAATGTAATGTTTATTTACTAATTTTCACGATTCAATAATCTTTTGTATAGAAGAAGCGTCTGTAACAGATAACATAACATAAAAATACCTCAAGCAATCCTTTCATTTTATTATCATTGCTTGTGGCGTCAACAAAGGATTTATTGGAAATAAGTTTCACTGCTAAAAATAATCTTCCTGTTTGTATAATTAGGAATTTCTGGCCTATAATATAATTTTGTCGAAAGAATAAAGATCTTTGAAAAATGTTTCCTGCTTAGAATTCTTTATACAGATTTTAATTTTTGCATATCTACTTTCTATGACTGTCAGCTATAAATGTACAATTAAAAAGCCGTTAAATCAGTTATAATGTTTCTCAACCCTGTAAAGTATTCATATTCCGGAGATAGGTACTCTGGTTTGTTTTCATCGTAGGTGGTGAGTTACTTAGATTATTCATAATTTTTTTTAATTGATTTAGCTAGGTGTAATCGCTTACGGCTTTCTAAAAATCTTGATAAACGTCTTCGAAATTTTTCGCATGTTCTTATATTATTGTCAAATTACAAAACATGGCTACAGTGGTTCACAAAATACAAATATAGCAGTATTTTGTTCCGGGGTCTCAACTTTCTATAACTTATTCAGTTTAAATGTAAAATGTATAAGCGATTTTTAAAAGATAGCTATGAAATTTCGATCACGAAATGAAGACATTGATACAGAAACCAAAATCTCCACGACAGAAAGTGCGGGGAAGCCGAGAACATTCAAGGATGATGAACTTTGCCCAATGCTCATCAACCTAGATCTCATATTTCTTTCTTCTTCTTAAGGCAGGCAGTTTCGTAACACCAATGAGCAACGGTTTATTGCTCTTTTCGTATGAATAATTACATAATAATATATCTAAAAATGATACTGAGAGACTGGGCAATATATTTAAATTTCTTTATATCACGTAAAAGACTTCCCTTTACCTGTCCCTTGAGAAGTGACAAAGCTCACATTGACATAAACTATAGTCGATTGATCGTCTTTCTTTCAAGTTGACATTGTAGTCTTAAGGAAACATAATACACTGTATTATAAACTATATATATAATATATTTTATGATATACAAACAATATAAAACTTTATTTTATAAGTGGAGCTTCTGTCTTAAATATAAGGATGTTCCTAAAATGACATTAAAATTTTACGTTACCTGAATTATAGTTCAGTAGGCATCAGATATAAGGACTATGATTACAGTTCAGATTTTCCACCACGTTTGCACAGACAAATCCTTGTTAAGTGAAATTAAGAAAACTACCATTTACTGAACTACGTCATCTAATTTAATAAATCAGTGCATGGTCTGTCATCTACGTATACAAGTATCGAATTAAGCCAATAAAATTCATAACCGCTTGCAATCATTTTTGTTTTTGTTAGTGTTCCCCTTCCACCACATATAAAGCGCTTTCTGAAACGAGATCCGATATATACATCTCTATATTTCTAAGCTTGAATATATCTTTACAATCGATATCTTAAAATCTAAAATATATTACACGTGATCCTTCCAAACAAGTTTTCAATAATGTATATTAGGTTTTATGAAAAGAATAGTTTACAAATTTAACAATGATAAAACTAAAATGCTATCTTAATTTGGTGAGACCTGTGGTAGATTATGCATTGTCTGTATGGGACTCATGCAAGTAGGCTACATAAACTACATATAAACCAGAACGAATTTAAATTTAATAAAAAAATAACGGCAAACTTAATTTTAGGAGATCATTCAAAATTGACAAGAGCAACACCAAAGTTAATTATTGAACATAGAAACATACCGAGGTTAAAAGAACGAATAACAAAGAACAAAGCAGTAATAAGATATTAGTCATTAAATTCTAACTTCGAAAAAATAAAGCAACAACAATTTAATGCAAACCCCAAGTAGACATAGAGATAAAGCACTTTTATTGTTCAATATGCTAGAACAAACAAATCCTTCTTCTTGACGCTTGGCATTCGAGCGAGAATTGGGTTGCCTGAACAAGCTAGGAAAACAAACACGATATTTATATTTAAAACTGTAATAAAAATTCAACATTAGACATGAACTATTGATAAATTTGGACGCAGCAATCTTCTTTATAGATGAAACCTGTGTAATGTATAAAATAATTTCAGATAAGAAAAGTGAGCACGGGGACGAGTTTGATTGGCATGCTGAGAGCTACGGCTTCGATTCTCTGTTTAGTTCGGGATTTGTTCCCGTGGCTGAAAGGTGTCTTTGAGTCCACCTTGCTGTGAAGGTTACCTGACCTTACTTGTAGTACAGTAAAAATGGCTGGGCATTGTGCTAAACATTGGCATAAAGTGTGAAGAGGGAACTTTACTTTATGTTAATAAAAGTGTGTGTGGTGAGGCATCAAGAATGCATTAACAAATTTACATACAGCGATCGAAAGTTAAGGTCACCTTAAAAACATTTTTTCATGCTTTACATCACGTTCAGTTATTTTCACTTTTAGGACTCATTATTTTGGACACCGGTTTAATTATGATTTATAAATATTAAAGTGAATTCAACAATGATAGGTTTATAAATAGATTATTATCTTTATAAATAATTATTCAAAGTAAAAAAAAATTAAATCTGAAAAATAAAATGAAACTTGATAACGATTAGTAAAAGTTGTTTGAACCATTATGCCAATTAACATAAACCAATAAAACAAGTCCCTTTCCAGACCTTTGTTGGCCGATGAGGAAGTAAAGCTGCTTTCCCAAGTCTCTATAGCCACGGCATTCGAGGAGAGTGTGTGGCTTGCAGAGGAATGAAGCGCATCTGCAATGTATTGCCTCTAGTTCCAAACACTTAAGTTAAGGACTCTCGTTTGTTGAAACCTGGGCGACTGGGGCATGCTGGGAAATTCAACCGCCGATGAAGTCTGTTTAATGTTGAATCATCCTAGATGGTGTCTCGTCCTCACCTCAGTCACCAATCTCTGCTGCTGATGCGTTAGTTTTTTTAGCACGCATTGTATTAGCTGGGCATTTTTTAAATCCTTATGAGTTTCGTATTTTCTGCCGACTGCCTCGTGTACGATATCTTAACCAGGTGTTTAAGAAGTAATAATAACTAAATTCACCAAGGACATTCATAGTTGTATTAAATACAAAATTCTAAAGGTATAATTGTGTTAAAAATTAGTGTAAGAAATTTCCTAAGTTGAAATCTTAATGTAAAGGTTTAGAGACTTTACAAAATAAAGAACTTACAGTTTATTGTTGAGAACACGGTAAACTTATCAAAATTAAGCAAACAGTATGAAGGTAACACACTACATGTTATTGTAAATAGGAACAAGAATGGCTAAGGTTCGTCAACTTGGCAGGCAGTGACGTAGAGCTTGCAGTTTCTAAATTTAAGGATAAATAAACAATTGATCATTTAACTAAAATTTTGATAGCAATCTAAAGATTTGTAAAAGTAATAGAATAATTATTACTGAACAATTTTACAATTTTCATTGCATCTTCAGTTCGACAAATGAAATAAAACTAAATCAGCTTACTTTACTTGAAGCTATATATATATATATGTATCTATTAAACTAAATAATTTGCAATTGTCACGCAAGTAGTGTCTGTCAGTCAGTCCTGACGATACTAATTTTAGATAGCAGGGAAACCCAAATTACTGCACCAAAGCATCAAAAGGTGTGCAAATTAAATATGGGCTAGTATTTATATAAAAATCAAAGTATGTCTGTGTGTGTGTGTGTGCATGTCCTTTATAGCTGACTGAACCATTCATCCGATCGTCTTAAAATTTTTGGAAACTGTTGAGTACCCACCTGGGATAGTAACTGGCAACTTTTTTTTTCTAAAGTTAACACTCATGGGGCACCGGGGGCCCATAATATCATTTGTTGCTAATATGAGCTATATAAAAATTAGTTTAAGCGCTTGCTATTGTGTAAATTGTTGGATCTTAACTAAACTTTGTATATAACAACTTGATAGCCAATATTAAAATACTATAGGGCACTGAACTCCTAATAGTCATTCCTTTAGGGCTGGGGGCCCAAAAAGTCCCATTTCTTAAACGTTTAAGATTTTATTCGCTATTCAGTTATTAACAATCTTAACTAATAATGACACATGTATTCATTATTATACAAATTGAAATGAACAGGTGTTTTGAACTTTATAGTTTGCACTGAATGGGCCCCGGGGCCCTTAGTGTCTATTTTGCTTATCTAAGCTATATAAAAATTAGTTTATACGTTAGTTACTGAGTAAATGAATGGATCTTAACCAAAATTTGACTACAAAAACTTGGTAGCCCAAATTAAAATACAATAGGGCACAGAACTTCAAATGTCAATTCGTTCGGGGCCGGGGGCCCCAAATGTATTTTCTTCTTATATGTTTAAGATATTTTTCCACGTTCAATTTTTCACGACCGTGGGGATATAATTTCGAGGAAACTGAATTAAAATGAACAGGTTTTTGAAATTAACATTCTTTCAACGAAAGGGCCCAAGGGCCCCTAAATGTCATTATTTTCTTATATTTGCTTTATAAAAATAGTTTTAGCGTAAATATACTGAGAAAATTTATGTATCTTGACCCTTTTTAGTAGATAAAAACTCAAGGGTCTATATTTTATTACGATGAGACACTGAACTCCTAATTTTCATTCCCTCGGGCCTGGGGGCCCAAAATTCCATTTTTCTTTAACTTTTAATAATGTTCCCCATTTATTTATTAACGATCTTGAAAAATAATGATAAACGCATCCATTATTATCCATATTGAAAGGAACAGGTGTTTTGAACTTCATGTCTTGCACAGAATAGGCCCTGGGGCCCTTTGTCGTTTTTTACTTATATGAGCTATATAAATTTTAGTTTATGCGTTAGGTACTAAGTAAATGAATGGATCTTAAATAAACTTTGTATTCAAAAACTTGGTATCCCATATTAAAATACTTAAGGGCACTGAAATTCTAAAGTCAATTTCTTCGGGGCCGCGCCCCTTAATATCGACCCAAATGTCGTATATGTTTAAGATATTTTTCCCATTCACGTTATAACGATCTTGAGAAATATAAATCCATGATAAAATAAAATTAAAATTAACAGGTTTTTGTAATTGAAATCTTTCACCGGGTGGGCCCTGGGGCCCTTTAATGTCATTTATTTTCCCTGTATTGGGTATATAAAAAAAATAGTTTAAGGGTTAGATAATGCGAAAATAACTGGATTTTGACCAAACTTAGTATATAAAAACTTTAGAGACTATATTAAATTACTATAGGGCACTTAACTCCTAATATCCATTCCCTCGGAGAAGGGGGCCCTAAATGTGTTTTTTACTGAATAGTATTAATTGTATTCCACGTTAAATTTTACACGATATTGAGAAATATAGCTTGAGTACAATGGAAAGAAAAAAAAATTAAATTATCACTTATTTTTTGGCTGGGGCCCTTAATATCGATTCTTATTTTGTATGCCTTTTAATTATTAATTTATTTATCCTTTTGCTATGAAACTTGGACTTTTTTTCACACTTCCACGAACGTTTCTGGCATGATAGTTTTTAAAACATACCACTCATTGATTTCTTTAAATTTATTCATTTTACTGAGATCGTTGCAACGCGCGACGGGTCTGCTAGTATATATAAATATATATATATATATATATATATATATATATATATATATATATATATATATATATATATATTGAAACAAAACAAAACAAGATTTCTAGTTCGGTTATGTTAGAAAGCAATGGTCTGTTTCGTTGATATTCTTATGTTGGGCTCTAAGTGTGTTCATCATTGTGACGGCTCAAGTGTTATATTTAATAAATCTTCATCACAGAAAAGAAGTCAACTGACAATGTTTAAATTCATGACGTACGTGTCAGGAAAAGTTGATGCATAATTATTCAGGAACTCTACTGATTTTAATTCTTAAAAGACAATCGGAAACGAGCAACTAAACTTAGGTAAAATATCTGATAAAACAGTGGCCATATGACCTGAATTATAAATCGTGACTACATGTATATCATCGACACACTAGGTATGGTAAATATCATTCAGACATTGTGAATGATAACAGAAATATCCAAACGCACCTCATGATAACAAGAATAATGAAACAAATCAAATTTGCTATCATACTTTAGGTAGAACAATGAATAGTTGGATAATTAATTTAATTAATTAGATATTTAAATCAAATATAGTTCTAATCCAGTCTCGCATTCCTGAAGGTCGGTATAAGTGCGTCTTATAAGATATATTATATTTTATAAATTTAATTTAGACTAATTGAAACTGATCAATGCCTTATGCCAAGTCATTTATAATTGTATTTCATTTGCCTTATAATCATTTTTATTTTATTTATACCAGTCGTTGTTGCACTTTTTGTAAAAAAAAATTTGCAGTTTAACTTTTAAAAAAATATACCGCTGATTAAGATTATAGATGTAAAATGTGCATTATTTGTTGTAAATATCATTATTCTTGTCTTCAGTGATTATATTTTCTCTAAACATAACCTTTACTTTCGAAACTAATCGTTCCGGATTAAAACAAAGTAAGATTGTTTTAAAAACAGTTCTCTTTCTTTTAATTTCGATAAGCTGTAGGTTGTCCGAGTGGGGAAAGAAAGGAACCTATTTTATCGGTACAAGTAAAAGTAACAGCATTGTGATCAGACAGTGTCTAATAAGAATTCGAATGCCGTTTTGGGGCAAAAAGGAGATAAGCGTTCTGCGTTACAAAAATAAAGAAAGATGGTGGTTTCTTGAATAGCGCTATAGTCTCTGCTGGTCAACACGATCATCGTGCTGTTTTTCAAACCTTTGCTCAAATTTTTAAAAAATTTTAAAAAAATAGAAATTCGATAACTGTTTCAGAAGTCTAAGTTAATCACTGTAGTTGGTTTAGAGGCAATCCCCATATAAAACGAATGCATTTATCAAATCTCGATTATATTAATGGGACTACTACATAATTAACTGTTTCTTGTTCATTTGAGGAATGAACTGACCTCTATACAACAGAAGTTTTGGAATGAAGTTGATCATAATAGTGTATTTCTTATTACTAATCAGACTCATTCTTTTCCAAACAGTTTTGAAGTCGGGTGGTCATATTGTCGGGCAAAAGCTTCAAACTCACTCGTCTAATTTAAAACATTTTAAAAGTCAAAGAACGAAGGGAATAACTTTTAAGAAATTTTTCTTTAAGGCCCTTAGTTGAAAATATTTTAAATATTGAACCATATTGAGCTACATTTATTATGAGCAGCTAATAAAAATAATAAAATAATCTAAGGTCACACACAAATTAATGTTTAAAAAAGTAGAAGTATACATAGGAAGGCTAACATTATCTTTTTTTTTACTGGCGTTATGCCCCTGTTTCAGTCTTCAGACTCTTATCTCTGAACGATGGTTTCTTACAGCGCAACCGGGCCTCGTGGAGTCCTGTCAACTGAAGCCTAAAATATATAAGAGTTGTAATTATTTTTTTAAAGAAAGATACTCTACTTTTTTGTGATAGTTACTTAAGTTAGATAATTTATTTTTTAAACCTTATCTTATATTATCTGTTACAGACACTCCTTCTATACAGAATATTATTGCGTCCTACGCTTATCTATGGTTTGTGTCTGGTCCTGCATTCTTATTAGAGTTTTAAATGTTGATTAAGCGTTGGTTTTCCTGCTTTTTACAGGCAACCCATTCCAAGCCCGAATTCCATACGGGAAGGAAGAGAATTTGTATGTGTTAGTTCTTGCATAAGGAATAAGAAAGGTGTTTTTATCCTTTTGTCTATCTGATGGTTGTGTCACGTTATCTCTGTGTTGTATACTTTACTCTAGCCAGTAAGAACCAGTAAGAATATAAGAATGAAAGTAACAGTAACAGTAATTGAGGTACAGCCATTAACAGTATTTACAGTGTGGGCAGGATCACAGTTTATGTTCAGTAGAATATCGATCCGTCTGACTGCTAGTATACAGAGCATTGAGACGCCAACCAGCGACAAGGATCAAAGGACTTCGCAGGAAGCAGATTCATATATGTGTACGAATTTTGTTTTAGTGTAATTAAATATCAGTGTCCGTAGTAAAAAAAAAGAAGTTGTTTGTTTAATTTATTTTATTAGTTGATTGTGTCGTAATATTTTTTATATAAGATTTAACAATTGAAAGCTTTAGCTTCTTAATACTGGGAAGCATTAGCTATTTAACACCATATTCTTTTGTGCAGACTTATTGTTAACAGGTGTAGTATACCGATTTTAAATCGTTAATCTATATGCTAAAATTTATTAAAAATTCGTTCATATGCCAATAAATTTGAATACTTAAAAGAAATATTAAGTTCTATTAACTCATATAATTATTTATGTTAATTATTATTATTATTGCATTGTTAAAACTATTTTAAACATTAAAAGGATTTTTAAAGGATATAAGGATTTAAATGACATGTATTTTGCAATTGTGCTTAACTTAGAATTCTTATTAATATTTAAAAATTCGTACAATTTTAGAAGTATCCTAATTAGGCACAGCTTGCCCAAAAATTTCAGAACAAATTACAATGGTACTTATTATTTTTATTACTCGAATGAACATTTTTTTTTGTAAAATCGTTTTACGTAATTATTGATGAATATACTGAATTAATTTGACACATAATTTGTCATCTGCGTAACCCTGTCCAAAATTTTTCAAAACTGGGAACTCTCGTTAATAAGAAATATATTGCATAATCTCAAATAGAAATTAAAATATTCTTTGGGCCCCCACCAAAGTTTTTCCCGTACCCTAGGGGTACGCTTACAGAATTTGAGAAACCATGCCATGTTCCGACGGATAGTCTAACAAATGTAGAAGTAAAAACAATAAATTAAACAATATCAGTTTCATTGATCATAAGATTGCCTTTAAAACAACGTGTAAATTACATTAGACTTCGATTTTTTTGTTTTTTAATTTTTTTAGTAATTTATTTATTTTTTATAGATTCAGTATTCAGTTAGCAGTAGCTGATCAACAGAGGTAATGGTGGTCTGAGCCTAGAAGAAAAATAATAAATACAAAGATTGGTATGTTTTAAAGAGACTTTAAATAAAATTAATAAATTTTGTGGAGTTGGTTTCTTAAATTTAAATGTATCTTTTTTTAATTTCATCGATGTAATAAATGCGAACGTCCCATTCTTATCCACGGCTAGCATTTTTAAAAGAGTTATAAATGTTGGTGTATTTATTTTTCTTATTTGTTATGCAATCTATTCCAATTCCTTATTGCATACCGGTAGAAGGATAATTTGTATTGTCTTTGTTCTTGCCTGTTTAAGAAGAAATTAAACAAAAAATAAGTTTTAAAAATATATATGCATAATATTCCATTACAGAAGACTTAAAGGGAAGAAACGGCTTTGTGACATTTTTTTAATTTTAAGTTTTAAGTTAGTTCCCCTGTCTGATAAAAATCAACAAAAATTAACTAAGACAATCTTATTCACATTATGGGATCATGACGTCACAATATTTGATTATGATGACTTCTGGCTCTTCTTAACTTTTTAAGTGATTTTTTTTCCACCCACCAATTTAACTACCTTTTTTCCGTACAATATTTTTACTCACCACCCACCATGCAATGCTTATATCAATTTAAGGAATAACAAAGTGAAAAACTGTTATTAATTAAATTAATTATCGTATTATTCCGTCTTTCCTTTGATATTACTGCGTTTTCTTTTTAATACAGATTTTTGACGATACCTAAGTTATTTTCTTGAATACGTTTTTCATGAGTTTTACTTATTTAAATTTTTAGATACCAGACTGTGTCAAAATTAAGACAAATAAAAAAAGACAAAATGAACAGATTTGTGAAAGAACCGATGAAAGAACAATATGCATCAAGACTGCGTAGGAACCTGCCATTTCTTAAAGATAACATTGTTACAAGCGATGTTCTCACACGTTTGTATGCCAGCTCTGTAATTATTTTTAATTCTTCTTTTTAAGGAAACCAAATATTGTGTAAATTTTAATGATTTTCTTTAGGTATTGAGTTCTTTTTTTTACATTTATTTCACCCCATATAATTTTTATTTTAATTTAACAATATATTTGTTCCTCCACAATCTCACTACACTCGAAATAAAGTTTGTCTTTTTATGTAAATATGTTATGGATATAGTTTGGGGAAAGATTCCCTTACATCAGTGTTGTCCAACAGAAAATCGTTCACGGCACACTAAACTGGTAAAAAATTTGCGCGGCACACCTCGCAAAAAACCAAGAAATCAGTGTTTATTCAAAAGATGTTTCATAATTAATGAGATACTTGGGCGTTTTCTTTGGAGCAGATGAGCCCAAAACGCGGCTCATTGCTGAATAAGCAAACTCTCATTTCTCTGTATATCATCTCCAGTCTTTCACGTTTGACGTATGCGAGCAGTTGCGCCTTTCCGCTGTTGTCAGTACTTTCATCGATTTGCATTGCCCAGAGCTTTTGGATGTCGTCGGCTTCCGCAAAATGCTCTTTAATTTGATTGTCCAAATCTGTCGAAATGTCAGTAATCCGACGTCCCATCGTCTGGTGAGACAGTGGAATCTTATTTATTTTTCAACAGCGTTGGGTCCCAACTCCATAGTCTCAACTGCGATTCGTAAAGACGGCAATATGATTGTCCCAGCGTCCAAATGAGATTTCTTTTGTTTGACTAAAAGATTCGCAATTTTATAGCTTGCTAACTGATCTTAGACAGGAATTGAGGAACATTTCTTCATTATTTTTTTATTGCAGCTCTAAGTTGGACCGAGTGGATGCAAAATAACTTTTCGGCTTTTCTTTCAATCCTGGATGATTTGAGTTCAGATGCCGCTTCAGTTAACTGGGGTTCATGGACTCGTTGGACAATGTCATGTTACAATTAAGACAAAACGGAAGAGAAGGATCATTTGCACATTGTATGAAACCATACTCAAGATATTCCTAGTGATATTTCCGTTTGGTAACATTCTTTTTGGATTTCGCAGCTCTCTCTCCATTTTGATGGTCACTGGAATCCGTCTGGCTTCTCTTCAAAAAATTATCCATAGCCGTCTGTAATTAAAAGTTTTTTAAAAAGTGAACAGCAGGAAAGGGTTTTTATTTACTTACAACAGATATTTATTCCCAATGGAGGAGAGAAATGTTGTAGCTTTCAAGAGATTCTCACAACCAGAACAATACAAACATGAAACGTTTTTATTCCATTCTTTTTCGGTTAAGGATATTTTTTTTCAAAACTTGAAGGTTCGAAAAGCCTAGCAATTTATGGTATTTTTGAAATCTTTCGCGGCACACCGTTTGGACAACACTGCCTTACATTAAGAAAAATATGTAGCTTGCCTCTGGACCATCACCTCAACGCGTTTATTATTTATATATCCGATTAAAGATGTCAAATTACATTTTGTTTCAACCAGGTTATTGACCTACATGATAAAGAGTATGTATCGAAACCTGAATTAAAAAAAGAAAGAGTCAGTCGTCTTGTTACACTTCTAATGAACCGTGGCGACAGGGCTTACAAAGTCTTTCTAGATTCATTAAAGGCTGAAAATTATACTTATGCTGTTGAAAAACTTGAGAAAGAGGAATTTCTCGAAAATGTTGACCCTTGTTTTGTTGAAGATGCAGAGGCTCGTGAAAATGAAGGTAATACGAGAATTTAACATTCTCAAATAGTTATTAAACATCAAAGGCTAAGGCTAGAGCAGACGATTTAGGTAACTATTAAATTGTGCACTGAATTAATTTGACGAATAAGTAGGATAAAACTTTAAATTTGTCGTAATTAAATCTGGAAAAAAATTATAACGGAAATCTAGCAAATAATGAAATTATTGAATTTCCTAGAACATCCCTGAAAGAATTGATTAATATATTAAAATTTAAATACCGATGTAACAGGCCTAATAAACTGGTGTCCAATATATACCCGGGACTATTCTGGCCTAGGCCAAATTATAACGCATTTCACTTTTTTTATCCAATCAAATATATGTTAAGCTTGCCATCGATTAAAAGATTAGGGCAAGATTAAAAGTGGGGGAAGATTTGGTGAACTTCCTCAATTTTACTGGTCGTATTTCCGAAACTTCATCAATTGTTACTGCAGCGTGGTTAGCGTTTGGTGACGCGGCGTCTTATCTTCATTCAAAATAAACCATGCATCTCCTTAACATCCACAAACCAAGGGGTCAACGGGAGCGTCACAATCGAACTCTTTAAAAAAACGAACCAAGCTTGCCTATTACCAGCCAACTGCTGGGACCAATGTATCCTTGGTGTTCTGTTAGCATATCACACATGAGTGCATGTTTCAACCATGGGCTTTCCTTTTGTGGTCATGTATGGGCGGAAGGTCAAGCTTCTTACAGACCTCGGGCCTGCAAACGATGGAATCGTGCCCTTCGAAATAGGACAAAATCAACCCTGATGTGTCTGACAACCATTCCTAAAGGGCTTCCTCTAACCGTGAGTGTCAATATCCAATTTGCCCAGGGAACATCAAAGGTGTAACTTTGATAGCAGTGACACCAGCAACAACAAAAAAAGCTGATGGTAACATTGTTTATATCAATAATCAGTGCCGTAGTCAACACATGGGTTCCCTTTTTAGTGTTTAAATCATTTAACAAGGGAAAATTTAAGCTTAGGAATAAAACGATCGACAAGATTCTCAGAAACACCCAGCTTAAAGATTACAGCAATGAAATGGTTTTCCATCCATTCTGTGCCCCGATGATTATGTCAAAAGTACTGTCAATGAGAGCCAACAACAAAAGCCACTAAAGAGCACATACATTTTTATGATAATTTGGTCTAGATTAAACTATCCAGCGGTAGCCAATGTAAAAAAATGATAACATGTACATCTGAATAAGAAACAACGACATTGTAAGCTCCCGGCCTGAATACTCCATTGTGTAGGCTAAACACTTCTTCGTTTCAATCTGGTGTATAATGGACACATTTTCTTTTTTATTTGAGCTCCTGGCACAAAAAAAATTAATTGAGTAGTATCGTAATGTCTCGTGATCCTTACATTTTTTCGAGCAAGTTCAAGTACCATCGCCAGGCCTTTTAAAGTGAAGTTGCGGTACAGATCAGGTCCACGGGCCGTATTTTGAATGCCCTTTAGTTAGAGTGGAGGATATATTATTTAGTGAATAAATGAGAATTTTTGTTGCTGAATATGCGTATCATCAGCAAGTAAAAAATGATGTGCATATATTATGATCAAAAGAAAAACGGTTGATGTTAAAATTCTAACGTCAATAGTTGGTGAATTATACGAATGGGTTAAAATATGAAAAGAATTAATTTATTTTTTAATTTTTTTTTATGTTGTCATTTTAAGCAATCAGTTAAAAGTATTTTATTTTCTCGAAAATGAAATAATGGGTATGGATACAAAGAACAAATTTCTTTCTGAAAAAGGCCTATTTGTCTTGTCATATTCACCTTACTAGAAAAAACAGTTTGTGGTATAAAAAATAATCTTAAAAGGCTAGCTATCTTATTTTCAACACAAATTTAGAATATAGTTCAAAGATGTTAAGAATATTTAGCTTTCGAGAAAATACTATTAATTGGAAATATGTTATTGTTACCATTAAATAAACTGGTTACAAGATATCATTTTTTAAAATTAATATTTGCACTTCTTTATTATATGTATTATGTTTTTAGTTGGGCTTTTTAAAAAATTATTTTAAATGATTTGACACTTTTAATGTTTCCCACTTGTTGTTATAGTGTCTGTGGCATTGCAAATGAAAATTAAGAGTCTTGAGGAACGACTTGCAGAGCAGGACTTGAAAATTAAAAAAAATTCTGAAAGGTATTTAAAAGTGAAAAATTTATTATAAAAGTTAAATAGTTAACCTATCACGAATATCTTGATCATTTACTTTCCTGATTTTTTCTTAATGCGATATAAAAGCATTAATCAGTTACATTAAAATATGTTATATTATTGTTATCTTGCGTTTGCGCATGCTTTATCATAACAGGTTTTTGTTTACCTGTGTGTTTCTTACATTGGGATAACAAAATATCCTCAAATCGTATACAATTTATCAAGTAATAAGTACGAGGTAAGACCGTGATGCTCAACTCAAAATTTTAAAAACACCCGCTTTGTGGAAAAATGCCTTCTCGCTTCCTCATTTACGTTGATATTGTCTGATATGTCGTATACTTGTGATCTCTCAAAGGTTTTTAGCTTGATATTATGTGTTTAAATACATCTAGACACCCTAGAGCGGGAACAGTCTAAGAGCACACGCACGTATGCAGATTGATTTAAACCTAATACAGAATTATTAACAACATCCTCACAAGCTCTGATGTGCAAAACATGTTAAAACCATCAGCATTGGCTAATAATAACAAGATGTCTTTTCAGTGAGCAACACTGTTCACCGTCACTTTCTACTTATAAAATATCCTTTCATATTCCTTAACCTATAAGTGGGTCGTTGTGAGCCGTCGCTGACTGTTCACTGCCTCCCGCCATTTGTCCCAGTCCTCTGCTGCCCTATTGGGTTCGATAAATAATAGGCCGGTCGATTCCTTGATGTCCTGCAATCTTGCCTGCCTTTTTCTGTATTTCTGGACTGTGCCTTGCATTATTGTCTTTGCAAGATCTCCAGATCTTGCAACTTGTGCACTACAAACTCTAAAATAAGGGTAACATTATCACCCTGACAATAATCACCCGGTATCCCTCACTAACGAGGTCTGCAAAGTGTTTGAGCGCCTACTCATAGCACATTCATGGATTAAAGCCTCAATATATTCACAGACTTAAGCATGACTTTTGAGCAGAAATATATATGTGATACCCTAGATCGTTGATTTCATAGAATACTTGAAGTTCACCTCGAGAAGGCGAGCAGACTAATGAGCTGATTAAAGAATTTTCAAAAACTTCTGAGTGCGTTAACAATTGTTTATTTATATACAAATCACAGAGATATAACATTCAAGCCAATAAAAAAACATGTATCTCTAGATTACTCAATGGTAGATACCAGGCTGAAGTTGTAAACAAAAGCTCATACTGGGCGCCTATTTATTCTTAAACGACCGTGTACTGGGTGATTCCCAACAGCTCTTACCAGAACGTAACCAGTAGGCTGAGTATTCCGACATATAAAGTGAAAGTTTGTCAGTTTTCAGAAGCAAAAACCCTCTACAACCCCGACCAAAGTTCGCGGGCATATGTGCTTGGGTAAGTTTTCTCAATGCATTATTTCCGGTTCAGCAACTCTAAAACGTGAGCATATAAAGACTTTGTCCGTTCGTTTTTAGAGTATGAGTCTGCAATATAGTACCCATATGTATAAGATTGCCCAGCGTCTTGCAACTCGCAAACAGAAACTGGATAGCCAAATCAATAGCGCGCTCGCCTCACAAGCTGAGGGGCGGCGGATCGAGCCCAAGTTAAAGCCACCAAAAAAAAATGATGAATGACTAACGCTAAGAAAGTCCTCCGCTGACCTGGAAGGGAGATGGGGTGCCCACCAAGGTTACCAATCCCCTAGTAAGTTCTAATGGAAACTTTAGGTCCCCCTACGACCATCCGTTTTCGGACTTCAAAATTTTTATTTTAAAACAGAAACTACTCACATAGGGCTTGTTCCACTGCAAAATCCGAGACGACGGGCTGCACTATCGATTTCATTCTTTATAAATAATTGGCCGATCCAATTAAAAAAAAGGATAAGGCGAAAACACATCCCTCTTCAACACAGACAATGATGAGTCTATGACATAAAAGCACAATACAGAAGCTGTTGGTTTGTGCCATGAAGCTTCATAATTGATGAGATGAGGCGACAGCTATTGATGAATTTGTGTCTATTGCCTTCTTTTCTCCAACCTCTAGTAAATAAAACCACAGTGAGAAATAAACCAAATATACTGTTCAAAATGCATGAGACCTGTGGAGCATTTGAAAATGGGACCTCAAAATATAACATAAATGAAGAAGGTTGTTGAAATTTTGTTTCAGTTTTCAAAAAAAAATTATTGGTATACGTCATACATTTTCTTAGGCTGATTTATTAATTGTTTTAGTATTTTTAAATACAATTTTATCATACTAAACTTTTATTTTTTATCTTTAAAGTATACATGTACTAACTCGTATTTATATCAGTGAATAAAGCTACAATGATTTTGAAGCTTTTTCATTATTTTTTTTTCTTTATATTTCTTTTTTTTTAATTTGAATGGTGTAAATTTACTTCTATACTAACTCAACTCTTTAAATGATAACAGGCTAGACAACACTAAAACCAAGGAAGATTTTATGCTGTATCCCGGAAAACAGAAAAATTGTGTATGTATATTTCAATTAGTAAATACATGTTTTAAAATAATTATTTGAAAACAGCAAAGCCTTTAAAGAAAAGCCTTAGTGCAGAAAGTTAACATCTCATCAATAATTAGGGATGTACCTAATTCAAATTTTTTAAATCCGGCCGGGGCCGAATTTGGCCGGATCTATGACGTGAAATCCGGCGGGAGCCGGATGTGTCAAATTGGCAGGATTCCGGATTAGCCGTAGCCGAAATCTGGTACACTCCTATTAATAAGTGATACATTATAGGAAAAATATTAACAACTAGATGCCCCGCGGCATAGCATACGCCGCAGACTTGCTCATGGAGAGTGCAAAGAAAGTGGAGAAAGAACGGACACAAACTACAGCACGAAGAAATCAAAACTACGCGAGTGAACGTCGGTGGGGGGGGGGAGAGAGAACTGCCAACTCATTGTTGGTTGCGAGACATTTGCAGGTGAAATTCGGTACACCCTTAACTTCTATGAAGTCAGCTATAAAACGATAATCGTTTTAAAATCGGAGTTACATAATTGATAATCGGTTTTCCCAAAAAACACGCAATTAACAACTTTAAATATGACTAACCCTCGCAAGGGTCGGCCAATCACAGTTTATGTTTAAGGGATTGTAGTATTAAATGGGAGGTGGGTAACTACAACCTCCGCGTGCATGTCTTCACGTTTACTAGCTATTTTTATTTACTTGGTGCTGCTTTTTGTGTCTGTACTCTCAACCCCCCCCCCAACCGTTCTTTGCACTGTGTATGATAAGCAAGTCTGCGGCGTATGCTATGCAATAAAGGGGTAAAATAACGGGAACAAACAGACATTTTTAAAAATAAAAAATAATAATGTATTCCCTGGGGCTTGAACACAGGACATTCCCCGCATGAGGTGTACGTGATAACCAGTACACTACGAATGTCACCTTTTCTGTGAATGAACAATGCAAGTGAAACGCAAGGACCATTGTTGGTCACCCCTCCACTACCGTTAACTGTGTTTAGTTGACCCCAGCGAGGGTCATTCGTCATGCTTGTTTGCACATACTTGCTTGCGTCGTGGTGTCTCGCATGGTCCCATGAAGAGAATTATATATATAAATAAATATTTGATATTTTTTTAAAGCAATAAGCAATATCTCTATTATCAATTTGAAGTGACGCACAACGAGGGAGCAAATACCACATAGTGAGATGGCGCCCATCAGCCACAATCAAAGGTATCTAGCCAATAAAATATCAAAGTTCAAACCCAATTCATACACAAAGAGCCTGCGATATCAATTTCAAATTAAATACAAGATACATAAGCGAATTGTGTGATTAAAACAAAACAAGTAGAAGTTTATTAAAAGAATAATACATTTGTAAGAAACCTCTTTCATATTACCAATAAATAAACACAAGTAATTAAATTAGATTAAAATTATATATCATCTACTATTGTATTGAAAGCTAATTAAGAAGACATTAAAATGCCAAAGAAATGGGTACTTAACAAATTCACAGGATAGAAGAATAGGAGGGAAATATAAAAAGTAATATATAGAAAAACTAAAATGGAAAAAAAAATACAGTTTATTAAAATTGTAATCTTGTTTCCAACCACATGAAGTTAACGTACCAAATCTTTTATTAATTTATTTTCCGTATAGTTCCTATCGGTGGTATTGCTCTCAAACGGAATGCCAGTAACTGCGATATCTAAAAACAGGTTATGATTAGTACTGTTGAAGTGTTTAGAGACAGAACATATGACCCCATTTTTTTTATACTTGTCATCAAAGAATTTCATAAATCACATTGCGTCTTGTTCGAGTTAAACCATATTTTATTTTCATTTTATCGAGAAAAAAAAATTACCGTATGTTTATTTAGCTCACATAGCATTTTTTAATAAGTTCTTCATGCCTAATTAGTAAGTTCAATAAGTTTTTAGTAATTTTCTATTTTTTTAATTAATAGTTTTATCAGCTCGTCTTATAAAGCTACATAATTTTAGAAACTGCTCTGATCCCTAAATCTAATCCCTTGATTTGGCCTAGAAACTTTCGAGCACTCCATTTCTGCCCCCCCCCTCCCACCCCTGAATTAGTGTTTACAAACTAATCATTTTTGAAAACGCGAAAAGCTCTGCAATGAGAAAATTTAAAATTTTGAATAACGTCTGTCTCTGTCGAAATATTTGAGGATTTCGCGGTCTTTTACCCAACTCTAGTCATATTCTGGTAGGTCAATTTTATATCTAACTTTTAAAAAGTCATCAAAATGTCATCTTATCTCTTATATCACCCTTCTCAACAAATGAAACAAAATAATAAAATAATTTACATCGTACACCAATTGTGAAGTGTTTGGTGTTGTAGACTTTTATCCTCTTATGTGGTACACGATAAATTAAACTACTTACTATTCATAGCTGCAGAGCCAGTTCTTTTCCCTTACCCATCTTTAAGAATATTAAAAAGGAAAATCCTTCAACCTCCTGCCCATAGACGATTTTCTACCTTCTTTTCTTTTCTTTTTTTTTCTGTCTTTAAATATTGATTTGACCATATAATTTAATTGTTGAAAATTTTGAAATTTCTCTAAACCTTAAATGAAGTAATAACAATGATAAGTTGTTGACGTTAAAATATTTTTAATTAGCATGTAATATCAATATACATAATTTGCAATGTATGTCACGTCTGTCTGTCCCGTCTGTCTGTCCGTGACGCTACTAATTTTAGAAAGCAGCGCACCAAATTACTGCACCAAAAAATAACTCTTTTCGAACGTCCGCATAAAATTTTTCAATAGGGAAATAAATGAATAAAATAAATGAAAGCTCTGTATTACGTTATATTTTATTCTGATTTGTATTTATTGTTGACAACTCCCGTCATTTTTGACGGGTGATACTTTAGTATATATATATATATATATATATATATCCAGAAAAAGAACACTAACATTGCAGTATACTGATATTATATCATTGTTATGTATGTTTGTTTATTTGCTTTCTTTTTCTTTTACATTCATCTTATATGAAGTAAAATAGAGTTATGAAAATAAAAACATGTTTGCAGATCTGTGAATAATCGCTAATGCAATTTAGGTTTCAATGCATACATGATGGTAAAACTAAATTCATAAATATCAAACCCCAAATTTACAATATATTTTGCCTTAAAGGAATTGTAACTGTATTTCATTAAAATAGTGTTAATTAATTAAACAGGATTCTGGTTTGGAATGTAAAAGAGAAATTGAAAATATTAAGTCACGGCTTCAGAAGAAGGAGGGCGAAATTGACAGCTTAAAGAAAAAGGTGTTCGCTCAAGAAAAAATGTTTAGGACCGAGATTGCAGATTTAAAGCAAAAACTCATGAAGAATGAATCAAAAGGCATGAAAGATCAAGGTGGGTTATAAATATTCATATAGACCCTCTAGAGTATTATTTACATAATTTTTTTTTAATATGTCTTTAATAAACAATAAAGTAAAAGAAATATCGTAAAATAACTCCTGTCTACAAAAACATCATCAATATAAAATATTAATATGAGTTTGGAAATAATTAATTTGCTATTTTAAACTAAGGTTATTAATTAGTAAGAATTGTTTGTAGCTGGGAAAACTTTGGGGGCAGAAATTTACATGTTGTAATTAATGGATGTAATCATTTATGCAAAACAAGGGCATTCAATTTTTTTAAGTAGTTTTAAAAAAACCATAAAATAGACATAATTTTAATTATTATACTTTATAAATTATAAAATTATTCCAGTTTAGCCTTAAACTTAGATTTGGCTGGGTTTTCGGAATGTTCCAGTTGTGTGAGAAACAGTTATTGGTCATGAACTCCTGGAACATTTTGTTAAGATACAAATTTAATCTATGTTGTGGCCCTTTTGAAAATATTGATAAATATAAATAAAGTTTGACGCCCTGTTTATAGTTTTAAAACGTAATCATTAGATATATATTTAAAATGTTATAAATGATAATTTAATGTGTGGGGAAAACTGATCATAAACAAATTTAAAAAAGGATTATGTATTTCTGGCATTTCACTCTTGTTTATCCTCATCAAATAATATTTTTAAAAATTTTTAATGATACTTTATTAGCAACCTTTCTACTTTTCAATGTCCATTATTATAGCTCAAATTGAGAGGCGTTTACAAGATTCTATGTTCTCTACGGAAAAGGAAATACAGAAACTGAAGAATGGGGCAAAGGATAACCTGTTAAAAATTGAACAACTTGAGTTTTCTTCCAAACAAGTATTATCAATATTCAATACATTGGTACGATAAGCTTCCTTTTATGTATTATTCTTACTTAAACAGCAAGTTATGAATTGTGTTGTTGTTTTTTTTTCCTTGAATTAAACTAAAAGTTGATTATGTAAAGTTTTAAAATTTGGCTATTTAAAATAGATTTACCAATATCGGTGAAATATAGCTAAATTTTAGATCTATTAAAAGTTATAGAAAAACTAGAGAGCTTTATAAATCATTTTAGATGAGCCCTTAATTAATTGAACACTGAACGTGATATTCAGTTTATATTTTTAAAAATAATAACTAATAAGCTGACATTAAAAAAAATAAGTCCACACGTTTGCGCCACTTACGGAACCACCGAGTGACAAGAGCTTACTTCCTTTTATGTTCAAGTAGAAACGAATGTTCACCATACGGTCAGCCACATTTCTCAGACACGACGTTAGGGAAATGGGCTGGTGGTAGCTGTCTGAGTGTTCGCCCTGATTTACCTTCTTTAGGAATTGGGATGATTTTTGCTTTATATGTGCGTGTTTGTGTGTGTGCGCGCGCGTGTGTGTGTGCTTGTGTGTGCATGCGTGTGCGTGTGTGTGCGCGCACGTGTCTGTGTGCGCGAGTGTGTGTGTGCGTGCGCGCGTGTTTGTGTGTGTGTGTGCGTGCGTGCGTGTGCAAATAACAAACACTATTCATAGCGCAGTCATTAGGTTTGCCATGAAAAATTAAAAAAAAACTTGTAAAATGAAGGCCCTGTTAAAAATCAGTTACTTTATCACATTTGTAAAATCCCTCCCACGTCACAGGCTTTGAATAATTTTTTTTTAAACTATTCGATCCCTTATACTAGCTGGAGTAGGGAAACCATGGCTCGCGAGCCAAATGTGGCTCTATTGATGGTTGAATCTGGCTCTCAGACAAATGTTTGATTTTTTTTTAAAGTTTATTTAGACTCCTTTTAATTTCATATATAATAAAACATCATAAAATGTTATTTTAAAAATTGAGAGGCATAATTGTACTTTTAGTGTTGAAATTACACTAAATGCACACATTTACTTGAATTTTTAGTTTTAAACATAATGTAAGCGCTCTGAAAGAATTACTTTTCAAAATATGTGGTGTTTATGGCTCTCTCTGACAAAAAGTTTTCCGACCCCTGATTTACAGGATTCTTTTTGTAATCATTTTTTATAAGTTCAGTAATCCTAGCTTATATTAGTTTTTTTTTATTTTGGGTGCTCCATTCGTACAGCTTGTCAGACTTTTAGCCTGACTTATTTAATATTATTCGGGGGATACTTCGCAAACTCCATTCTTTCAGGCTCTAAAAAAAAATATTTTGGGGCACCCCTCAACTACAGCTTGCAAGATTTTTTTTCCCGGTGCAACATCTTTTTGTACTCTTTTCGGTGATACCCTTACGGGTGCTGCACTAGCTGGCTCTAAGGTGGACGCACAAACATTTGTATTTTTTTATAGTGATGCTTTCTCTTTAATACTATTAATAACAGCATTATAGCATATTTAAATATAAATGCGTCGGTGTGACAGAGCAAAGAGCCAATGGCCTCAAATACTAAATTTTATAAATTCAAATTACAAATTGAAGCTTTTGTGTGACATGTAATTTGAAATACAAGAAATACATGTATAATCATCACAAAACAAAACGTAAAATTATTAGGAAAATGTATTTTATACCTAGAGAGTTGATATTGACAATTTTATTTCCAATAGTATTTTAATCCGACCCATAAAAGTTTTAAGTTTTTTTTCTAGATTCCAACACCACCCAGTAGACAGTGTTTACAATTATATTTATAAATGTTATGAACATAAACAAAAATACGTTATTGGCAATGTTCCTTTCAAGTAGTTTAGAAATACTGCGCAGCAAATTTTTTAAAAATAGTGCACAAAAAAATGGATACTGTTGAACTTTTCACACGAGTGGTTGTTTTCTTACCTTGCACATGGACCTACGAAACATTTGATATTGGCCCCCAGGCCCGAACGGACATAGATTAAACAATTTTAGGTCTTTAAAAACTGTTTTAAAAATACACTTTTTAAATAAAAACTGTGCCCATTTTTCAACGCAAAAGTAGAGGAATTTTCAAATATTTAAGCTTTGAAAAGAAACAATCTCATTTTATTTAATGCCTAAGTCAAAACGAATAATTTTTTTTTAAATTTTTACCATTTATTTCATGAGATAAAACACCGTCATTTTAATAGATAATAATATCGCGTTTTAATTAATTCTATCCTAGGTTCCTGCAGGACAAAATGTAAAAGGTCTACAACCCTTAAGAGGATCTTTCTTTCGTTGAAATAGCTTCAAGGATGCAACAAAATATACTTTATCTATCGATCTATCGCTGTCTATTTATCTATTTATCATCTATCTATCTATCTATCTATCTATCTATATATCTATATATATATATATATAATTATCTATCTATCTATCTATAATGTATCTATATATTCCTTAAAAGTATCAATCTATAGAATCAGTATATTATTCTCAAAAAACGTATAATATTTAACATAAAAAAAATAAATTGGGGTAGGCTATACATAAAGCTGACAAGCAACAAGAAATTCTACATTGAATTACATTTAATATATCCTGTTTTCCGTGTTCAGGGAACCTAAATATTTTTTTTTAATGTTTTATTTCTGTTTCACATACATTTTAAAAGAAATAGATAAATCTTCATTTAGATTGGCAAATAAATTATCTAATATCCGGAAGAAATTACTGGAAAAAGAAGGGGTGGGTATAGAAAAAAAGTACAGTTGATAGAATTTAAATAATATAATGTCTTATCGGAAAACATAAATAAACAGTGAGTTTCTTAGTTTCATTTCTTAGTGAAACTGCAACATATTAGAGATAGGATTCCATCGGTAAATATGGTTGTTTTATAAATGGGACAAAATTGAACGAAACATTTATGTGTGCTGTGTGGGTGCGTGTGTTGTTGGATTTATTTGACTTATTACTTTTAAGTTCTTTTATCGTGTGAAAGACTACATGTGTTTTATTCCGAATGCCACCTCTTGCTAAGCCGGATTTATAGCTATGAGCTATGTTTTTAAACTAAACCTTATTGAATTGTTTGTTTAGTTCGCCAGTGCTCTTTATCGTACGTAAAATTGTCTCAATATAGATTATTTCATTTTTAGATGTATATTTCTGACCAAATCTAAGTTGCATTCTCAAGAGTAAACTCGGTGCAAAATTTAGTTATTATAAAACCAGAAAGCTTATCTTAAATAATCGTATACAAAGACATAATAACAGACAATAAGTGACATATTTTCACCCATGTAATAAGACTCTAAAGGCAGTACAATTCCGCTGCAAAGTGCGGGTATACTTCTAGTGATTTAATGTAATTAAGGGGCGGTTTTATTTTAACCTCGTTAAACAATATATTTTTAAAATAAGCTCTCTGCGGGAGATTTTATCTCGGGGGAGACTTTATTTCATGACACCGGCGCCCGCCCTCCACACTCACACTGCGGTCGCCGCTTTAGGTGTTTAAATATCAACATACTGTGTTTGAAGAATATACTAACAACGGCACAGATGTATTGATAATTGGAATGCTGCAATGCGCTATAAAAATAATCGCCAGCTTCTGTTTCGATGGTTTCGACTCTTGTTAACACTTTATAACCCTTCAGCAAGGTATTTAACTATTTATTTAAGAAGGTAATCTTTGGAAAGCAATGAGTTAATGAGCCATTGGTTTATAAAGTATTGTTTTTCCACAATTAAAATGTTAAATAGCAACATATACGATATGCTATCTCACAAAAAAGGGAGTTTTTATTATCTAAGTAGGTTCTATTATGAACTTATTATTTATTACCAAGATTATTTTTTTATCTGTTTTATACCACAATCTTGAATGGTCGGGGTCGGGAAGAAGACTTTTTTGACTGTCAAAATAATTTTATACTTTAATATTCTGATTAATTTAGTTATAAGCTTTAAATTACTAGTGGTAGCATATAATTAAATTTACTGAAATACATATCGATACTTTTAGCTATTAAGGTCTAGAGATATCATTCTTAGCTTTCCTGTTGATAAGTTTTTACTATTATTAATGATTTATCGCCATGAGTTTATATGAAGCATTTGTCATGTTTAATAAAAACATAATTAAAATTTTATGGCTGTAAGCACAATTTACTGATAGTTGAGGGTGAAATTTTAGTCAAAGCTATAATATGTAGCAATATACATCATATGGCTTTAAATTATTTGGGACATGGAACTATTAAAGATGACGTAGAATTAAATATATAGTTTAAATAAAAAGAAACTCTGTTGTAGCGAATAAAGATTCCTACACACACACACATACACACACCCATATATATATATATAAATAAATAAATATATATATATATATATATATATATATATATATATATATATATATATATATATATATGACAATTCTGTGCAGAAGATGCTTTAAGAACGCACAGACCGTGCTGGCATTTTGACAAGTTACGCAGTGTCAGGTACCCGTGAGGAGCTGGGTGGACTCAGGTACACATTTGGCCCTGGTGAAAAGCTTATGTCTTCACTAAGATTCGAACCCGCGCTTCTCTGTATGCATCGCGCTCGACCATCGTGCCCCATATATCTTCATACATTCTTTCATATTTTATTTTATGAACTAATATATGAAATTTTTCCTAAACCCTTTCCATCTTGTTCAATTGGCGCTAGGAAGACTTCTTTGAATTTTGTCTAGCAAAAATTTCGCAGATATCTGACCTATCGTTTTATGTCAAAAATGTGTAATCTTAAAACTATTGACCAATGTCAAACTATTCAATTTAAAACAATAAATTCCGTTTAATTATTTTGCTTCAAAGTAAGAGGTGAGACCTGAAGTATGTTAACTAATAGTTTTACATTTAATTGATATTTTCGTGTTATTGAGCAAAAGAAACATTTTAAGTGGGATGAAAATAAAAGAACATAGAAAATATCATCATATCATTAATGAACAAGAGAGGATGAAAACGTTAGTTTAAACTTTTCGAACAATATCACAATATATATTCAAGTAAATACTCTTTAAAAAATAGTTTAAATGTCTATTTCTATTTTAGTTTTTTCACTATATAAACTTATTATTTCAATTTGTTTTGTTTTTTTAAATTGAACTGAAATAACTTTATTATTTTAAATTTCATTTAAAAATTACAAACGCTTTCCTTAAACGACTCTAATTTTGTTTCTTAGATTTATGTGTCTCTCGTTATGTCTGCCGAAGAAGCCTTAAATTACCTCCATTTTAAATTTAATAAGCTCACATACGTTTCTAGAATCATCCAGGGTAAATCTTTAACCAATTTTCTTAAATCAGAATTACGCCACTGAGAATTATGACGGGTTAAAGAAATCGTTTTAAAAAATTTGGACAGCCTATGCACAATAAAACTACCGTATATTCTCGTTCTATAGCCCCTTCGTTTGGAAGGGGAAAGTATTAAAAGTGTATAACCCGATCGCAAGCCGACCCCCCCCCCAAATAATAGGACAGTTTTTAAAAAAAATGGTACATATTTTTTTAAAAACTGCAAGCTAAATCGGTCATTATGATTGTTTACTTTGTACTGCCTATCTTTGTCTTTCTGCTCTTTGTTAAGCAAGAGTTACCGGTATTTTAAAAAAATAATATTTGGTAAACAGTGACGAAAGCGTGTACATTAAAATCCGTGGTTGAAAACAAAATTTGTAAAACAATTTATTAAAACGTTCACAAAAATAAATAAAATGATTAAATAAAGTAAGTGCTGATTGTTTGTCATAAATTATAGCCTCTGATAGAGCAGTCGAATCTCGTAGAATGTAGAAAAGGACATCGATAATCTACAATAACAACATCGATATTCAATATCCATGCAGAAATCACCTATGACCCGCTCATAAGCCGACCCCCCCCCCACTTTTTCCCCTAGATTTTGTCCAAAAAAGGTCGGCTTGCGAACGAGTATATACGGTATATATAACTTTGTAAACTTAAGAAAAACATGGAAAACAATTTCACATGTTTTTACTTGCACTATCGTTGTAACAAGTTTTTGTAAATGTATACTAGTGATCAAGTAAAGAGATGCCCTTAGAGATATACTGGGAATTAAAAAATACTGTCCTTGAAAAATTACTTTATCAAGCTTCTTAACTTATTTTTTTAAAAAAAGTAAGTCTGAACTTCGAGCCTCTTAAAAAACATTTACCAAGGGCAATACTACAAAGTGGACCACACTTCTAGATTACATTAAGTTATCACTTGTTATGCGTCATTAATATTATTGATTATTTTGAAGAATAATATCTAATATGTAAAGCTAATTGTAGGACTGTATGCTTGTTCATATGTTTGTTTGTATAGGGTTTCACCTAAAAACGAAAATACTGAAAGATGCTAAACTACCCATTGGAAATTATTTTAATTTAAACCTACATATAGTTTGTTTTGGTTTTGTTGTTGTTTTTTTTTGTTGTTGTTATTGTTGTTGTGATATTCCTTTAAAAAGAAAGCTTTAAATTTAAAAATCAAAGATCTAAAGACAAACAATCATTTTCTTTAAATTACTGTATTTCAATACTGAACGACTATGAGGCGCGTTTAAAAGGAATTATTTCTGGTGCACATTGTTTTTTAAAGCATTTATAACAGGTTTCTGTATTATCTTATTGTATATCACTATCCCAATATAGAAAGACAGTGTTCTGATCTCTGTTTCTTTTACATCTAGCTAATTTCCTTATCCTTCTTTACACCCTAAAGCGGGTTAGAGCTTAAGGTAGAATACCTTTTCGTTTTGGGCGGGGGACCCAAAATTAAAATTTGTTTCATTTATGAGCTTCATAAATATAATTTAAAACATTGGCTAGCATAAAAGATCTATTGATCTAACCCAATTTAAACACAAAAGCCAGATAAACCATACTGAAAAAAACTATTGGAAATTAACTCTTTCGTGACGTGACGCCTTAAATCCATTTCCTTAAAAACAATTTTGCTATTATTGTTTCGAATCCGCTTTAAAACAAATTCATAGATTTGGAAAAATAAACAACTTGGCACACGAACCCTTCATAATCCAGAAATAAATATTGGGTGGGGATATAATGTAGTAAAATATATCGTCTTATATGGGAACGAGATTCTACCATAAGTTGGATCCCTGTGTCAAACGGGATCCTTTTTGGGGTACGAGATTCCATCGCTTTAACGAATTGTTTTGGCGAATGGAAAAAAATGTTTACACAAGTAATTTTAATGGTTAATTTTTTATGATTTTTTAAATTGATTTCTTAACTGTTGTGTTAATTAAAAGGCTGGATGTATTTTATTTCCCAAATGACTTCCCGGAATAAACTGACTCTATAGACTATGACATATTTGAGATAAAGTTTTTTTTTAATTACAGTAATCCTATAGACTTTTTTTTCCATATACCTCTATATCTTGAATATCTTGAATTTTCTCTATATCAGAAAACTACCCACTTTAAAAAAAAACTATAGCCAAAGGTTCGTTGCTAGCTCAATACACATGTGTCAACTCAAATCCCACGTTCCACATAGAATACATATATATTTCTACTTCCCCGTCTATATAAAATGACATCAAATTCCCGAGTTAAAAGTATTTTCGAACAAAAGGACATCAGAGATAGTTGTGGTTTTCATCAGGATAAGCGCAAGTGCACAGAAAAGTTATTTCGAGCTTCATCGTGACTCATTCATCATAGACTTGGAGACTGCACCGCAAATTGGCCACAGGAGCAAACAGATCTGTAAAGTGATGGGATTGTAAAGGCAAATTATGACACTTGTGCTTCCTCTACTGTTCTTTCATTTTCTTCCCGAAGACCTCCCTAGATTTGAAAATATTCGGCTGCGTGTATCTGTGCGGGCAGCTGTTTTCTGTGATGACGATTAACACATACATCACACAAAGATAACTTGATACAACCCTCATATAAACATAAGGATAAAAGCACCTTTCTTATTCAGTATGCAAGAACAAACACATACAAATGTTCGTTCTTCCCGTCCGGAATTCGGGCGCGGGATGGGTTGCCCGAAGAAACCAGTAAAGCCAACACTTTATCAAAATTTAGAACTCTAATAAGAATGCAGGACTAAACACAAACCATAGATAAGCGTAGGACGCAATAATCTTCTGTACAGAAAGAGCGTCTGTATCAGATAGGATACATCACACAAGAGTCGTCTAATTGATGAACACTTGGAGTTCATCTCGATAATCTCGATAAAACATAGCATTAATTGCAACATCAAAGATAATTTTTTTTAATAAAAAATTATAACCAAGTGTTGAATAAACAATTTATTGAACAATTTATTTGCTTACGCCAGAAGAATTTTTAATTCATGTTACGATCATGTGAAACGATTATTATCTCAACATTTGTGATAAATGGCTTTTTTTTAATGAGGCAAATTGTGTTTTCTTTTTTTTTAAATGTTTTTAATCTTTGGTCTAGATACATTTTCCATTTATAAAAGCACCACACCGATGTAAATACCTCCATTTGAGTTTCAGGAGAGTTCAAGTCTGGTATAAAAAAACATGACCATGTGGAGGAAAACAAAAATTTATTTGCCTTTGGTCTGGCTCATTTGCTTTTCCACTGCAGGTATAACTATTTTTCTAATTATTTTTAAAATATACATTTATATACTTTAAGCATTTTTTTTACATAAGTATAACAACGGTTTGTAGATGCTTTTAAATTAGTAGATAATTTACCAGCGGAGTCATCAATATTTATTATTTTTCGATATCACTACTATTTTTGAAAATGGTCTTAGTCTTTTGACATGACTTTGAAATAATATTTTATTTTACTATTTTCATTGCTTTGACAAAATTACAAACAATTATTAAGTACTTTGCATTATGTGGTCTTTGGAAAAAAATAACGTTGCATAGACATTGCTAGTATAAATATATACATAATATCAAGTTTATTATCATTTTTCCCCATGAAAAATAAACTTTGATCCGTTGTTATCTATAGCAGAGGTCACTAAACTTTTTTCATGGTGGGCCGGATTGCTGACAAAATGACGAACGTGGGCAGAGTGTATACCATTCTATAGACAAAAAAACATATTTTTAGTCGTTTAGTCCTCTGCGTTAATCGTGGGTCAGTGGTAACGATATAGTAGAAAAAAAGATTATCAAAGTAGGTCACTAAACAAAGATAGTTACATCTGACCTAGTGCTCACATATACGAATCTGACTTAGTGCTCACATATATGAATCTGACCTAGTGCTCACATATACGCATCTGACCTAGTGCTCACATATACGCATCCGACCTAATGCTCACATATACGCATCTGACCTAGTGCTCACATATACGCATCTGACCTAGTGCTCACATATACGCATCTGACCTAATGCTCACATATACGCATCTGACCTAGTGCTCACATATACGCATCTGAGATAGTGCTCACATATACGCGTCTGACCTACTGCTCACATATACGCATCTGACCTAGTGCTCACATATACGCATCTGACCTAGTGCTCACATATACGCATCTGACCTAATGCTCACATATACGCACCTGACCTAGTGCTCACATATATGAATCTGACAACACGAGCAACAAAAACGGTAGTGAGATTTGTGAAACTGACTTCTGGATTTCAAGATTTAAACACTGTTTGGTTTAGAATTGCTGTATACAATACATAGAACTGCTATAAAATCTTTGTTAGTCGATCTTGTTCGATGTGTCGACTTCATCTGCTTCATTTTTAAAAATGTCGTCACACTGTCATAAGTTGTTCCAAACACGGATGCCATCATAGTGAAACAATTCTTCAAATTTAAAAACTCTACATCAGGTAATCAAGGGTTAATTTTGTTTTTAAAATTCATTGTGTCTCTTTTTAAAAGTCATTTTTTCTAAAAATGCACATCTACAAAGTTAAATTCAAACGATTTCTGGAAAAGAAGAATTTCACTTTCATTGCGGTCAATGTCTAAAAATCCACACAGTCACGAAAAATTTCTTTTGAAATTCGATGTAGACACATTCTAAGATTGTTAAACAAAAAATCTCATTGAAACAATGAAAATGAACAAAGTTTTCTACTTCCAGTTGTGCTTCAAACAATGACAGCTTTCTCCTAAAACATTTCGTAATTCTGTAGCGATTCCAAACGAGGTTATCATTTTTGTCTAGTTTCAAGTTTAGTTCATTCATGAGGGACGGGATTTAAATATAAATGAGAAGGATCTGACAGCCCTGGATAAGCTCAATCTTTTTAAGGTAGAAAAACAGATTTACTTTTCCAAGCTTGACAAAACGAAACAAGACTTTAGGACAGCTAAGCAACCTATAAGCTGTGTAATAAGTCAAGTAACATAATTCAGAATAAGTTTCTTCAAATAACACCTTGAGCATCAGATTACTGAATGCATGTAACTAACTGCAGTTCACAGCAGATACGACTTGTTTCAGTACACCAGAAAAATCTATGTCTTTCTGACAACGTATTTGGTCATTTAAGATGCAGTGTATGAAATAGTGCTGCCTGAATTTTTAAATTTCCAAATGAGTTTTGATCTGCCACACACGACCTTTCCTGACCCCAACGTTGCTACTGTATTGCTTCTTTTCTCGCTTGTGGTTCACTTACCTAATACAGCCAATCAAAGAATGCCTTGTTACTTACCTTTAAAGCAGATGACAGTCAATCATAGAAAAGTATTTCTGGAGATTCGAACCTGTGCTGATATATAAAGCTATAAGGCTGATAAAATTGGTGTCGGGCTGGACTAAATATTTGAAAATAGTAAGGTTAGGTCCACACCAGCCATGATTTCTCCGCACGTGCGATGATGAGCTAGTATTCTAATTTTGATATTTAAATTGTATCAGAACGGCTCGTGTGCCATATGTTTTATTTAACACAATCCCGTGTTGTGGGTCGGATCCGGCCCGCGGACTCTAGTTTGGTGACCCTTGAAATATAACTCATGCTGACAAGACATTGTTCATAGACCAAAAGCACTATAACTAAACATTTATTAAAGTGAATTATTAACATTGTTTTCAAGATGATTATTTAACTTCGATTAGAAAAATTAATCCAACTAAAAGCTAATAATGTATTGCAAGAATGTCCAATAAAAACCGAATGGATTTACAATGTTTTATCTTTTACTTGCATTATGCTGATCTAACTTCTAAGTTTTTTGTTGTTGTTTTTTGTTTTTTGTTTTTTGTTAACAAGATGCTTTTATACAATATATTTTAGCTGGAGAGCTTACATTGACCTCAACGCCAAACAATATTAAGATTGGACTGACCAAAACTCTGGGTCTTGACTGCTCCTACAAACCTGACCCGAATTCCCCCATCAATGGTTTGGTCGCTTTATTCGTATCAAGAGCACTCAATGAGACCGATGGATCTCTCAAATACGAAGACATAGCCTCGATTAACGCGTATGTCCAGAATGTTAGCGTATTCACGAATGAGAACGTTTTGGCTTACGGGGAGATGTCCAAAAACGGGGTGTCCCACATACACATCAACTGGACGAACCCCACAGCTCAGCAGAGTGGCCTCTACAGGTGCGAGGCACACGGCGTTGACGCCGTAGGTCACAATATAGTTCTCTCCAACTCAACGCACGTTACAACTGCAGAACCAGATCACGATGAGCTTCTGGACAGGCTTAAAGAAATGGACGGAAAACTGGTATCTATGGAGCAGAAACTTTTAGAACTTTACTCAAAATTAAACGAAGCCCAGAACACGCCGGCCCCTTCCCTTGACATCAATTCGACCCATTGCACGCCAGCACCTTGTTGTGTACAAACTAACTTGACAGAGTTATGCCCCTCGAGAGATTCCTCCGACCAAACCCGCTATTATCCTTATAACTTGACCTACAGCGGCCACGGGTACCACATCCTCCGCTCATCTTTGTGGGGAGTCAACGACGCTGTGGAGCTGTGCCATCGAGCCGGTTCTTATCTTGTAGAGATCGCTAATCAAGCAGAGTATCAGGCCGTGACGCAATTTTTGAACAGTCAGAGTAAAGTGGCGGCCGTAGCTATGGCCGGGAGGTACAGTCATGGACATTGGAGCTGCCAGACATCTGGGACTCGAGTCGGATATTTCCATTGGAAAAACGGAGAACCTATTTTTCCTAGTCTAACAGACTGCATTATGTTGACAAAGAGCTCTTCCTGGATGATGGAAGCAGTATTCTGTTCTGAGGTCGACAGGGAAATTTATGCCTTGTGTGAATCCAACTGAGCCTAGCACCTATACCTCTAATACTTATCGTCAATAAGATGTTTTGATAGATTATTTTATTGTTATTTAGAATATAGTCGTTTTGGTTTTTTTTAAAACAGAAATACAAAATATGTTCAATGTTTCAGTCTGTGAATTTTTATTTATTTTTAAAAAGACGAAACATCAAATTTGAGTTAATTTTGCTTTTTTTTCTTTATGTCAAAATGTCATAACAGAGCAGTACAACTCAGGTGGTGGTCCGCGGCCCGATGCCGGTCCGTGGGCCATCAGCCACCGGTCCGATGAAACTAACTATAATCCTCAATTAGCAACCATTAATACAATATTTCCATTTTTAGGCAATAACCACATTTAAAGAAACAAATCAAATATTAAAAATTACATTATTTTATAATAATTATTAATTAATGTGTATTGTTAATATGAAATAGATGCAAGTTTTGAACCCTCCATACATTTCTTACATACGCTCAATGAATCTTCTGTCTGCTAAAGTAAACAAACAGAATATCCGACAGAAAATAACAAACTATTTTTAAATGAACAGATTAAGAATTAATATTGCTAAATAATGATGTAATAAATTTTGTTATTTAGTAAATTTTAGGGACTATTACCTATATTTCGGTTGTTGTTTTTTTAAAATAAAAATTAGTTTTGATCACGTTGCTGTGTTTTACAAACAGTTATTATTGATTTCTTCAAAGTCTTAAAGAAAATTAATATAAATTTATTTCAATACGTAGTATGAGGTATAGAGAGCTCGACAAATTTTAATTTTAAAAAAACCGGATTGGTCTCAACTACATGTATTTTGAAATAAGAATTGGACAGGCAAGTTGACTTACTTGGCTGATAACTTTGCCATTATTGATTAGCTCAATAACTCCATGCAAGGAAGGATAGTGGCATACTTTACAATGGCAGACAGAATAGATGGAAAAAAGCTAAAACTAGAAGAAGATTTTTTAGACAAGCATGACGAATGACCCTGGCTGGGGTCGACCGATGTATCCAGACCAACAATGGTTCTTGAGTTCACTTGCGTTGTTCCTTCAAATGTTATTCGTAGTGTAGTGGTTATCACGTCCGCCTTACACGCGGAAGGTCCTGGGTTCTAGCTCCAGCGAAAACATTTTTTTTAATGTGTGCCTGTGTCCGTTCTTTTCCCGCTTTTTTGCGAACATGGCTGACCACCGTTAGGGTCGGCCAATCACAGTTTATGGTTTGCAAGCTAGAGTGGTGAACGGTGGTGGGCAAGTAGATAACCTTAGTGCAAATGTCTTGAGACTAGCAATGCGTCGGTGGTTCCCCCCCCCCACCAACGTTCACTCGGGTTGTTGATTTCTTCGTGCTGTAGTTTGTGTCCGTTCTTTCCCCCCTTTCCTTGCACTATCCATGAGCAAGTCTGCGGCGTATGCTACGCCGCGGGGCGTGTTTAGTATTAATAATCTGTTTAAACAAAGAAGATGGCTGACATCATCAGCACATTTCAATACGAAATGAAGACGAGCGTGAATAAACAATAAGCAATCAAGGCATAAATTTGTTTGATGACATGTAGCATAAAACAAGGACATGAAATGTAGCATAAAACAAGCCGATGACATGTAGCATAAAACAAGCCAAATTAAGGTCTGATTTTGTATGGCTGTGGGCCAGTTAAGGGCTTATTTCGCTACCACGTAGTAAAATAGTGCACCGTCCCTGGGGCATTGCGAAAATTCTTGCCGATCCGTCAAACTAAAAAGTTTTAGAAGCACTGATGTAGGGGATTGCGCATGACAAAACTTCGTGTTGCTGTAGTGATAGACGTGTATTCTCTCCGTAATGTGAATTGAATTTTGATTGTAAATCATCATCGGGAAAAATAACGATTTAAGTATGTGTAATTTACTGACGTCACGTTTCTATCACATCAAAAATCTCAATTGAATGATCCTCATTTTTGACATTTCAGGATTCAACAGCATACTATTTTTACATTAAAAAATTCCTAGACGTTTTTCGTTGTCCCAACTGCCAACTGATATTAAAGTCCATTAATTTAAGTTGAACCGTTTGTGCTATTTAGCACTGTAAATCAGCGACGTGTGGTAAATACACATTATCGGCTACTGCAAATGTTGAAATAGCAATTCACAGACATTTCACAAGGAAATAGGAATCCAATATCCTTACTTGATAATGAAAGTATAAAAACATTTGGGGCCAAGTTGAAGTCATTCTTAGTGATAACAATATCCTTGGCCTAGTAACCTAGCGATTACTAGATTTGATGTTGAAACTTTTTTTTTAAAGGAATGAACTTATGACAATATTACATACATATAAAAAAGTAATGGGTGTGAGACTGCAATCAGGCTTTTAAATTAGTAAATGTATAACATATAAACAGGGTATTAGTTAGCCTGACAGGACGTAACACAACAGCGAACGTTTCGGCAAAGAGCCTTCCTCAACGGACAAATAGTACACAAATAAAACGAATAAAACGAAAGGATAAAAAAAAACTTAGCTTCGTTGCGGAAGGCTCTTTGCCGAAACGTTCGCTGTTGTGTTACGTCCTGTCAGGATAACTTATAACCTGTTTATATGTTATACATTTACATACATATAAAAGCAGGTTAAACCTAAAAGCTTAATATTTTTGGACATCAAAGATTAAAGCCATTTGAGTATAATTGTGCATAACTTTCTGTGAGTGAAAGAGATCAGTTATATGGGGATAGCTAGTCATCTTAAGAAAAATATATTGAACTACATGTGCCAAAAAGACAAAGATCTTTATAATAATTTTTTTAGAATAACTGCATTAGGTCAAAAAATGACAATAATGTATATAGTTTAAATAGAGAGAAAAACTTAAAATCGGCAGATATTTTTTTTTGTGTATTAAAATAGCTCGTAATTCTTACCTTAATTAACTCCAAGATTTTTGGCTTTCAACCTCTCTTAGTCGAATTTTCCAAGGCGTTTGGGTTATTATTCTGGAGTGCCATTTCAGAACACGTCTTCCGTAGAGCCACGTAAATGGACGTAAAATATTATCTTAGTGCATTCAACGAGGGATTAAGCGACCCTTGCAAGTACAAAAAATGACAAAGACGAGAAAAAGGAGTGGTAACTAACTCGCGTCCCTCTGCTGCATGCTATGACTCTTTTTAAAAGGAAAAATCTTACTCCCCCCATCCAGAGCCGTCTTTACACCATTTTGGGCCCCCGGTCAAAGAAATAGTGTTGGGCCCCTTCCCCACAGGAATAAAAAATATATATACATAAAATATATTTAAATAAACATATTCCCATGGGGCCCCTAAGCCCTGCCCCCATCCCACTGTGGAGGGAGTAAAGTGGGGTGTGGAGGGAAGGTGTCTCCTCTCGCGGGCTTGTGTCGGCGTGTCAAAGGGGCCGTTCATAAATGACGTCACGCGATTTTTGCCGATTTTTTACCCCCTCCCCCCCCCTCGTCACGCGTCGTCACAAAAACTTAGACCCCTCCTCTAAAAATACGTCACAAATCTTTGACCCCCCCCCCTCCAAAACAAACAAACAAACAAACTAAAAAAAAGCACATTATTTTCCATTTGAAAATAAGTATGTTTCAAATCACTTTTATTGTCATTTAAGTATATTTATTATTTATTTAGTGAGATCTACATTGTTATATCGTAACCCACGTGCAGCATTTTTTTTTAAAACGCTTAAACGGCCTTCAGAAAACGAACTGTATTAACATCCTTAGATTATATTTTATTTTAATGCATAAAAATTAAACATTGACTATTAATCATCACGGTTAACGTCTTTGTTTAGAAAAAAATTATTTAAAAATAACATTTTAAAATTTATTTATTTTTGAAAATCCCTCAATTGACTGACGGGCGAAAGAAAGAGGTCGGCGAACAGAGATAAATAACCTCATCTGGGGTTAAAAAGGGAATTCTTGGGGGTAATGCAGACTCATTTGGGACATATAACATCCACTACAATCCACTAGATATATTAAAATACGTCATGTGTACGTGTACACTTGGAACATATGCCCATTATTGAACCGTTTCCTTCCCGAAAATTCATTTTTTTAAAATTTGACAACTATGTAGCTTTCTTACCTACGTAGCCTACTATACGAAGACACCTACATCTACCCTACTTTCATTTATATTGACACGAGTGACAATAATCTTAAACCACATGACTTGTCTGTGTCACGTATCCTTTCTGTGATATTTAAAATTAATGCCTTAAAAACTGAGCTAAGAAGAAAAGTTGTTTTGTGCTCCTCTCGAATTGCGATGTCAAGAATTTGATGCATTCAATAAAGTTAATGAAAACTTGACTAATTTTGAATGGGCTCACTTACCATTATATCTAGAACAGTGCTTCTCAAACTTTTTAGTATGGCGGACCGGCAGGAATTTTTTCCATTGCACCAGGGACCGGTGCACTATTTTCCCTGCATTGACAATTTTTTCTGTCCTTTTTTTAGGACATCTGCGGACCGGCAGCGGATGGCCCACGAACCGGCAACGGTCCGCGGACCACAACTTTGAGAAGCACTGATCTAGAAGACTAGAATGGCCAGGGGCGTTTGACCAAAAACCAAACGAACGATTATATCAAACTTAAAACGTTTTTAATTCTATCAAATAGATTCCCTCCCCCCACCTCCCCTTTTAAAGAAAAAGGATATTCCGTGTCGTTTTGACTTACAATATCTACACATAATACTATTCATATCATTTTTAGACACTTGTCATGCTTATAAAACTCACCAGTAGCATTTTGGGGGAGGGGGGGGGGCTAACGACGCTCCCCCAAATCCCCGAGTCATGTGAGCAGGACCTAGAGTCTGGGGGTGGGGGGGGTAACGCACACATAAACTTGTATACTTTGGGGCAATGGGCAAAAATGTTCGATGGGAGAACCAAACGAAACTGCTGTTAGATCACAAATCCTTTGATGTCAACATCAAATGAAGCAGTGTAACAATTTCATATGTTATCTTGTGGATTCTCAAACTTAATGATTATAATTAGATTTAATTTTCGTGTCTTGATAGCTTACGCCAACCAGCGTCTGATGGCCTGCCGACCGGCGCATTGAGAAGCACTGGTTTGTTGTTTTTTTAAAGTCATTAAATAAATTGTAAGCGACCAAATATTTCAGTGGAATTTTTATTTAAAGTAACCCTTTTGATGTGACGTCAAATTTCTTCAACCCCCCTCCCTCCCCCTCGTCACGCATCGTCACAAAAGTGTGACCCCCTCCCCCCTAGGCGTGTGACATCATTTATGGACGGCCCCAAAGCAAGTTGGCTTCCTTTCATATAAAACATCAGACACCACCTCTCTTTCCGGTCAAGCCTACTAGCCGGTATGGCTGTTTCCCCCAACCCTCAATACCTACACTGTCCTTGATTAATTGGCGCCTACTACGCCATTTTCCGTAACTCAAAACCTCCGTAAGTCGAATTTTTATTTGGGGGGCTGGGGGGGGGGTCCTTTTGAGTTCGACTTAGAGAGGTCCGACTGTATTTATTTAAATGCAAATTTAAAAATTAGAGATTTAGTGGCGCCCTTTTAATACTTGTGTAAGTTATTTGTACGGACGAAGGCACTAGCCGAAGCTTCTACTTTTTTATTAGTCAATTAATGAAGCTTTAAATTATTGTTTTGATTACGTCACACATTTTGTTTGTGTATCCTGTATTTAATTTATCAACAGAAAACTTTGCGGTAAATCGTTACAACTGCGAGTCTCTGTCAGGTAAAGTTCCGAGTTTACAGATGGCAGAAAACGCCTTATGTTTCTTGCATCGCTCTTTTTTTCCATCAAGAGATTAGAAGTTAAAAGCAATCGACACACCATGAACCATTATATATATATATATATATATATATATATATATATATATATATATATATATATATATATAATAGAATTTTTAAATGATTTATGTGAATATTAATTGCTCTATATACACATAATGCACTACAACAATAAGCAATCAGCTATTTTACACGAACATGTTTTATCACTGTTATTTTACATGTTAACATGTTGACAAAGAAGATGGTGTATTTTTGTTTATTCAAAATTAACAACCAAAAAGTATACTGAAAACTGTATTTTTTAATTTATTTTTTTGTAATTGAATAGTGTTTACAATATAAACGTAACTGAAAATGTGTTTATTCCAGAATGACATCAATAAATAGTTGTCTTAGAAAAATAATATTATACGTAATTTTGCAGCGCCCTGTTCTAAAAGACATAATGGTTTTAATTTGTTAATTGTCCGAGGCGTTTTTTAAACCCATAAAATAGTTGCTTTTAGTTTTAACAAATGACATCGTAACATGATAACGAGTCCCTGTTTAAATCCTTTATATTAACTCGTGGTGTCTGTTTGTTTGAACCCTTGATTGCTTGCTTGATTGTCGGTCGCCAAAACTTTGGATCGATTTTTAACCATCTTCCTCGTAAGCTAGCGAGCTGAAATTTAGCAGGCAGTTTGGTGGCGATGATAAAAACTAAGTATAAAAATTTCAGATCGATCGCATGTACTGTAATTTAATTGTTGAATTTTTAGATTATTTTATTTATTCCTATGTATCATGTTATTTTTTGAGATAGAGTATCGCGGTGCGTATTATATTGAACAACCTTTCTGTCGCTCAATAAGGTGCGTATTTATTGACAACACTTTTTATAAACATATTCGTGATCGGTGCGCATTATGTTAAACATGTTTTACGACACAACTGCAATTTTGTATTTTTGGATGGTCTTGCGCTGCGTATTATAATGAACATTCTTTTAGTTACGTCTAGTACATAAAGAATTTATATTGAAAAACTTGGTTTTTTACGGGTTTTTTATTTAAAGTTTAAATTCAACTTTTTTTGAACACATAGAAAACCCGTTTTTAAAAAAAGCAATTTTACTAGATTCATTTTTTAAAAAATTAAAATCCAGAATAATCATTTTATCTCAGAGCTGAATCATCATCATCATCATCATCATCATCATCATCATCATCATCATCATCTTCAGTCCCGTGACCGTTGCGGTCGTTTTGGGGAGCGCATGGACACATCAACAGACAACGATCTCCACATTCACCAATCTAGAGCAGCGGCCAGTAACTCATTCAACCTCAGCCCTGTCCAGTCCTTTATGTTGTCAAGCCAACTTTTCCACTATCGACCTTTTCGCCGGCCCCCTTCTACGGTGACTTGAAGGACGATTTTATGATTTTTGTCATGCTATCATGTCCGCAGCACATGACCTAACCATGCCAGGCTGCGTCTATTAATTGTCGATATAATGGTTTCTTGACGATGTGTTCTAGATCAGTGCTGGGTCGCGGGTCGGCACCGGTCCGCGGACCATCAGCTGCCGGTCTTCAGAAATTATCAAGAGAGGAAACAAAAATATAATTATAATCTTCCATTTGCAGCCATCAATACTAACCTTAAAAATATGTCAAGTTTTCAATAATAAGCACGTACAATAAAAAAATATATACTAAAAATTATATTAATTTAAATATTTTTTTATTTTTTTTGTAAATTTATATTTATTTATTTATTTATTTGTGTGTAAATTTGAAATAGATACGAGTTTTGGACTGGCCCATTCATTTAAAAATAGATCTTTAAGATTTTATACACCAGCATTTGGAACTAGCCGTCTGCTGATGTTAAGAAACAAAAAATCTGACTGAAAATGACAACCCGTAATTATATAAACAGATTAATAATTTATATTTATTTCAATGAAATATTTAGTAAATTGTAGTGAATAATATTAATATTTAGTTTTTGTTAGTAAAAATATTTTAAAAAATAGTTTAACCAGGTCATGGTCCATGAAAGAGAATCCCCAAATTTTGGTGATTAGTTCCCTTCAATCTGCTACTAAAAAGCAGGGGGGGGGGAATAACACAGAATTTTAATAGATATGTCGCCTAAACTCAACAAATAGATTTCAGACAATTAAATTTTGATTTTTTTTCAAACCTTCAAAAATAATAATTGAGAGAATGAAGTTGATATTTGATACCGAAAAGAGTTATTATATTAACCCCGATTTGTATATTGAAAAAGAGAGGACCAATGGATATGTTTATAAAGAGGAGAAACGTGAATGCTGAGCATCAAACAAAATCTGACTCTCCTTCACGATTAGATGATGGAAACATAAATGAAACAGAAGCTTCATTGGCAAAACGAATTCGTTCTAGCCTCACTTGAAAATATCACACTTCGCATATTCAATTTGGTTGTGTATGTGTTGATGATGCTGGTACCCTAACATTTCACGGTGTTTGTTGCAGCGATGTTCTATCGAATGCTCTAAACATATTATAATACAAAGTGCAGACGACAGTAAATGGACAATAAGCAATCAATGCCTAAGATTTATTTTTTTTAAATTTGTGGATGACATAATTTGTATCCAAATGTACATAAATAATACAAATATATTTCAACTATCTGGGAGTACAAATAGGCACTTTATAATGTCAGTGAAAAAAAACTCTATCTTAAAACAAATTTTTATTGTCAACATCTGGTGTGCATTACAATTTATTAGCCCGTACTCGCTGCACAACAAAGCACCGGTACAAATATATTTTATCAATTGCGTTGTTCTTGAGAAAATATAGGTGACAAGACATGAATTGTTAATTTCTTTTAAACCTTTTTGAAATTTAATTTATAATACTGTGAGACATATTATTATTAACTTGTGTTATTAAAAAGTATAATCTTTGTAGTAACTTAAACTTACAAAAAAATTAACTTCAAATAAAAAATACGTTTTAAACAATGTATTAATTAATACTTACAGAAACTATGAAATTAATATATTAAAATTAATCTTTATGTATCTTTAAATATGTATAATAGGCTAGATTATTTTATCTGCTATAAATGATGTATGTAAGTGGCACACCACTTGACTTCGACCCCTATATCTAGGGATGCAATGACAAAGAATTGCAATGATTTTCGTACCTACAGGTTAACACTGGTTCCCAGACAACCGAACACGCAGAAAAGTGACCACACTGACAACTGAACCAATAGACAAGTGAACATAGGACAAGTGAACACAAAACTAAAAGAAAAGATACTGAAGAAGTAATAATTCGAAACGTTTAGTAGTACTATTCCAAATCTAAAATTGTGTTGTTCGCTTTCAGTACAGATAAATTGCGAAATGTTAATTATAAAATCTTGAATTACTAATAATTTTAGTTTAAATTTTAAATAACTTATCTTATTATCTGTTACAGACGTTCCTTCATACAGAAGATTATTGCGTCCTAAGCGTCGCTTGTCTATGGTTGTTTAATAATTGTCTTAAGTTTAGTTGAATTATCTTTATTTTTTTCTTTCACACTTTGAAATTACTAATACTAGTAATACTACTTAAGTAATAATTTTTGAAAATTAATTTTAATTTTAAATTAAATTCATTTATTTAAATAATCATTCTGAACTCATTACTGATTAAATAAATTTATTTACAGTCGCATACAAAATAAACTATTGATTCCTAGTCAATATTTTGTCATTTAATGTTGCTATTTATTATTTATGTTGTGATCTTTTTTAAAAACGTTATATAGAATTGTACTGACACTTATTCTTAGAAGGAATTAATAATTTAGTTGCGTGCCGGCTGGTGAGGCTCTGTGTGCCAGCTGATGAGGCTCTGCGTGCCGGCTGATGAGGCTCTGCGTGCCGGCTGATGAGGCTCTGCGTGCCGGCTGATGAGGCTTTGCGTGCCGGCTGGTGAGGCTCTGCGTGCCGGCTGATGAGGCTCTGCGTGCCGGCTGATGAGGCTCTGCATGCCGGCTGATGAGGCTCTGCGTGCCGGCTGATGAGGATCTGCTTGCCGGCTGATGAGGCTCTGCGTGCCGGCTGATGAGGCTCTGCGTGCCGGCTGATGAGGCTCTGCGTGCCGTCTGTGACATAGGTTCGCCATCAATGGTATAGACCTAATAAATATAGTCTAATTGGTTGTTAGCCCAGTACTAGGTTAGTAATATTTATATGATGCATATACATTAAAATGAAAGATTTTCCTATTATTTTATTTATTTATTTTTACTGTTAAAAAATACATTAAAATATATTTTTAAGTGCAGTAGAAATGTCTTTAGTTTTAATCTTCAGTAGAACTGGATACACAAGTGCAGTGACTTTTAAGACAATGCTTGAGAGAGAAACCAATCAGACTGATATCGTCATTTAATTAAACCAGGAAACATTATTATTATTCTTTGTTTATCTTCACTGTTAATATACTATTAGTATACTTTCTAAACTCAAAGCTCCTACTATGTTATAAATTTAGAGTAACAGGGTGAATGGAACATGGCACAATTGATACTACATTGTAGTATCTATCTCAACTTGTAGATATTGTCTTGATGAATTAAATCTTGATCAAAAGTGGAGTTGCAGTTGCATTATTGAATTATTTACTTTTATGTATGTAATGGGTTGTTGTCAATATTTTTAGCACATTAGCCTACTTTTAACTTCATTAAAAAATTCAAAACCTTTTTGAGCAATTGTGTGAGATTTAATGAAACCAATTGTAGTAACATTATTGTAAATTCAATTAATATGCTGCCATTTTTTTATCAATACTATTTTTAGTTTTTTGTTCAGAATAATAATTTAAGAATAAAGGCATATAACTGAAGGAGACAGATCAGTGCACAATACTATTATCAATATTTATTAAATAATCAATTTATTATTATTATCAAATAGATTTATGCAGCAAGAAATTCAATTTCAGTTGGAGTAAATGTAAGATCAGGAAATTATTTTATTTAAATTTAACTTATAAAAAGGGCAAAGACATCTGATATAACGTTATTAAAATTATATAGTATAGTCATTAACACTAATTTTTATGTTACATACAAATAAATTATTAAATTCTAAATTTAAAAAATAACAGTCTGAACTCAAAATGTTAAATAGAAAACCAGTATGTTTATTAACTTTATTATATTTATATAAAACAAAATCTCTGTTTTTGAAATGAAAATGATTTAATACAGTAAAAAATGCATTATAATTATTTATACAATATCCAATATTTGTTAGTCCTTACATTGTTATTAATTTTTTTTTAGAATAACACTAGAAAATACAACACAAAGAAAAGAAAATAAATGTTAAAAGTCCATTTATTTCACCAGCATGAAAATACAAAACAAAATTTATACAATTTATTTCTAAAAGAAAATTTTTCAGAAATAGAATTTCCCTTTATTGCAGATTAGCCGTTCTGCGTAAGTAAGCTAACTTATCAAGATTATTTGCATAACCCTGTACTGCTAAGGCCACCTGCTCATCTAACTGAGCATATTTCCTTTTTTTCTTTCTGGTTGTCCCATTTTTGCTTTTGCCAAAGTAAGCCTATGAAAAGAAATATCTTTTTCAAGACCATCAAATAAGCTCCAGATACTAGGATGACTGCAATGAAACAATGCATTTAAGCCATTATGAAAACCTTCGCTGCAATTTGTAGTTTTCAGTGAAATTTCTATTGCAGCATCATAATGGTTCCAAAGTTTAATGGGAAATAGTGGCTCTCTACCAATTGCACCTTCAATGTAAGTTGAAAAGAAATAGGTTAAAACTTCATTATGTCTTTCATCATCTGGGAATGTAGCAGCAAAGTTATCAAACATTTGTCTTACATCATTTATTGGTACAAAGGCTAAGGCTTTTAAAGATTTAAGCTTTAATTTAAGTTCAATATCAGATTCAAAATCAGATTTAAGGCCAACACTACAAATTTTTCTAATTAAGCTATGGCACAAGCGAAAATAGCAACCCTTAACTTCTGCATTAAGGAAATTTCTATGAACTGCAGAAATGCATGCCTTTTCAAAATCTAACAACACCTTTGAGGGGTTAAGTTTGGCAAAATTTGTTTTAAAATTTGGCACATGTTTGTTTATGTTTGTATATTTTTTTCTGCAAAAGAAAATAAATGCATGGAGGGTAAGAATTACCAACTTTTGCATGCCATTTGTATAGTTGATAAAATAATGAGGGCACCTTATCAAATGTGCCATCGCCATAGATTTCATCCTTATTCGATGCCAGCAATAAATCAATGTTTCGAATGGGTATAATTCTATGAGGATCATTTTTTCCACAGTCATAAAGTACTAAATGAATATATTTTTCTGGAATGTCAAAGATTGTGGTAGTTGGTATAGGAAAAGGTGACTCTTCTCTGTGTCTCATTAAAGTTCTTGATAGAGATGATTGTTTAGGTATGTGCTGGAGGACATCATTGCTAACATTTATCCGCACATTTCCAATAACATTTTTTGATGTCGCTCCAACACACTTAATGCCAGTCTTCATTTGGCTTACGGCAATATTAGCTTTGGCTTTTTGAGGCCAAGAATCATGCTTGTGTGAGGTTGGCTCTACAATAACATCATTTTTATTAGTTTTAATGAAAGCCTTGCAATTATTGGTCCTGGTGTGATACTGTCATCATCTCCAAGTGATCACATCACTATATTGTTGTCTTCTTTCAATTTAATATATTCAAAACCTTTGTAAACCAACACCATATGTCCACGCTAACTCTCTGAAAACTCCAAAGCCATTCAGGAAAGCTGGAAAAAGACAAAAATAAATATTTTATGTTAAATTGGTTATCTTTAGTTATGACTTAAATATGTTATATATTTGACCACATTTTCTTTATTTTCTGGAGTTTTTTAATTGGGACTTAAATAAAAATATAATGCTTAAAAACTGTGCAAAAATAATAAATATAACAAATTTGAAAGGACAACCAAAGAATTACAGGTAGGTCATGACATTTGAAAATGACAATAACACCCAAAGTTTCAAGTGTCTAGCTCTAAGATTGGGTTTAAAGCCAGTAAGCATTATGTGTATAGATGGATTCTAAATTTTAATGTTAAAAACATAAGTATAGTAATAGTATAGTTACTCTAATGATAATTAATAATATCAGTACATAGTATTGAGCAGGGGTCAGCAACCTTTTGCTAACTGTGTGCCAACTTAAAGTTTCTAATTATTCAGAGTGCCAACCAACGCTCCCTCTAAGTCTAGGCTGTGGTTACACTGCACGCGAATTCGCCAATCTAGTATACGCGCGAACGCGCATCTGAAACATCTTGAAAAACAAATGCAATAACATAGTGTGAGTGGTTACACTAGCAGCGTGAAAAACGCCCGTATACGCGCGAATAATTTGATTTTTACAGCGCATCGCGCGAATCTGCTTTCAAAAGTCAACAAAATGGCGGACATTTTTTGCCACATCGTCCAATTTTATGTGTGTAAATGATCATTTAATAAATAATAATTGGCTTTCATGCATGATTTTCGAAATTTAAAACATTATATTTCCATTTTAAACTAAAATTATTTTGATTTTTATTATGGATATAGACAAGTTAAATTCTTAAGTCCATGAGCGCACACTCCTCTCAACGACGTCGAAGTGTGACAATAGTAATACTAATACTAGTAATAGGAATGTTGGAAGGGAACTTTGGCTTGAAGTTGCAGACGAACCTAATTCTTCAAGTAAGTAAGCTACAACTATTATTGTAGATTTTGTTTATTTAATTCAATCAAGAATGATAGATAACTGAGTCTAAAAATAATTATAAAAATATTAATCTTAGCACTATCAAATCCAAGTGGTTAAGAATTTATTTAATTAGGTCAAGACGATTCAAGTCGGTGATCCACTTTTAAATATTATATTTATTAATTTTAATCTTCAAAATTAGTTCTAAATAGTATTTTATACTTAATTATTATACTTTAAATTATTAATATATTGACTAAAAGGGAATCAAATAACAAAATATTATAAATTAATGAAGCGAAATACTTGTTTCACTATTTAAACAACTTTTGTTCCAATTAATAATTATTTTGTTTATATATATTATATATACTTATAATTTAGTATTAATATTATTATTAAATGTAGCATAAGTTAAATATACCATAATATTAGGTTCAAAATTAATGCTTAAAATGTTTTAAAAATATTTTAAATTTCAAGGTAAGAACACAACAAGATTTAAAATTTAATTAAAACTACAATGTTACACTAGTACTAGTTTTACATGTCAAAAATAAAATAGAATTTTTTTACTATTAATACTATTATTACTATTTTTAACAATAACAATTAACTGTTGAATTATTTATCAATTTTTTATCAAAGTGGTAATTAAAAAAAGTTGTGGTTTAACTTAAACTTTTAGAATTTATTATGTATAAAAATAATTTTCAAGACTAATTGATATATTTTTTTAAACAATGATATAATGTGTGTAAAAGCAACCTTTATCTTCTTTTCAGCCAAACTTGTAGAAACAAAAGGGCAAGGCTTGGGAGAAAACTTTTGAAAAGAGCATTTTAAAAGCAACAAGACCTCTTACAGATAGTTTAGCTACATTTAATGGACAAAATTCCTCATGGAAATTCTATAACCATATACTATTCCTGTTGGATGTGTTCTCTACAAGACAAAGTAAGGGTTGTATACAGATTGCTGACATAAATTCAGGAGAAGAGAGAAAATAAAATTTTATGGCAAATAAGACAATAATTCACACTGATTTTAATGACAATGTCAATAATAATGAATCACATCATGTTGGTATATTTGGAGAAGCAGCTAAAAAATACCCTCATTCTAGTACACATGATATACCTTTGAAAACACCAAAAATGCAAATGAAAAGAAAAATGGTAAAGGATAAGTCAGAAGATATTATCACCTGATTCATTTGGAGGAAAGTTAGATGGAGGAGCTGAAAAAACAAAAACAGTATCATGAGTCTGCTAACACATCTTCATAAAATGCCAAAGAGGCTAAAGCTAGGAATGAAATTAAAAGTTCTACAACTTTTGATAAATGCTGATGGACCAGAAAAATGGAAAGGTCAAATTCATTTATGGATCAAGATGATTGCACTTTGCCAAGTTCATCACCCAACATAAGCAAATGACAACAAGCTACAAAGAAATTTCATTTAAAATGGGATTGTAAACAAACAGTTGATTTAAGCACTCATGACATTTAATCAAAATGAAAAAACAAAGTTTTACTGTTAAGTGTTAATAATTTACTGTTAAGTGTTAATCTTTTTACTGTTGAGTGTTAAAAGTTTTCCTGTTACATGTTATTTTTAAAAATAGTTCAAATTTTAAAAATAATTAAATAATTATTTTTTTTGCCTTCATATTTTATAAACACAAATTTCTGTGTGCTTGAAAGAATTTTTAACCTCAAATTACATGATGATATAAGACAATAAAATTGTTTATAGTAATTATAATCATGTGAAATTTATTATTGTTTAATATGAAATACAACTATATTAAGTAAAAAGAAGCATTTATGATTTAATTGCAATAATGAACATCATCATTTATTGATCCAAATTAAAAAAGAAATTAACTCATCTAAATTTTGTGAAAATAAATTATTCAAGAAAAACCATTTCTATGTCTGTTTTATGTTTACATTAAAGAAAAACATCTATAAACCCATTTGTATGTGATTAATAAATTTTAATGCATGTATGGACCTTATTATGGATGATACTTGTGTGATTATGCTGCATGCAATGTTACATCACAATTTTTCAAGAATTATGTTAAGGGGGGATATGACAGTGTTTTGATCAATTAACTGAAAAATTACATGTTTTGGTGTTTTGTCATAATTGACTACCTAAGCCATTGTAGAATATATTCAAATGTTATTTTATTTAATTAAAGTTGTAAAAAAAATATTTTGTAAGGTCACTGTTTGCATTTTTAATGATTTTAATAGCCATTTACTGTTTATATTGCCATTGTTCAAGCCATAGCAAGTCATATCAAACTTTTAGTTTCCATATAGTATGATATAGTGTTTGGAATCATTTTAAAGGATTTTTATATGAATATGGATTTAGTCCAATATCGACTACCTCTTTTCTACTGGATATACAAAAATAAAAATATTTACGAATGAAACAAATGCAACAAAAAATGTGTCAGTCTAAAGTCATCACCCGAAGGGCATTGGTCATCGTCAAAAATTACCAGTGGCTAGTGGTGGTCAACCTCTACTCTAGTGCCACTTTACAGCCATCACTTGGCACCATTTTATAGCCATATCCTAGCATCACTTTGCCGCCATCTCCAGCACCGATTGGCAGCCATCGCTTGGCACCACTTCGTTGCCATCGCCTGGCACCACTTCCAAGCAAATGCCTGTCACTTTATCCCCTGGAACCTATTCACAGCCACAGCAATTTTATGGCACCATTTTACAGCCACCTACTATCACAATCTCAAAACCCACTCATACTTCGGTCTTAGTAAATGTTGCAAATAAACAATATGGAGATACCATGTATCCAATTTGCTTCAATGACAATTTTTTAAAATGATAATTTTTTTTTAATGTTTCTAGTAAGTTTAAGGGCTAAGCTATATTCTCAAAAAGTTTCACTCTTTTATCTCTCAATAGTGATTTTTTGATATACTAACTTTAAAAGTCGTTTTTCTCAAAATAGCGTTTTCATAAAAAAATTTCCACGCAAAATGAAATTTCTCAAAATTGCTTTATCAATGTGTTTAATATTTTCAGGATTTGTTCTGTATTCATATTGTAATAATCCTGAGTATGCATTTTTAATTATATTTATTATTTATTATTTTAATAAGATTTTTATAACTTGACCCCCTTAAATGTTCATGTTTTTTCAACTATTTTCACTGAAAAATTTATATTTTAAAATCTAATGGAGATTTTTTAATTCTAATACTCACAAATATCAATGAAATGTATATATAGCTAAAATTTAAGTTTCAAATCATTCTGTTCATTAGTTTGTTTTTTTATATTTTTTAATTTTGTCCTTTTTATGTCCTCTTTTTGTCCTCCTTGTTTATAACAAAATATTTTCTTCACAATTTTTTTTGTCACTTACTAGCTATATGGAACAAAGTAAACACATAAAAATGTAAATATATTGATGTTCTAGTTTTTACCTTCATAAGGTGTCATATCCCCCATTAAGATGTGGTATTAATATTTAAGCAATAAAATATATTACTTTGCTTATACTTATACTCATACTTAAAAACATATAAACATATAATATATATGTAAATAATATTTAGAAAATCAAATTCAATAAATAACTTTTAATATATATATATATATATTTATATTTATATATATATATATATATATATATATATATATATATAATATATATATATATATATATATATATATATATATATATATATATATATATACATCTACATGTATTATTTGTAAATGTTAATATAATGAGAAATAGCACTTGCTAATATTCTGATAGTTGTATAAAAACATAATACTTTTCTATAATCAAAATTTGAAAAACTTTTTTCTTTGAGAATAGATAAAGTATGCACAAACACTTGGGTATACCTGTTCCCTAATATAAGTAGATTCAAGATTTAATAAGAAGCACAGAACAGTATCTAAAAAAATATTTGCTCTAAATCATCACTAAAAATGGTAAACTCAGTAGTTCCACAAGAACATTTTATAGTTCCCCCTACCCCCCCTACCCTAATTTAATTATAATTTACATAATTTATTTACCCAATAGCATCTCATCAATAGCAAAAGTTATGATATATGCTGATGATTACATAAGCTATAGAACAATTGAGTGTGAAGAGTATACAGAAATGTTACAAATACACTTAGATTTAGATGAATTAAAAAATTAGAAAGTAATTGGATTATCATACATAGTGTTTACACTAAATTTATTTTCAAATTTTAAGAGTATAAAAGAAAAATAAATGCAAATTATTGCATTCAGGGTAAACATCTAACCCAAAATAAAGATGTAAGTACTTAACTATACATTTTAGAAAAATAATAATTTTTAATAATTGTATTAAAACATTGTTATTTTTACAATTGTGTTAATAATATTAATCATTCACAATGAAAACTCCACTATAATCATGTGTTCATAAATCACTCATGAACGTTAAAGTTAAGATTATTAAATTTCATTTTTTCATAATTCATTACAAATTAAAAATAATTTATATAGCTTATTAAGCTTTAAATAAATAATTGAAAACAGAAATACTAATGTTCCATATTTATATCCAATAACTTTAGATTTTATTATTTACTAACTATTTTTGGAAACTCATGACATTTACATACCCACACTCACATGAGCAAATGTAATTATGTGACATATCATGGAACAATATTAGTATTACATGTAGTAGGTTTGGATCTTCAAATAACTATAATAAGTATTAAGCTTTACAGGGCCAACTATACTTGAAGTTGTACATTTCAAATTCTCTGTTTCACCATGTGTATGGATTAATTAGATATTCCTTTAAAGGATCCTTGATCGCTAGTAAATACATATGGTAGTTTTGTATTGGTTCCTGGTAGCTCCCTTGGATATAATAATAATTAGGGTGAGAGAAACAACCCCTATTTTATTTTACATATTTGATTCAAGAAAAATCCCACTGTCACTTGGCTTACCATAAGCTCCAAAATCAACACTTTAAAATAATATTTGGTATTAGCCAAGGCTTGAAGTTCAACTTGAAGAATAATAGAATGACATTGTTTATACTTGTAATGTTTTGATCAAGATTATTTGGGGCACTTGATGCAGACATGCTTGCCATTGATAACAACACAATTTGGATAATCCCATAGCTGCTCAAAGTTTCGCAATCAATCTGTAACAATATTTCTATATTTTGATAAGGCATATGTTCATCAACAAAACACTGCCAAATTGCATCATGTCTCATAAATTATTTTGAAATTGTTAAGTGGTTATTCTATAAAATGAGAAGTCCTAAGTCTTTTTTTAGTCTGTTGACTGGAATCTGAAAATACATAAGTAAAAGTAAATTCTTATTTTAACTAATATTGCGGACAAGGCAAACTATTAATGTACTATATCATAACTTATCATCTGTATGAATATCAATATCACCCTAAAATTAATATAATATATTAAAATGTGTCATATGAGTGAACGAAATTCATATTAATTTAAATATTATCTAATAATATATAATATTTTGTAGACAACTCAGCAACAAACTAAATTTTTGTAATACATTTAATAATAAATATTAATGTGCTGCTTTCACTATAGTCATAGTCTATAGCCCTGAATTATATAAGCTTTGAATTTGAATATTATATTCTTAATAAAAAAATATATTAAAAAACCTTTAGAGTTAAAGTGATAAAAATTTCACTTACAATTCAAAACTTCTACAAATGACAGTGATAGTTGTCAATTTGTTCAATAAGTAGTTAACTAATGTAAATTAATTTACTTGAATAATTATTAACCTTATTAGTTTTTAAAATTATTTTTTTCTAACACAAATTAACCGTTCACCGACAAAACGGCCCCGGACAAATGGGCTCCGTCATAATGGCCCTAATACTAATACATAATAAAAAATGTAAACAATTTGTCAGGGGCCATTTTGTCCGGGGCCGTTTTGACGGGTCACCCGAATTAACTTACCTCAGTGAGTGTGTTAAGGCCACCCTTTCTTCGGTAGAAATTGATTTTCAAAATTAGTGGGTTTTAAATCTTTTAACAAATGTTTTAGGTCTCATCCTGAAAAATTAAAAGCTTCTTGATCTTGGACGACAAACTACTTCGGTGACTCTAGCGGCTTAAGTGCCTTAAGCGTAGGCAACAATGTTTCAATGTATGAAATTCAACACTCTTAACTCTCTGCAAGATTTGTGTTTAACCAAATGTCTCTGATCTTTACCTATCATAATAAAATTATGGTGGAAATATATTTATCGGCGTATAACACGCACATTTTCCCCCTGAATACAGGGGGCAAATGATGTATGCGTGTTATACGCCTATATTCTATATAATGTCAAGAAGCCATGTTTTTAGTATTTTTACAGTATTAACAAGTACCGTATACACCATATTGTCCACATACACCGCCGATATAATGTACATACCGCCGATATAATGTACATACCGCCGATATTGGCGATTTAATGTACATACAGCACAGCAGCGAGTGGATCAGTAGCAGCGTGTGGAGTTGCTTTTACTGTCCTTTAACATTATTTACTTTATAAGTGGTAATAATATTAATTTTAAAAAATTCTGAGCTACCCTTATATTTTGCTTAAATTAGTTTAAAGTTCTTTATTTGAATTTTAATCCCCCCCCCCTGAAATTTCACTCTTAAAATGAAGGTGCGTGTTATAAATACGGTATACGATTTTTCTATATTCTAATTCTCTATACAAATTTTTACGTAAAACAGTGGTTGTTAAGCTAAACAAATAAAAGCGAAAGTAGGCGATGTCTATATTAACACACAAAATTTGTGTTTAAATAGCGAAAAGGATAAAGGTTAAATGTTGTTGTCAAGACAAACAATGAAAATCGCGCGATATCAGCTGAAGCAAACGCTTGCAGTGTAACCACCCTCAAATTTACATTTCAGATGCGTGTTCGCGCGTATACTAGATTGGCGAATTCGCGTGCAGTGTAACCACAGCCTAAGGTTCGTTGGTCCGTGTGCAAAGTAAAAAAAAACTTGTTTACAAAGTCGCACAGCACCCATTTTATGTGCAATATTTTACCAAATTTGCCACATGATAATTTAAAAGTGCGGTCGGTCAGATATATGTGTGGCCACACAGCTTAAAGGGAACATTGGTGCCAACATCATACATCATTTTATACAAGTCGATCGATTTATAATCAAGTTTATACAGGAAATGTGAAGAGTGTAGGTGCCATTTGAAATTGCTTGGTGTGCCAAGTGTGGCACGCGTGCCATAGGTTGCCAACCCATGGTATAGAATATAGTATTGTACCATGACTAACTAATTGACTAGGATTCTAATTCTAATATATTATTTTTTTAAAATATATGACTTTACTATACATTTGAAATTATAAAACTATTTTATTACATGTAACAAAATCGTAATCAAAACATAATCTTACTTACTTGTGTTTCAAAATTGTTATAACTTAATATAACTAAGTACCTGTGTGACGGTGTGAGTAGGGGCCTGAATCTTTTAAATTTTAAAGGTTAGTACCTGGTGACTGGTCTTAAAAACAGTGGAGTTTAGTGGTAGCCCTGTGTTACAAAGAAAATTTCAAATATTATTAACACAGTTAGTATTTATAATAGTAGTATAGGAGTATTAAATTATGCTAATCAAAGTCCCTATTTGAAAGACTGAAGGGTTTTCATAATGTATGACTATTGAATTGCTAATTACTGATGCCGTTAATGTTAATAATAATATTAGTTGATAATGGTAGCCTATTTTATATTTTTAAAATTAAAAGGATTTAAATTTAATCGAGTTAATTTAATTAAATTAATATTTAAGGCTCTACTGACTCTACATCTCAATCGTCATGCAAAACTACATATACTATAAATAATCTAAGTCATAAGTGGAACAAAAGTAATACATTGGAATAATCTATAAAACGCCCTAGAAAATAATCACTTCTGTTTAATTAGTGATGTGTTTTCTGGAACTCTCTTTCTTGGGTTAAGCCTTTAAAAAAAAACTTTACAATTTACAGTGCTCTTTTTGAGACAAAATTTCAAATTTGTTTAACTTCAGTTTTAGCAGGAGCAAATCTGTCGGTAATTTTCTTTTTAACATTCGACGTTTTAAAATTATATATTCTTTTTCAATTTCTATTATATTTGTGTTCACTTGTCGTATGTTCAGTTGTCTATAGGTTCAGTTGTCAGTGTGTTCACTTGTCTGCGTGTTCACTTGTCCGTATGTTCACTTGTCGTGTGTTCGGTTGTCTTGTGTTCAGTTGTCTAGTGTTCACTGATTCACTTGTCTAGTGTTCACTTGTCTTGTGTTCACTTGTCCGGTCCAGGGGTGGACTGGGCCGCCGGGACACCGGGAAAATTCCCGATGGGCCGCCAGGACCAGTGATATAATAATAATTAATATTGAAAAAAATGTCCTGTTTGCTGCTTTTCTTTACTACATAAATACAGTTTCTATGGGCAAACATACAAACATCTCTTTAGCGCTTATAAACTCTTATTGACTCTGTCGTCTACCCAAGTAGCTTGTGAGAGATCTTTCTCAAAACTGAAATCAGGGCCGGCCCCGCACTTTTCAGGGCCCGTGCTTTGACTAAACATTTTTACTACTTTTTACAATTTTACTACTAATACGCAAAAATTGTTTTTATAACAACGTAACTAGAAAACTTTACATTTATTTTTTCAGGATAAAATAAGTAGAACAATTCCGTACTAATATAATAACATATTATAATCATCATAAATCCTAATACAAAAAGTATTTTTCCTAGCGTATTTTGGTAAGCATTTATGGATTTAGAATATTTTAAAAACGAGAACGCCACTTTTAGGCTTTAACTTGTTATGGTAAGTGAAATTTTTTTAAAATGTGTTAGACGGTCTGATCATGATAAATCAAAGGGATATTACATCTACTTTGGAATGGTTTGAGATGAAAAACAGGCTAAAAAACAATGACAATTGACAAGCCAAGCCAAAAAGAAATAAACAGTGAAAAGGCTAGTTTGTATAGTGTATTTCAACAACTCATGGCCAGTGTCCAATTTCTCGCTCAACTATTTCGTAGTTCAGATGATAAATACTTCGGGCACAAAATGGAAACTTTCGGGATCTCGTCGAATCGCTGGCAAAATTTGTTTCGGTTATGCAGGAAAATATATGAAAAATACAAATTGATGAAATTCATGATCACTACTTTAGGAAAGCGCATTCAGAACGAACTTATTTCGTTGATGGGAAATAAGGTAAGGAAAATTATTGCAGGAAGAGTAAAATCAGCTAAATACTTTTCAGTAATGCTTGATTGCCCAGCGTGCCAACGTCACCAAGAACAGACGTCACTGACAATACGCTATATGTAAGCCAAGGAGTTGACACTCTGAAGTAACTCATGAGCACTTCATACGTTTTCTAGAAGTGGAAGAAAGTACTTGGCAACAAATGCTTGATGTCTTACTATTGGAATTGAGAAAATTGGCCTTAGATGTTTCTGATATCCGCGGTCAAGGATACTACAACGGTGCGAACATGATAGGCATAATTGATGCGTACAAGGTCGTCTTTTACAATTATTGTACCCTTCGCAGCTACAACTTGCTGCTATGTTATATGATAAAAACTTGTCCTGATGCAATGACTTTTTTGGTATAATTTAACGCATCTATATATTATTTTCTGCTTCAACAAAGCGATGTGCTTTATTTTCCAAGTATGCTTGAAATATTTATGTGAAACCACTGAAAGAAAATTGGAAAGCCATGTGGAAAGCGCAAAGGTAGTGCGATATCAAGCAGGAGAAATGGATGATGAACTTTTCAAAGTACCCTATCAAATTAATGATCTAAAATCTTGAAGTGAAGCAGAGTCTTTGTGCAAACTACTTAAGAACTTTAATTTCATTGTTTCAAATGCTTTTTGGTACGACATATTGTCGCAATTTAATTACACAAGCAAAGAATTAGAAAATATTTCTGTCGGTCTAGTAACTGAAGTTGAGATCATGTAATATACTTGCAAATAGTCGAAATCTTACTGCAATCGTGGTTTTGAAACAGCAATGGCATTTGCAAAAGAAATTGCCACAGACATAGAAGTTGAACCCATTTAAACCCAGTTGAAAAAGAAATAAAACAATTTATATATGAAGGAGAAGATGGTGGATTTGTAGCTGCACAAGAAAAAATTAGCACAGATTTTTTACTAGTTTGTTGATATGCAATCATGTCAATGTCATTTGAACCAATACTAAGGCATCATGACTCGTTTTGGATTTCTTTTTAAATTTCATCAATTACAAAACAATGATCTACTGAATTGCTGTATAAATCGCGAGAAAAGCTCACTTCCTACGAAAGTAAGGATCTTGGTGGTTTCATGCTTGCTGAAGAGTTGCAATCATTGAGTTCCATAATTCCTGCAGTTACCTACAACGATCCTGTTAATATTTTGCAGTTTCTTTCAAAAAAACTATTCCTGTCACTTTGGCTTCCGAAAAAGAAACTTTTCGAAACTAAAACTTATTAAAACCTATACGGGATAAACAATGATTCAAGATCGGCCCCATGTTTTAAGTGAACTGAATAATGACACAATTATAGATCATGTAGCCGAAATGTCAGCCAGCTTAAAGAAGTGCTTATACTTTAAACACCATCACAGTGAGTCCGAATAAATTGATGTATAGCTTGAATTGACGCATTCTTGATATTTTATTTATAAATATAAATGAAAAATGCGATTTATCTTTTTTTTTGTGTTTTGTTATTCTATATAGTAATTTGTAAAGTGACCCATGACTTTGAAGGCCTCGGTCCTCACGTTTGGATGGAGAAAATGCACAAGGAAAATAAAAGTTATGAAGATAGGGCCGCTTTTTTTTTCCCGGGCCGCTTGGACTCCCCAGTCCACCCCTGGTCCGGTCACTAAATACAACACCAAAAAAATCTATTTTATGCTATTTTTAGATTTCTAAAATGTTTTATACGATTTAGTAACGTTAACGTAGGAAAAAATCAACATAATTAAAATGGACTTTGTTACTCACATAATCATAGAGAGTGGCAGCGCACTGGACTGTTGTACCGATGGTCACGGGTTCGAATCCGTGTGAAGGCAAGGGTTTGTTCCCGGGGCCTAGGGCGTCCCTGAGTCACCCCGCTCCGAATGGGTACCTAACACTACATGTAGTTAGGCGGCTGGGTAATGCGTGGAACCCACAAAGCCGTGGCCTGTGATTGCTGCATCACTTGCCAACAGATCATCTGTCATGGTCTGTGGACGCAACTATCTTCTGCATAGAAGGAGCGTCTGTATAGATAAGATAAGATAAGATAAGATAGAGACAATCATATTATTTTTTTATCATTGATAAAAATGAGGCCCAAAATTTGACACCCTTTATTGTCAAGCAACATTTTTAGAAAACAATCCATAGTTTCAACCCATGACGATGAATAACATAGTTTAAGTAAAGTAGTTACCGCCCACGACCATAAAGACCAGTGAAAACAAGTTATTATTTTCAAAATTTTTAGATGATATGTAGTATATACCGGTAACTAGCCGAATTCATGCCAACTCTTTTATGCTCTAGACCATGTGGGGGCTCATGTCACTACCGCGCCTGTACAGAGAAAATAGGGCACCGGTCCCTGGTGCAACAGGAAAACTCCTGCCGGTCCGCCATACTAAAATGTTTGAGAAGCACTGTTCTAGATAAGAGATCTGGAGAATTGTTCTCATGCATTTGTTTTCAAAGGTCTGCAGATTGCCTGTAGCGTCCATAGGTCTCACATCCATACAGGACAATGGTTTTAAAGAGAGCTCTTTATAGTCTGAGCTATGTTGGAAGGGTCATGTTTTTTATTAAAATGCTAAATATATTTTTACTGCGTTTAACAGCTCCGAAATTAACAGCTGCAGTGACGGGTGTGTAATTATAGAGATCAAAGAAGTCTACATAATAAAATACTTTGAATGCATTAGCATGATTGAATTAGCATGATTGAATTAGCATTATTGAATTAGCATTATTGAATAAGCATTATTGAATTAGCATTATTAATATTAAATTAGCATGATTTAATTAGCATGATTGATATAGCATGATTGAATTACAGTAATAATTACACGCTAAGTTTCATTGTTGGTGATTGATTATCTTTTTTTTTAGTTATTTCAGCCACACGAAAATAGTATGCTCATAGAAATAAATAAGACTGGGCAGAAGAAAAAAATCAGTAACAATAAAAGACAAGCAATATTTTTTAAACTATAGTTTACACAAGGATTTTGTCCTTATTACAATTTAGGTCAATATTTTTTTTAATTTCTATTGTTATTTTTGTAAGGAAAAAAATTCTTCATTAAAATAACTAATGTTGGTACTAATCCAAGTTAAAGAAACTCTAAGTCATACATAATAGGTTCGTTCGTGTATTTTGTGTTTTAAAGAAACTCTACCTGACTTAAGGTTGGTCCACACCTCTCAAATGCTCGCGAGCATTTGATCAAGCATCACACGAACGCACTATAAAATACGTCAAAATTTTGGCGTATTTTATAGTGCGTTCGTGTGATGTTTGATCGAATGCTCGCGAGCATTTGAGCGTTGTGGACCAACCTTAAAACAAACACGAATTCAATTACAATTTCTCGCTGTTACACGCCGTGGGCCAACCCCTATACACAGCAAACGCTTTCAGATACGATAATGTGTGATTGTTGCACACACAGGGAAATCTGAAACATATACTGAAAAAATGTAATTCATATTTCAGAAATTAACAATCAGAAATCGTAAGTGGAAAGAAAGTATTTATGTAATAACGCTTAACTTATAAAATCAGTACAGCGCCGATATTTACTAACAGAAAATTGTTACACATTAAAACAATACACAAAACTTCCGATATTATATTTTTTTAAAAATATGTATTGGTTTTTAAAGAACTAGTTTAAAGGGTACTCGTTTTAATTAAAACATGATTTTATTTGGTAGCAACTCTCTCCTTCCTTTCAATAGTAATAGACACGTGATGAGGATCAAAATTACAGAATCCAAATATAGCCTATACCGTAAGGAAATTATTATTGAAACCAGAACAACGAATGATCACAAGAAAACATGTTTCAAAAAACCACAATGCACATAAACCCTACTCTAGATCGTTCCCCTAGATAACAAAACGGTGTTTTAATATCATTTGAAGATCGAATCGTTCAGTTTATTATTAGCAAAGACGACGTAAAACAAAACCAGCGTTGCAAATCATTGAGGATTAAGTCAGCTATAAACTTGAATTGTATTTATATACAGAGAAAGAGAGATAAAGAGAGAGAAAAAAAGAGACAGACAGAGAGAGAGAAAGAGAAACACAGAGATATAAACCGAGAGAGAGACAGATAGCGAGAGAGAGAGAGATACAGAGAGAGAGAGAGAAAATAGAGACAGAGAAAGAGAGGAAGAGGGGCAGAGATAGACAGAGAGAATGGGGGAAAAGGTTAATAGAAACTCTTATCTCTTTGGTGTGAGAGGGGGTGGGTTGGGGCCATCCATTTATCTTGCTTTCACACTGACGCACTGGAAGCCCCATACAAAGTCGAACATGCCAACATTCTTATTGAGATAAGGTTCAAGAGTCAGATATATACTCTTATCAGTCGTAACAACTGAATACTAAAATCTATACTCCAAATCTCATTAAATTTCTCGGCTGACATCGATTTTACAGAGTAATGGTCTCTGTTGTTTATGTCATATATGACAAACTTGTTACATAATCAATTTTCAGCACTTGTTACATAATCAATCTTCAGAACTTGTTACATAATCAATCTTCAGAACTTGTTACATAATCAATCTTCAGAAATTGTTACATAATCAATCTTCAGAAATTGTTACATAATCAATCTTCAGAACTTGTTACATAATCAATCTTCAGAACTTGTTACATAATCAATCTTCAGAATTTGTTACATAATCAATCTTCAGAACTTGTTACATAACCAATATTCAGAACTTGTTACATAATCAATCTTCAGAATTTGTTACATAATCAATCTTCAGAACTAGTTACATAATCAATCTTCAGAACTTGTCACATAATCAATCTTCAGAGCTTGTCGCAGTTCTATTGTTATAGTCAATCAGTAGAATCCGTTACATAGTTAATATGTACACCTCGTTTTACATAATGTGTACAACTTCTTACATTGCTACACAGTTAATCTGTACAACATGAACACAGATAATATGTACACCTTATTACGTAGTTAATCTGTAGAGACCTTACAGTACACCTATGTGGTTGTATTTCGGAGTACATGTGGTTGTGTTTTATATGTTCCGTGGTGCCATTTGAAGCACATATATATGTGAACATTGAGGGGTACTGATTGACGTGGTGCCATTTGAAGCATATATATATGTGAACATTGAGGGGTACTGATTGACGGCGTGCCATTTGAAGCAAATATATATGTGAACATTGAGGGGTACTGATTGACGTGGTGCCATTTGAAGCACATATAAATGTGAACATTGAGGGGTACTGATTGACGTGGTGCCATTTGAAGCATATATATATGTGAACATTGAGGGGTACTGATTGACGGCGTGCCATTTGAAGCAAATATATATGTGAACATTGAGGGGTACTGATTGACGTGGTGCCATTTGAAACACATATATATGTGAACATTGAGGGGTACTGATTGACGTGGTGCCATTTGAAGCACATATATATGTGAACATTGATGGGCACTGATTGACGTGATGCCATTTGAAGCACATATATATGTGAATATTGAGGGGTACTGATTGACGTGGTGCCATTTGAAGCATATATATATATAATATATATATATGAACATTGAGGGGTACTGATTGACGTGGTGCCATTTGAAGCACATATATATGTGAACATTGAGGGGTACTGATTGATGTGGTGCCATTTGAAGCACATATATATGTGAACATTGAGGGGTACTAATTTATGTTCCGCCCTCCGGGTGAATATTTTTCGTATTTATGGAGAACGGAATTAGCTCACAGCGGTAACGTCTTTTGTGGGGACCAAAAAAAAGTGTGTGTGTGGGGGGGGGTAGTCTTCGTTCGCCTTGGTTGGCAATAATAGTATATCAGCCACTGCATAAGAGATAGAAAAAAAATTTGAAAAGAATATGGAAAGTTTTATATGATCGTAGTAGCTAGCCCTTGACGTTCAAGTTTATGATATGATTTTGATGGAGTTTTGTTTCGTTAATTTTTTTTTATCGAAAGGGATATTACAGTACCCTGAACTCCTGTTCAATAACTTTTATTTTAAATCAATACCCGGACAAAGTTGATTTTGTCATAGAGATACGTGGTGATATTACGATCAGTGTTGCTTTTTGTTGTTTCTAAATCTGTCTTGATTTTTCTGTTGCAATAAAATTGTTCCTTTGGCCGATCCTTAAAGTTAAAGTGTTTCACTATGTATTGACATGACTGACGTCGTTTTCTGATAAACGTTCCACAAACATGCACATTTTTCAGTGGTGTAATGTAGGTTAGTGCAGCCTGTAGGCGGTCCTAGAATTTGTTGACCCTTCTCCTCTCTTAATATAAGGATTTCACCCGAAGGGCTATGCTAACAAAAATATATATGGCTATCGTACCTTGTAATACGAGAGCCATACCATTCGAAAAACTAGTCTTACGAAACGAGATTCCAAGTTTCTTACACCCAATAATAAGTTGAAAATACGAAACAAGGTAGCTCAAAATTATCCGAAGGAACGTAAAATTGAAAGTGATACCCAAAAAATTTGAAATTTTAAAAGTTTTTAAAAAATGGTTTGTTTGTGTTTTATTAATATAAAATTTGAAAAGTCACAAAAAAGAAATTCAAGTGTATTTGTTAGTAAACATTTTTGTTAAATTTTAATGACATGCTTTAATGTTTTTCCTAATAATAAGTCAATTGTTTTGTGCCATTTGTGAATGTTGATTCTTTGTTACAGTAAGTTATCGTTCTCTGTAGCTTCATCGTTTCTCCATTTTAATGTATACAATAGGTTATTAATCGTTTGATGTCTCGCAAGTGAATACTGTATTCACTACTGTATTCACTACTGTATTCACTACTGTATTCACTACTGTATTCACTACTGTACTCACTACTGCATTCACTACTGTATTCACTACTGTATTCACTACTGTATTCACTACTATATTCACTACTGTATTCACTACTGTATTCACTACTGTATCTTATCTTATCTATACAGACGCTCCATCTATGCAGAAGATAGTTGCGTCCACAGACCATGACAGATGATCTGTTGGCAAGTGATGCAGCATTCACAGGCCACGGCTTTGTGGGTTCCACGCATTACCCAGCCGCCTAACACTACAAGTGTTAGGTACCCATTCGGAGCGGGGTGACTCAGGGACGCCCTAGGCCCCGGGAACAAACCCTTGCCTTCACACGGATTCGAACCCGTGACCATCGGTACGACAGTCCAGTGCGCTGCCACTCGACCACCGCGTCCCCAGGTATTCAAACCTGTATTCACTACTGTATTCACTACTGTATTCACTACTGTATTCACTACTGTATTTACAACTGTATTCACTACTGTATTCACTACTGTATTCACTACTGTATTCACTACTGTATTCACTACTGTATTCACTACTGTATTCAAACATGTATTCACTACTGTATTCACTACTGTATTCATTACTGTATCCAAACCTGTATTCAAACCTGTATTCACTACTGTATTCACTACTGTATTCACTACTGTATTCACTACTGTATTCACTACTGTATTCACTACTGTATTCACTAGTGTATTCACTATTGTATTCACTATTGTATACACTAATGCATTCACTAATGTATTCACTACTGTATTCACTAGTGTATTCACTACTGTATTCACTACTGTATTCACTACTGTATTCACTACTGTATTCACTACTGTATTCACTACTGTATTCACCACTGTATACAGTGCCGTGTAGTTTAGTTTTATTATAAAATAAAAAGTGATTTTTTCGTTGGGCTTGGAACGAGTTAATGGCAATTTACGTATAATTGTGGACTTGTGTTACGAAATAAACAGATGCGAAGGCTACTCCGAAAAAGAATTAGTTTCGCTATCTCAAGGTAGCAAAACACGCAAAAGGTAGCTACCTAAATTATCATCGCCTCGAAAGCACGCGAAAAAAATCATGTCCAATACAGGTGACCTCATTTGTCTCTATGTTTTTCGCTTCCACTCTATGCCCTCCATATTGCGGACACAAATCCGCTGTCGGATAGATCAACACCAAAAACTATTGCGTCATTTCCAGAAATAATCAGTTTCGATTGCGCTTCAAGTTCCGGGTAGTATATGCCGCCATGAGAAGGTTATAAAGTATTTAAACATAAAAAAACGTTGTAGATTGCCATTGTCGTGGGTATGGGGATTCGGTGCTGGGAGTGTAACGGTTTAGAGTCTTATCTTGTGTTAACTGAAACTAAATATCACTTTCAAGCTGCGTTGTGTTTTTATGAATTACAGTGCAAGCCATGAGCCATACTGTCGTCGAGGAAGATTTTCACGTTGAGTTATATTTTTTATGAATAAACAATCAGTTGCAATAAACATATGAATATTTAAAGAAACAAAAACATTACATTGAATATAAACTGCTGAATCATGTCCAGTTTTTTAATGATAATTATGATATAGTTTAACATTGCCATCACTGTGAATTAAATAAGACAAGGAGTTAAAGACGAACTCTAAATTGAGAACTCAATAAAATACTCCAAGGTAGAACTTTCCAACAAAAGGTAAGAGATCTGGAATGAAAGTCGTTAAATGTGTGATGATTTAAGTCAAAGATAACTAAATACAACCCTCAGATAGACATAAGGATAAAAACACCTTTCTTATTCCGTATGCAAGAACAAACACATACAAATTTTCATTCTTCCCGTCCGAAATTCGGGCGTGGAATGGGTTGCCTGAAGAATCCAGGAAAACCAACACTTTATCAACATTTAAATCTCTAATAAAAATGCAGGACTAAACACAAACCATAGATAAGCCTAAGACGCAATAATCTTCTGTATAGAATGAGCGTCTGTAAGCAGATAAGATAAGATAACATTAAATAAGATAAGATAAGATAAGATAAACAAAGTGAAGTCATAATATATAGAATGGTTAAGTCCATGAATAACAATAAGGAATTCCATTAAAAGCAATGAAAAAGACTTGAAATACTAATAATGAGCTCCAACAATGACGATGCGAGATCTATAGAAAACAAGGGAAAAGTCCATAAATTTACAATTGTGCATTAAGTCCTTAATAACAATGGGATTCCTACAAATAACAATAGGAAGTAAAAATTGAGCCATCTAATGAGTACAATGTTCATATATAATATAGTACTATATTGGTAGCGATATATGTATATGTGTTCAAATTTATTTCTTCATAAATCATTAAACACGTAATCAACGTGAGAGCTATAAGTGGTTACAAACCGATTCAAGAAAATAACGAATTAAGTATTAAACTATTTATTATTGTTATTATTATTATTATTATTATTATTATTATTATTATTATTATTATGTCCGCACAACAGAGGCTTCATCAGTTTATGTCAGTTTGAAGGGCCCGTGGTGCTCCACAGACGACAATGGAGAAGGTGGTGAAGAGACCAATGAAGGACTCGCTAGCATCAAAGTTGCGTATACATCTGCCGTACATTGAGGAACAGATCGAGGCCAAGGACCTTCTCACCTATCTGTTTTCCAAAAGTGTAAATAATACATTTGTGTCGATTTTTTTTTACATAAAGTTTAGGGCTGCGGAAATTAACGATTAATTAATCGATTAATCGTTACGAAATTTTAATAGAGTACAATCAATTTGATTCATTAAAATTTAAGAAAATGTTTCTAACATTCTTTTTCCCGATTATTAATAATTTATATTTTTGTTACTTATACATACTTTTCCCTCGAATGATTATGATTTATTTAGACGTACACACGTAAATAAAATGTTTTTCTTCCTTATTTCTTGCATAGAATAACGAATTTGCTGTGTTACGTCACAAAATTTGGAGGCCATGGAAATACCGCGACTTAACTGATTTCGTGAAATAATGAATCGTGACTTAACGGGATCTATATATGCGTTATAAAAATATATTTAATACAAATTAATCGATTAAATTTTGTCTCGATTAATCTAACAACAAAATCAGCACCAGCCCTAATAAATTTTCGTTGAGTATTGAAAATTACCCAATGACGGTGAAATATAAATAATTCGAAATACTTGGCTCGCAATTTCGGCTACCTGTATTGAATCTGGTGTGCCGCTATGTATTATAGTGTGCCGCTACATATTACAGTGTGCCACTACATATTATAGTGTGCCACTACATATTATAGTGTGCCGCTACATATTGCAGTGTGCCGCTACATATAATAGGGTGCCGCTACATATTATAGTGTGCCGCGACATATTACAGTGTGCCGCCACATATTATAGTGTGCCGCGACATTTTACAGTGTGCCGCTACATATTATAGTGTGCCGCGACATATTACAGTGTGCCGCCACATATTATAGTGTGCCGCGACATTTTACAGTGTGCCGCTACATATTATAGTGTGCCGCTACATATTACAGTGTGCCGCTACATATTATAGTGTGCCGCTACATATTACAGTGTGCCGCTACATATTATAGTGTGCCGCTACATATTACAGTGTGCCGCAAATATAAAAAAAACAGTTTTAGATGTCACAGGTTTAAACACATTTACTTATGTTTGTGTGTGTGCGGCTTCGTGTATGTCTGTGCGTGTGTGTGTATTCCATTCTATTGCAGGCTGTTAGGGGTCTTAACAACATGCTACGTATGCTTGTGTGTGGGTCCATGAGTGTGTGTGTGTGTGATAGAGAGAGTATGTGTGAGTGTGTGCGTGTTCGTATCCGTGTTTGTGTCCATGCGTGCGTGCGCGCTTCGTGTGTATTTAGCAAACGTTCCATAAATGTTTCCAGCCGCCCCACATATCCTTATATATTAAAAATTAAAATGCAATGTTCTGTCCGGTCATTGATAGCGATTGGTCCCTCAAACACATATGACTCCTACAGCCAATCATATTGAGCACGTTTACGCGGACGTTTTAAAACGAGTTATTTTTTGTGCAGTATTTCTTCCAAGACTTTATTTCGAGTTATGCGCGTTGGGATTTATAGTCAAAAGCTCTGTTTTACGAGTTATTTATTTTAACTATAATGAATAGTATTTTTTACGTGATGCACATTATGCCGGTCGAGACGGCTGTTGGGGGGAAGTTACAACAAGCCATCGAACGGTGGCATAACGTGCTTGGATGGGCTTTGTTGCTCGTAATCAAATATACTTGTGACGTGTTCATGTATGCTTAATTTGTTAATTATATTTCATTTCTCAGACATTTTTTGTAGCATAGAGTTATTTAATTACTTTATATTGTTATCTTATTACCTAATTCTTATATTTGATTATTTACTTAGTACATAATACTAGGAGTATATTATTTTATTATTCTGATTCGTATATTACATTATTATCTTATTACACAATATTGAGATTATAGTATAGTATTTTCGTGTGACCTAATTCTTATATTAGATTATTATCTTATTGCTTAACACTTTCCTAAGATTATTCTCTCATTAACTAATTCATACACAAGATTATTTTCTTATTACCTAATACTCCTATTAGATTATTGATGTCGACGACAAGGAAACCGTGTCGAGGGCCGTCACCAGAAGAGAAAGAGCCTGTTGTCTCGTCACTCTTCTTATGAACCGCAGCGACAGGGCGTACGACTGCTTCCTGGACGCGCTGAGGAAGGCGAGCTACACCCAGGTGGTCAACAAGATTAACGGACTTGCTAACCAGACGAGTGAGGACAGCGATGCCGGTGCTGCGGCTGCTCATGGGGATCGTGGTAACCGTTCTATTCTTGTTATACGTGATATTTAGATAACTCTCTTGAAGCTTTGTCTAACACCTGAGCAACCGGCTCCATATGCTGGACAGTGCCGTAAAAGATTGTATGAGCGCAGGACTCACTCGCCGCCTAGCTTACTCCATATGCTGGACAGTGACATACAAGATTGTATGAGCGCAGGACTCACTCGCCGCCTAGCTTGCTCCATATGCTTGACAGTGCCATACAAGATTGTATGAGCGCAGGACTCACTCGCCGCCTAGCTAGCCCGGTTATGTCCAGTGTGGGGCACGAAGTAAACATGTTTCCCACTGTTCCAGAGGCTAGGCTGCAATGCCGCTAGTTCGAAACCCTAATACGTCTCTCGTGATAAAATAAGAGTTGGTGGAACATGGCTCCGTAGTAACTAAACATGGCGCGTTGTTGTTGTTAAATCCTTTATATTAACTCGTGGTGTCTGGTTGCTTGCTTGCACCCTTGCACCCTTGCTTGTCGCCAAAACTTTGGATCAATTTTTAACCAACTTCCTCGTAAGCTAGCGAGCTGAAATTTTGCAGGCAGTTTCGTACCGATGAGAAAAACAATGTTTCAAAATTTCAGATCGATCACTTGTACCGTAATTTAATTATTGATTTTTTAGATTATTTTATTTATTCCTATGTATCATGTTATTTTTGAGATAGAGTGTAAGGGTGCGCATTATATTGAACAACCTTTCTGTCGCGCAATAAGGCGCGTATTTTATTGACAACACTTTTTATAAACATATTCCTGATCGGTGCGCATTATATTAAACATGTATTACGACATAACTACAATTTTGTATTCTCGAATAGTCTTGCGCTGCGTATTATAATGAACATTCTTTTAGTTACGTCTCGTACATAAAAGATTTATAGTAAAAAACTTGGTTTTTTACCGGTTTTTTTTTAATTATTTATTCACCTAACTTTTGTTATAGACTTTTAATGAAAAACAATTAAATTCTTTAGAGTTTAGAGGGAAGCTAGAAGTCTATAACTATAACACACCCGGCGCTTCCCTTGACAACACTAGAGTAAAACCAAACTTCTACAGGCTTTTAAGTAACATAAAAATTAAGGCCCTTTTTCTTTAAACAACGTTGTAAAAGTTTCATATAATTTTTAAAAATAAATTTCAATAACACATTTTCAAGTGCACTAAGTATTAGAGAATCATGTTCTTGCAACCAGTCTTAGAGTTTGGTGATAGTGTCCGAAAGTTATCGATAACCCTTGTCACTTTCAGGCGAGTTGAACAGCAAGAACTAAGTGAACATTCAATTTCAAGATTTGACCGGGACAGACAAGAAAGCGAATTATTTTTTTAATTATTATTTATTCTACCAATGGGAAACAAAAATTATAAACATTACAAATTATCCATTTTATATCAAATTCAAGTTTTAACTATGTAAGGATTGCGACTACATTATGTAATCTATTCAGTGATACTTGAGTAGTAACGGTACACTCGTAATTTTAAAACCAGCATTCACGGATGATAATAATTTATTAATAATACACAGATTATATTATTTAAAAGAAATGAATAACAAAAATAACTTACGAGTTACTTCATACAATCGTCCAGTGGTAATTTATATACTTTGAACGTGGAATACGATTTAATGTGGGGCACCAAAATCGCCTAGGGGTTTCAAATAACTGAATCCGATCCTGCACTTAGTTCCACCCCCTTCCACATTCCCGAACACACAAATTGTGTCAAAAATGTCAATACTTTCAAAAATTTAGTCCCTCATTCAATGGCTTCTCAACCTTCTGGCACGGACTTTTTTTTATTATGTTAATTTTTACTTTATCAAGATATATTTTTAGAAAATATTGTTTGTTTTTTTTTAATTTAAAAATTAAATCCATTAAATAAACTTGTAATTTTTAAATATATCATATTTTGATGCCTATAATGATCATGTTTTTTTAACGAAAGCTCCTTTACTTAAAGGAAATTTTGAATTTGTTTCTTTTTGTTTATATAAGAATAAATATTCTTTATTCATAAACATATTCGTCTTTTCTTGAACCAGCGATTGTTAGTACAAAACGTTTAACTCTTAACTACTCAGTAATACACGAATGTAATGTTTACCACAATCTCCAACAGTGACAATCCCGTTACATGAGATCGTAAAATGTTTACAGGACCAGGCGGTGTTACACGACATCAGATTACAGAGACTCTCTAAAAGGTGATGAAATGATGAGCTTTGGATGGTCCATTTGTTATTTTTTTAAAATACTTACATGACATTAACAGCCATGACCGATAAACTATTGGGTTTTAAAACACAATTACACAGCTTTAATGAAACATATTTTGTATATTAAATATACACATAAACTAGATACAGAGAGGTTTATTGTTATTTTTTATTAGTGTTACTAGCGTATCACCCGTCAAAAATGGCGGAAGTTTTCAAAATAAATACACATCAGATTAAAAAATAACGTAATACAGAACTTTAATTTATTTTATTTCTTTTTATTTGATTCATTTATTATCATATTGAACAATTTTATGCGGAACGTTTGAAAAATGTTATTTTTGGTGCAGTAAAATTTCTAAAATTATTAGCACTATAAAACAAAATTGATCGCAGCGCCACCTAACAGCATTACATCCATACAGACAACGGGAATTATGTATATTGATTATTAGTAGTAGTAGTAGTAGTAGCAGTAGTAGTAGTATTTTCAATATTATTTCTATTTTCACTATTATAATTATCTTCATTATTATTTTTTTTATTTTTATTATTATTATTCACGCATTTCTATAGTAAATGTCAAAGGCGTAAATGGTTTGAAGTGGGGTTACCAACTTGATCACCTAGAAAACTTTTGTTTTTGTGGGTGCTGTCGTGTTTGCTGTACTTCCCATTGTTTCATTTTCATTTTTTAAATTTTTAACTGTAGGCGGTGAAAATGATAATTAAGTTGTTTTGTTTCCTCTGTTTTTGGTAACTTTCGTTTCCAATTAAAAAATTCCTGTGTGCTTTCCCCTGACAGGCTTGATAACGCTGCATCGAAGGAAGAGCTCAAAATTATTCAGAAAGAAATCCGTAATTTGGTAGGTCTGTGAATACATGGGTAGCAGTCGTAAATTTAAAATGTTAATCGTGGGTTCCCGTGCACAAACGAAGGGGGGAAATGTGTATTTTGGCAGTGGGCCCTACGTACTAAGTAACAGCAGCAGGGTGCATCGGTGCTAGGATTACATATGCAATGTAAAAAGATTAATATTCTGGTCTACCCATAACCATGTGCTACTAATTACTAACTCTTGTTTCTCTTTAAAAATCCTCCTTTATGAACAAATCGATAATATTTTAAAATTTTCCGTTAAGAATTTTTTTCACGGCTCATTTTATGAATGACCGAAGAGCGGGGCAAAGGAAAAAGGCGTATTACAACATAGCGTTACAAACAGAATTGACATTCAACAAAAAAGAGAGAGTAAAATGTTAGATTATTCGAAATGGATTGGTAGTAGATCACAATTATAAATAATTTACACAGGTTGAGGTGTGGAAAAAAGGGGGGCGGGGGTAAAATACCAGTGTATGATAATTTTTTTAAAGAATTAAATGTTGTTTTTTTAACTAGGCAATGCCATATACGATTATTTACGTCATACTAAAATAGAATGAACGTTTCTTTTAGCTTATAAAAATTTAACGATGAACTGCCCCTCTGTCAACAACTCTCTGATTACTCTTTGTTGCTTTAACGCAATGTAATCATACATTTCGATACATAGAAATTGCATACGTTTTAAGTTTTAGTACTGATGCGCAATCCCAAGGTTAACAAAATACCCCCTCCTCAACGGGTTCATTTGTTCCACTCCCAGGACGCTGCCTATAAAAAGGAGTTAGAAATTGAGAAACTCAAAGCTCAACTCAAAGCCAAAGAGGACGAACTGGCCAAACTCTCGACAGAGACTTCCGCCCAAGTGGAACAGCTCCTGGCCGAGATTGAAAGCTTAAAAAAGCAGACGGAGAGCGGGGAGAGAGAACTCCAGCAGTTCAAGGAGGAAAAGGGTGAGTTGTCTATCGTGTTTGGAAATCCGCGTAGACTGGGAATAAAAACCGTATCATAGTAGAAGTTCGTACCGTCGTAATTCCAGACATTGGAGTTTAAAAAACCTAAGCGGTGAGCATCAATGCAGAAAAAGCTATTGTGTAGTCAGGTCCGCCTCATGGAAGTGTGGATGGGTGACAGATGGGACTCTAGTCCTGGGCCCCTAGCTGAAAGGCGTCCCTTCACGTTTGATTGCTTTATGCTGATGTTGTGCATCGAGTGTTATTATGGTTAAATTCAGAATGTTCGTTAGGGTTAAATTCAAATTGTTGGTTTGAGTTAAAGTTTAATTGAGAATGATTGCTTGGGTTAGGATAAAACTCCGGATGCTCTTTAGGATTAGGTTTAAATTCAGAATGTTCATTAGGATTAGGGTTAAAATTCAGAATTCTTTTTAGGATAAAGTAAACAATTCATAATGCTCTTTGGGATTAGGTTAAAATTCAGAATGATCTTCATGATAAGTTTAACATTCAGAATGCTCTTTAGGATTAAGTTAAAATTCAGAATGATTTGTAGGGTGCGTTTAAAAATCAGAATGCTCTTTAAGATTAAGTTAACATTCAAAATGCTCTTTAGGATTAGGTTAAAATTCAGAATGTTGAATAGCCAATATGTAGCCACGTTCCGCTCATTTGTTTTTATGTTGTTGTTTATTTGATTGAAAGCTCAATTCCAGATTCCAAATAAGAATGTCAAACATTAATCTTATTGTGACACTTAAACTGTTATTTCTGTTACCCCCCAACGGTGATTCTATTTCCCCTTCATCGTCCAAACGATAACATGGATTGCCCGACATAAAATATGTCTAAACTTTTTCTTAATCTAATTTCAGCTGAACTAGAGAACAAGGTGCAACATTTAATAAGCAATGACGAGGTGAATAGTGAGAGAATTAAAAAAGTTGAGGACATAGTCCAAGTTTTATCCGATAAACTGGTAGGTGTTGTTAATATTTGTTTGTTGTCATTTTTTGTCTTTGTTTAATTTGTTTAGTTTGCTGTTGTTTATTTATTGTAGTTTCTTGTGGAATTCAGGATTTGCAAACTACTTGTGTGAATAAGACAATTAACTAATGCTACATTAATGGACCAATGCATACATAAATGACTCGGCAAATGCCTTCATCAGCACAAATATATATATTATATATATATGTGTATATATATATATATATATATATATATATATATATATATATTATATATATATATATATATATATATATAATATATATATATATATATATATATATATATATATATATATATACAAGTATTGATTTGTTGGTTTTCTTGTTGCAACTTTTTACTGTGACCTGTGACAGTTTTCATGAGCTCACTGTGTGAATCCATTTCCTAGCGGCCCCAGGCTTCTAGTGTTCCTAAGCATAGGAGGTCTTGTCGATGTGAGGCCTGCAACCGTCCACCTGATCCCCCACGTAACGCCCCTGAGAAAAGCTTGAATTCATGGAAATATTAGACTCAACGGCCGATATGAACAGGTGTTTTTGTACATTCTTTTTAACGCATTAATTTAAATGATTCTTTTTCGAAAGCAACAATAAAAAAAGCTTCTATGCGTAACACAGAACCTGCTTGTATTTGTAGTTGTTTGTCTCTGCGTCGTGTGACAGATGTAGTTTAGGAAATTTTCTTGTCTAGCCTTTAACAACACCAACATATCTCCCTCTATCGTCCAGGCTATAGCAACTTGTCCTTGTTTCGTTTCACCATCGCCACGCTTACAGCTAACTAACTCATGGCTTTGCTCTCTGCACCGAAGCTTCTCAACCTGTTGGTCGTGCCCCCTTCACCCCCTCCCCGCCTCTGAATCACCATCCTACTGGTCAGGAGACGCCTTTGAACTTAAGAAATTTGGTGTGGGGGCCTTCTTTTTTAATAAATGCATACATTTTTTGTACTACCTGTTATTTGTTTATTTCAATATGTTTGACAGTCACGGTGAATAGTTTATGATAGTCACAAAGAAAGTAAAGGAAGCAATTAATCACCAAGTATGTATCAGCTGGTAGATATATTTGAAATATTAACTATTAATCTTTCGTCATTTAAAAAATATAATTAAATCCATACAGTATATTATGTTACTAAGAAAATACCTTAAAATCAAATAACTGCTGGTTATAGTTAAAATTTAAAGAATTTTTAGGAAGTCTTATAAAAGTAATTTAACTAAATTTATAGAATACTTTTTTTAATGACTCTCCATCAAGGACGCGCTAAAAATTTGGACAAAATTTAACATTTTTGCTGAAATGCATCATACGCAGAAAGATTGTTCAGAAGTGGGGATGACCTTATTGAGTAGTCGATGAGTTGAATTACAGAAAGGCATACACTTTTTTTTTAAAGATGTATTCTTTTCTTTTTATTTTTGGCCATTGCATTTAATGAATTTAAAATATATTTTATTATTCCCAAACCGTCTACTTAATAGAAAGTGTGTTGTTGTTTTTTTAAATTTTATTTTCAGTTATTCAATAAACTTTGGTTTTTTAAGTTATTGAAAAAAAATTAAATATGATTTAAACATGACGCAAACAATAATTTCAGTATGATAAATTATAACCTGGGTAACAAGTTTACAAATAAAAATTTATTTTCATAGACCATGAGATTAAAGATAATTTGACATTGAGAGCGAAAATAAGCTACGAATCGAAAGAAAATGATGCAGCTAATACTACTAACACTGCTCCTAGCCATGCAACCACAAGATGGAAATTAGAGTAGAAATAAAAGTCTTTTTTTGTGACGGAAACTGAAAACTTTGAGATTCACGTCTCAAATATGTTTATCAGGTCCACTGTAATAAACATGAATACAAAACTTAGTGATGCTTCCTGCATGACACTCTTGAGGACATCAGTTCATAAGACGCTTGGCGTTCCGCGGGGGTGTCAAAGCCAAAATTATTGTCAATGCTTTGTAGAAGTTTGGAAAAAAATATTTTAGATCAACTCCACACACAAAGTAATTAAACCGCTCTCTCGCGTGAGTTCATTTGGAGAATGTTAATGAGGAGACAATTTTCAAGTTTTAACCTAAAAATTGGTTGCACAACCCGATGGTTTTCCCTCCACCCCCCACCCCACTTTTGACGCCACTGCTAGTCACGTGGTTTGACGACGACCTTGTAAGGTTTTGGTATGAGAGTAAACCACGTATCCTGAGGCCTCAAGTCGACGTCTCCGCCGGCTGGACTTAGGGAAAACTCAAGCTTCTGCAACAAGCAGACGACCGTGTACAGCAGGTTCTGCCTGCCTAGACTCTCACCTGTGGAAATAAAGACAAAGTCTGGTAGAGCAATGTCAGTTAAATCGTAACATCCTCAGGCTGTAACAATGTTACTCAGTTTGTTACAAGATTGAATACTGCACAGTTTTCAAACGGACTGGTAGATTGTTTTATAATATTATACCTCTAAGTATTATGCTGACTGGACATTACAGTATATGAACTAAAATAAACTGGCTAAGTCAATATTTGATAATAAGGGATCCGCGCGATAGCAGGGTCTTGGGATGTCACCCCGTTCGAGCACTGCAAGCTATAAATAAAACCACATATTTCTGCTAGAGCTCTTCAATGTGGTCCACCAATATGTCAGCTGATGTCCAGGTGGTCCACCAATATGTCAACTGATATCAAGGTGGTCCACCAATATGTCAACTGATATAAAGGTGGTACACCAATATGCCAGCTGATATCAAGGTAGTCCATTAATATGTCAGCTGATATCAAGGTGGTCCACCAATATGTCAGCTGATATCAAGGTGGTCCATTAATATGTCAGCTGATATCAAGGTGGTCCACCAATATGCCAGCTGATATCAAGGTGGTCCATTAATATGTCAGCTGATATCAAGGTGGTCCACCAATATGTCAACTGATATCAAGGTGGTCCATTAATATGTCAGCTGATATCAAGGTGGTCCACCAATATGTCAGCTGATATCAAGGTGGTCCACCAATATGCCAGCTGATATCAAGGTGATCCATTAATATGTCAGCTGATATCAAGGTGGTCCACCAATATGCCAGCTGATATCAAGGTGGTCCATTAATATGTCAGCTGATATCAAGGGGGTCCACCAATATGCCAGCTGATATCAAGGTGGTCCATTAATATGTCAGCTGATATCAAGGTGGTCCACCAATATGTCAACTGATATCAAGGTGGTCCGACAATATGTCAGCTGATATCAAGGTGGTCCACCAATATGTCAGCTGATATCAAGGTGGTCCATTAATATGTCAACTGATATCAAGGTAGTCCACCAATATGTCAGCTGATATCAAGGTGGTCCATTAATATGTCAGCTGATATCAAGGTGGTCCACCAATATGTCAGCTGATATCAAGGTGGTCCATTAATATGTCAGCTGATATCAAGGTGGTCCACCAATATGTCAACTGATATCAAGGTGGTCCACCAATATGTCAGCTATATTAATGTGGTCCACCAATATGTCAGCTGATATCAAGGTGGTCCATTAATATGTCAGCAGATATCAAGGTGGTCCACCAATATGTCAGCTGATATCAAGGTGGTCCACCAATATGTCAGCTGATATCAACGTGGTCCACCAATATGTCAGCTGATATCAAGGTGGTCCATTAATATGTCAGCTGATATCAAGGTGGTCCACCAATATGTCAACTGATATCAAGGTGGTCCACCAATATGTCAGCTATATTAATGTGGTCCACCAATATGACAACTGATATCAAGGTGGTCCACCAATATGTCAGCAGATATCAAGGGGGTCCACCAATATGTCAGCAGATATCAAGGGGGTCCACCAATATGCCAGCTGATATCAAGGTGGTCCATTAATATGTCAGCTGATATCAAGGTGGTCCACCAATATGTCAGCTGATATCAAGGTGGTCCACCAATATGTCAGCTGATATCAAGGTGGTCCACCAATATGTCAGCTGATATCAAGGGGTCCACCAATATGTCAGCTGATATCAAGGGGTCCACCAATATGTCAACTGATATCAAGGTGGTCCATTAATGTGTCAGCTGATATCAAGGTGGTCCGTTAATATGTCAGCTGATATCAAGGTGGTCCACCAATATGTCAGCTGATATCAAGGGGTCCACCAATATGTCAACTGATATCAAGGTAGTCCATTAATATGTCAGCTGATATAAAGGTGGTCCATTAATATGTCAGCTGATATCAAGGTGGTCCATTAATATGTCAGCTGATATCAAGGTAGTCCATTAATATGTCAGCTGATATCAAGGTGGTCCATTAATATGTCAGCTGATATCAAGGTGTTCCATTAATATGTCAGCTGACATTGGTCATTACGGTAGAACACCAAATATGTCATCTGTCGTCAAGTTTGTCTACCAATATGTCTCCTGACAACAAGGCTGTCCACCAACAGGTCAGCGGTCATCCAGGCGGTCACCCAATGTACACGGTGACGCCACTTACCCACACAGTTCCGGGGCCCGATGTTGAAAGGCACCCAACTCTTGGGGCGTGGGAGGAGGGACCCGCTGTTGTTGTCGATGAACCTCTCGGGCGTGAAGCTGTCAGGCTGTTCCCAGTGGCGCGGGTCGCGGTGGATGGCGTACATGTTGGTGACCACTGTGGTCTTTGCTGGTACGTCGAACCCACAAACCTGGTTGGATTATGTTTACATTATTCGAAGATGGAATGGTTTTGGCATTTAAAAAAAAAGTTTCATAATTTCAGCGGGTTTTATTTTTCTTAAATATAACAATAACATTCAACGTTTAAATAATAAAAGTAAAAAATAATAAAAGCTCGATTTAATTTAAACATATAAATTTCATTAAAATCTAGTTTTATTTTTACATTTAAATACAGGTCAAAGTCTCTTTCCAGATTTAATGTATTTTTGTCTGCTTGTTAACTTGCCTTGGTATAAATCTTGATATTTTTTTAAAAGATCAAATAAGATGTCATATTAAATAATGAAATTTTTTTTTAAAGCTCAGAGATGAGACATCTAATTAAGTCGAAATTATCACTGAATGACATTTTTTTAGTAAATATCTATATCGCTTTATAAAGTTCTTAAGTTACTTAATCTCATTGGCGTCACTAGAGTAGGTGTCACCCAGTGAGGTAGCTCATGGCGTCACCCCCTCACGACCTACCCCATATATCTCCTCCGAGTCTGCTGTGACAAATAACGGGAATATACATAAATTTACGTTTTTTGTCACCCCTTGGGAAGGTGCTACACGGTGCGGTCCGCACCACCCGCACCCTCCTAGTGACGCCTCTGCTTAGTCTAATTGTTTTGCAGTGGTTGAATAAAAGTAAAGAGAGAGCCAAATATTTAAGACAGTACGGCACAGCGCCAGCACCAACCTGCGTGTCATACACAGTACGGCACAGCGCCAGCACCAACCTGCGTGTCATACACAGTACGGCACAGCGCCAGCACCAACCTGCGTGTCATACACAGTACGGCACAGCGCCAGCACCAACCTGCGTGTCATACACAGTACGGCACAGCGCCAGCACCAACCTGCGTGTCATACACAGTACGGCACAGCGCCAGCACCAACCTGCGTGTCGCACATGGTCTCGTGGGGTAACCCCAAAGGAACCACAGGGTAGAGCCTCAGGACCTCTTGTATCATTGCCTCGGTGTACGCCAGACTTGGCCTGTCTTCTCTGTCTGGAACTCCGTTTCCTGGTTCCAAGAAAAGGGGTACAACAAAATTATTGTGAAAAAGGAAACAAAAATCACAATTTTAATTAGCGCGCAAAATATTTTTTTTTAATTACGACGAAAGTTTCTGGGAGCAAAAATTGAAATTTTCAATAACGATTTCTTTTCAAATGGTTTCGTAAGATTGTCATCAACGAAAGGTAATTCAAAACTATTCTCTTAGAATATCTACAGCAGTTGCTTTATTTTTATGCTTTTGTCAGTCATTGTTATTTTATCTGACATTTAATGTGTACTTCACGTAGATTTTTTTCTTGCTTGTTGTTTTTAAAATTGTTAAAAGTTTTATAATACCAAAAAAAATTTCAAATCTTTAATTTTTAATATAGGATCATACTTTTCAGATCCTCTCAAATAACCATGAGAGGATATTATAATTTTTGTTTTTTTCAAATACTGTCCCGGAAGTGACTATTCATTTTCTAAATAGAAAAGTTCAACCAACAAAAAATTAGTTTTTAAAAAACTTATTAAAGATCACACTTTTATTTGAACAAAAAACTAGAAAGTTTGTTGGTTTTTTTTGTGTGCTTTTTTTAATTCTTGCCGAAATTTGAAAAAATAACTCAAATGTGTTAGTATTTCTCGAAACACATAAAAAATCTCACATTTGGCCTCGTATTAAGACTCCCACATTATTCTCTAACAACATTCCCATTTTTCCCAACAACCAAGACGCCTATGGTCCCGTCCCCCCCCCACACACACACACAAACACACACACACAACACCAGTGTTTACCTACGACCCTGTGAATCTCGTCATAAACCTTCCGTTGGACGTCCAAGTTGGCCACCAGGGTTAGGAAGGTCCAGTCCATCGTGTTCCTGCTCGTGTCCGTGCCGCCGATGAACGTGTCCGAGATGATGAGGGAGAAGTGGACATCGGTGACGTCCTGGCCGCCGCCGCCGCCTTCCTCCTCCCTCAGCTGTTTCTCCGTCAGGAGGATATTGTCCACCAGCGTCTCTATCCTGGTCTCGTCAAAGCTGGACCTTCGCTCAGAAATGTGCTGGTGGATGTAAGCTGGTGAAACGAGACAAAAGCCGATGCTCTGTTGCCGGGTTTATCAAAAGATCTTAGTTTTAATCTTCAAAAATTATCACTATTTAATTTTCGTGCTTAATAATAACCCCTTTCCAGTCCATGACGGACTATAGGGCATGTGAAGTAGCGTTCACAAGTTTTTATTTAGCCACCACTAACGAACAAGGGATTGTGTGGCAAGCACAATGCCCCGGGGGCCTTGCAAGGCCGAGAATAGAACCCGTGACTCTCTTCTGTCTCGGTTCGGCAGTCCAGCTCGCCGTGCTTAATAGTGAGGAAAGGATCGATGATAATGATGATTTCTTTTATAGCGCTTGTTATTTATAGTAGTCTCAATGCACTCTGTTATTTAAAACTCTTGATAAGTCTCAAGATGATTTCTTTAATCTTTAAGTCATGTGCATTGCCTTAATTATTCATGATTGGGTCACTTAGTTGATTAATATATTGTCCAAATATATATCAAATGGTCGAAGGGTGGTGACAAAGTTAAACTTTAAAAAAAATACCCGGCATGGAAAAGGGGGCGGACTCTGGTTTTGGGGCCCTGTTTGAGGTCCCAAGCTAAATTTCCAAGTTGTCTAAAGGACCAAATTTTTCTGCATGGTGGCGAGGCTGCCTAAAAGAACCTCAAACTGTCGCGGACGCCGAGCCAGGAAAGCACTGACTCACCAACGAACGCCTCGATTCCTCGTTTCACCTTGTTGGCGCACAGCGGACGCCGAGCCAGGAAAGCACTCACTCACTGACTCACCAACGAACGCCTCGATTCCTCGTTTCGCCTTGCGGAACGCCGGCGTGGGGCAGTGGGTGAGCACGGGGAAGATGTCCTCCCAGAAACCCGTCACGTTCCCGGACTCGGAGTCAAAGACCTTGAGGTAGTCCTGGTAGACGGCGTCGTCCAGGGACACGGTTCTCCCGAAGCACATGGCGTGCAGGATGTTGAAGATGATCAGGGAGAAGTGAGGGTGGGGGTTGAAGGGTCCGGGCTCCAGCAGCATCACCCGCACGGCCTCGGTGACGATCTGGTGGACGCGCCTCGTGTGGTGGTCGCCTATCAGATAGTGACGCATCGCCTGGGTGAGGAGGATTAGGGGGTTTGTTGTATGGCGTAATGTGGGGCAAACAGATGCACTTGACGATAAGATGAGACGAGACAAGACAAGATAAAGATTAGATAAGATATGATAGGGTAATATAAGATAGGATAAGATAAGATAAAATAAGGTACGGTAAGATGAAACAAGATAAAACAAGATAGATACTAAAAGATAGATAAGATAAGATGTGATAAGATGCTTTAAGACTTAAAGTTTAAGTGCTCAAAATTAATTGGGGATGTGGGTTAATTTCACTTGACATGTTCATTGTGGTAACGTAATTAAAGGCACGTAATATATCAATAAACAATTCACAATCATTTAAATTGCCAAACAAATTCATATGTAATGTCTATTGATCTATCAGGCTAAACAATCGCGGATGTAAACATTCATTTAACCGTGATATATGGAGAAGGTAACAAATTGTTCAGTGCTATAAATATAATGCTTTTCGTTTTTTCAATATATTTTTTTTAATTGAGCACGAGTCAAAATGGACTAATACCACCTGGTTTTGATTTTTTAATATTTTTTTTAATAATAGCAAAAATAAAAAAAGATTTTTAATGGAAAAAAAAATTATTACCAAACACACAGCATTCCAGCAAAGGGAAATAATAAGCAGAATTATTTACTTTATCTTAGGAATCTTAATTATTCTCCCATTAAGTGGAGATAAATTTGATTGACTTTCGAACAACATTGATTTATGTTTGCGACATGGCTTTTTTTTAAATCCTTTATATTAACTCGTGGTATCTCACATGAACACATATCCTACCTGAACATATATCCTACCTGAGCACATATCCTACCTGAGCACATATCCTACCTGAACACATGTCCTACCTGAACACATGTCCTACCTGAACACATGTCCTACCTGAACACATATCCTACCTGAACGCATATCCTACCTGAACACATATTCTACCTGAACACATATCTCACATGAACACATATCCTACCTGAACATATATCCTACCTGAGCACATATCCTACCTGAACACATATCCTACCTGAACACATATCCTACATGAACACATATCCTACCTGAACACATCCTACCTGAACACATCCTACCTGAACACATATCCTACCTGAACACATATCCTACCTGAACACATATCCTACATGAACACATATCCTACATGAACACATCCTACCTGAACACATCCTACCTGAACACATCCTACCTGAACACATCCTACCTGAACACATCCTACCTGAACACATATCATACCTGAACACATATTTTCCTCCTGTACTTAAGATCAGGTCCGTATGGGGCGAAGGCGATGTCCCTGCCTCCCATACTCATCAGGTCCAGTGAGGGAATCTTGGGCTTGTTGGCGAAATCGTCGCCTCTCTGGATGTACGCTTCTGTGAGGCTCTCGATGGTGTTGAGTATAAGCCATGGGCGGAGACCTGAGTAAAACATCACGACAGGCCCAAACTGCTCTTTCCATTCCATGGACTTTTTCGTCAACGTTGTGTCTGATGAAGGAGGTTTTGTGGTGACGCCAATGTTAGACAAGGTATTTGTTCAACTGGTGTCTGATGAACTAGGTTTGGACAATGTTCGACAAGGTGTTTATTTGTTCAACTGGTGTCTGATGAACTAGGTTTGGACAATGTTCAACAAGGTGTTTATTTGGTCAACTGGTGTATGATGAACTAGGTTTGGACAATGTTCGACAAGGTGTATATTTGGTCATCTGGTGTCTAATGATTAAGGTTTTAGGAATTAGTCACAATTTTTTCCAACACCACCATCCGATAAACTTTTTGTTGACATTGCCCTGCCAGACTTTCCCAAATCTCTCCAGCGTGCCAAAAAATAACATCATTTAAAACGAAATTTTAGTTATGAATAATCATTATTGTTTGTTGTTGTTTTTTCAGCGTGCCTACGAAATGCCAGATATGGTACTAATTTTCCCTTGATATTTGATACGTTAAATTATAATTCATTGTGATCTTGAAATTAGACCATCCCCAAAGAAAAAAAAGAAATTACAAAGAAAACTTTACATTTCGTTGGAAAAATACAGTTTGTTGGGGGGGGGGAGAGCCACCTGAATGCCACAAAGTGAACATTACACGTAATAAAATCTGGTATTTTAGTCTTCGAAAGGATAAACCGGTTCCTTAGACAGCAGATCAGCTACCTTCATACATGTTGGGTGGCCCAAAAGATGAACAGCTTAGGAAACGTATGGGGATATGCTGTCCAAGAGAATGAAATTTCAACATTCGGTGAATATCAAAGACATATTATTACTCTTTCTTAATGACTTTGTTCCTTTTTTTATATTTATTGTGTACATTTTTTAAAATTAAGTTTTGTGGGATTGTTTGGGTTTTTTTACACGCTTTTATTTAAGTCACACTGTTTGTATCCGTCAAATCTTGTAACGTAAAATTAAACCACTTCTGATGGTCCTAGAGATCTCAAAATTTTACCATAGATAGATCTTGGATAACAATGCATTGTATCAAAATTTCAGATCGATCGGATGTGCCATAATTAAATTGATGCATTTTAATCTTAGGAATTAAAATAATTTCTCTCCTCTCGCACTTCAATCTCGTAGACCAACCTTTAAAGTCCAACATATTTCCAAACAATGGCCAAGTTTTGGGGCCCGGGGGCAAGCGGAGCTTCGTCCTGGTCAACATCCGGTAGACCACAGCACTGAGGATGGCGATGGTCACCAGAAGGACGACTGTGGTGCCACCAGTGATGACGTCAGTAAGGGTGGTAAACATTGTTTAACGTCGAGGGGGCTTCTTTTGGGTTAGAGCTTAAGGAGAAGTGCCTAGAAAAAATATTGGCAATTTTACATTAACATTTTACGTTAGAGATTAGATTATTGGGCTGGGGATGACGTGATTAGTTACATGATATTATATATATATATATATATATATATATATATATATATATATATATATATATATATATATATATATATAACCCCCTTTCCAGTCCATGACGGACTATGGGGCAAATGAAGTAGCATTCACAAGTTTTATTTAGCCACCACTAACGAGCAAGGGATTTTGTGGCCAGCACAATGCCCCGTGGGCCATGCCAGCACGAAGAATAGAACCAGTGACTCTCTTCTACCTCGTTACGGCAGTCCAGTGTGCTACCGCTAGACCACCGCGGCCCAAATTTATTATATGTAGAAAAATGGAAAATGGACACCAAAAACACTGATGTAAATTGGAGACCGCCCCGGGCGACAAAAGATCTAGCTACGCCACTGCTTTAACCTTCAAGTACATCGTTCCCATGCACAGTCATACAGGTTCCGTGTTGTTGTTCCAGTGACGGGCCTGTTTTTTTCTAAGTAGGTCAAACTCTCACAAAATAAACTCGGAATAAAACGTTTTACTCACGTTCAGTATGAAGCACCCTGAAACCGACTGTGTAATTCTTCACGGGAGAATCAGCCCTACGTGAAATGTAACAACGTTATTTCCCCTCTTCACCAACGGATGTCGCATCAGTTCGTAGTGTCTTCCTCAGTCTGTCAACAACTGAGCTCCAATGCATTTCCCCCGTAACTGTAACAGTAATGGGAGATTCGGGCCAAAGTTTGCCTTGTGAGTTCTGACAACATGATTTAAACACGCAAATACAGTAAACTGTGGGGTGGGGCGTGGATAACGTTTAGGTGGGTAGCGTCCGTGTGGCGGGTTGATGTATGTTTGTGTACAAGCTCGTACATTGATAACAGCTACTGCCTCTTAGTTCGTGCTGTGACTTGGGCTTGTTAGAAGTGTTACGTGTGCTTTTGAAGCTCAATAACTCAGCGTTTGTCTACTTTCTCAATGATTTACAGTTCTAAAATATATATTTCTCACTCTTAAAACGATTAAACGCTATAACAGTTTTTCTCTTAAAAGAATTTTTAAAATCAAAAAATTCTAATGCGTTTATTGACACAAGCCAATTTCAGATTATTATTTTATCACAGCAGTTCGCATTCCTAGCATCCTAGCTACCGTCAGCACATTATCAACCTACCGTCACATCTATCTATCTATCACCACAGCTAATGTCACATCTATCTATCTATCTATCATCACAGCTAATGTCACATCTATCTATCTATCTATCATCACAGCTAATGTCACATCTATCTATCTATCTATCTATCATCACAGCTAATGTCACATCTATCTATCTATCATCACACTAATGTCACATCTATCTATCATCACAGCTAATGTCACATCTATCTATCATCACAGCTAATGTCACATCTATCTATCAATCATCACAGCTACCGTCACATCTATCACTGATTACCCCGATAATACAGGTTTTATTGTCATTTAAATTTTATAGTTTCAGCCTCAGCTTTGATTTGAACCACATTACATTGTTTGCATGACATTCTTCTGTCTTAACCACCGAGCCAGCGATTACAAATATACTATCGAATCTTTTCTCAAATTAATTTGGAATTGTTTTAAATACTTCCGCATTAATTTATTTTGATGTTTATTACATTACTTTGTTATTATATATATAATTTATTTTTTTAAGTAATGCAGCTTCTGTAGATTTTTCGTGGAAAATAACTTTTTATGCAATAGATCACACTGATGGAGATGATCTAAGTTAAATAGTATTTCCCGACGCGGTGGTCGAGTGGCAGCGCACTGGACTGTCGTACCGATGGTCATGGGTTCGAATCCGTGTGAAGGCAAGGGTTTGTTCCCGGGGCCTAGGGCGTCCCTGAGTCACCCCGCTCCGAATGGGCACCTAACACTACATGTAGTTAGGCGGCTGGGTAATGCGTGGAACCCACAAAGCCGTGGCCTGTGAACGCTGCATCACTTGCCAACAGATCATCTGTCATGGTCTGTGGACGCAACTATCTTCTGCATAGAAGGAGCGTCTGTATAGATAAGATAAGATAAACAATTTCCCCCTTTCAGGTAAACAAAGTGACAATGGACATTTCATATCAGGGACTCCTTTGAACGTCCGGGCCAGACTATATATCGTGGGGAAACTCTAAACTTTTTATTTTGATGACTCACTTTTCGACACACATCATGTCACAACGCAGTAAGCAAACGTTGTACCAGTAATCCATTTTTTTTGTCAAATTACCCAAGCCCGAGACATTTTCATATTAAAGGCCCTTGCTACATTTTTTTTTAAAATCGTTAGCTATTTTCAGGTTTGCAGACCCCGTCCAACCTTTTAAAGTGCTCCCCAGCTTTCTCAACCACACTGCAGATCTGGCATAGGATTTTAAAATTCCATTTCCAGGCTTCTTTAATATTTTCATTGTCTTGTCGACGTAAAACTGAGATAGCATTATTAATCAACAGTAAAACCAAACAACTAACAATTGATAAATTCAATTGGTTTTAAAACGATAAACACCAAAATGGTCTTCCTTTCTATTACAATATCAAGATATCATCATTGGCTTTACTAGGATACCAACAAACCTAGAACAATATGCTTGAAGAATATTGTTAAGTTTAATATCATTGCTAGCCAATTGTCTTATTGAGGCACCTATCCTATTAACTCGTGAAGGATTCCGGATTCAACGCATCCGGTTCTGTCGTCAACTTTTTCAAAACGCTTGTAAACACGTTTTCTGACTTGCTAGAGAGCTGAAATTTTCACAGCAGGTTTGGCTTGTGGGGAGGATAAAGCTATTAAATTTTCAGATCGATCGAATGTACCGTAATGAAAATAATGTATTTTTAGTTTATCTCTATATGTAGCGGCAAGCTTTTGGTGACATTTTACGCGTCCCGCTGAGTTAAGTTCAACCATCCGTGACCAAAACTTTTCCCGTTTTACAACGGGTATTTAAGGCAATCTCAGTCTGTAAATGTTTGTCGCGTTTAAGCATGATAAATACTTTTTAGTTATGTCTCATATATAAGGGATTTATAGTCAAAAACTTTGTTTTTACGGGGTTGTTTAATTCAATCCCTTATAGGCCTATTAACTTCACCGTCGTCTCTTGGGTTCGCAGGCGGTCGGTCGGGCGGAAAAACAAAAGTCAAAAATGACACACTTCCAGTGATGCATAGTCGTGTTGTGTATATGATATATGTAGTGTGTATAGAAAATTATTCCAGATAGAACAGGCGAATTCATAGAATGTCTTATATAGACAATCTATGTGTTGTGAAAAAAATATTTTTTTCTGCTAAGTGGATCAGCGCACATATGGAAAGGAGTTAAGAAAATGTAAGTTTATATTTATAGAAAATGTCAAATTTTGCTCACAAATTTCGTCTCTAGATAAACTTGGCTAACAGGACATTTAACAGGACTTCATGAATGAAATTAAATTTTACCAATTTTTTGTTAACAAGTAAAAGTAGAATATAAAATGAACAAAAAAAAACTTTTTGAAAAGAATGAGGCCCAGCTGCATTGAGGACTGTAGAATCCCCCATGAAAAAGCAGAAAATAATTTTTTAGTCACAAACTAAGTAGTCACACAGGGGGACTCAGAACTTTTGTGTTAGTTGATCAAATTTTATATCTCACATTAAATCCCACAATCGATCACAATAAATATCAATAAAACTTAGAGTTCTGAGTCCCCCTGTGTGACTACTTAGTTTGTGACTAAAAAAAAGTATTTTTATAATCTTAAACCACAAACATCTTAGTCCATAAAGTACGTCATGCTCCAGAGGGGGGAGGGGGTGTAAGAAAGTGTGACAGTTTGTGACAGGGGAGGGGGGGGTCCGGCCATGTGTGACGTCACGGTGTTTTATATTAAATTTTAATTATATTGTTAATAAAAAAACATTTTGTTCGAAAGTGTGACGTACTTTAGGGGGGATTTTTGTCCGAGATCTGTGACAGTTTGTGACAGGGGGAGGGGGGGGTAAAAATGGTCAAAAATAGCGTGACGTACTTTATTGACGGCCCCTTAATGAAATGTTAATGTTACGTTCTGAAGCACATTGCCAAATCTATATTATACTCCTTGTTATAATATTACCCTTTCGATTTTGACAATTTGTTACCACGTAATTAATAATTATAACACACTAATATACAGTTTTCATTTATTTTTATTTATTTTATTTATTAATTTTTTTAATTATTTTTTTGTGTGTGTGTGCCCAATATTACCCAAAAGTTTTTTTATGAATTCTTTTAAACATGCGATAGTTTACGGCAATGTAGTCTAATTTTAATAATATTTCTAATTTTAACCAGTTTAGAGAGTTTTATAAGACTGTTTACTGTCACTGTAACCAGCTTATTGTTGTTGTTGCTGCTAGTCAACACATGATGGGTAACTCTTACCTACAGAGTCGTTGCCGCTTCTATGTTTTTTTTCCTTCCAGGTCATTATCATTGATTTATAAAACTATCTGGATATTTTATTTTATTTTTATTCAGGGGTTTAAAAAAATATTTAAAAAATAGTATTTCTAATTTAAAAGCTAGCTGAAAGTATAACTGAAGTAAATGTTAATTCCCTCTAGACAATGAGCCTTGGATCTCCAATGGCATCACTAGTGACTAGAGTGTGTCTCATCAAGACAACATCCACATTCACATACAGTTCATTATTTAAACTCACAGAGAAGCCCCTATGAGGTGGCAAGTTTGACATGCACCCCAGGCCACGTGCCTGAGGGGTACTCGCGCAAGTTCACACATACTGCTAAGGCCACCTCTTTCCGATCCCCCCACCCCCACACACACAATCTTCGATTTTGTACTGATGCTCTGATTACCTCTGGGTGTCGCTCATGTTTCGGCCGTGGCATGCTCGGATAAAGCTTCCGTACCTACAAGAGGCCATTTGGTCATCGAGATCAAGGGTCGGTCATCTTGTGGCTTTGCCACGCCCGTCTCTGATAAGATCCCTGTCATTTCGGTGGTGCGCGGCCCCATTGTGACAAAGCTTCATTGCTGCCGTTGACTGCCTAAAAAATTGCATTTACCGTTGATGCCTCGCACCAGCTTCTGGCACTGCGCCCGATTCTTCCTCAATGTACGACCCTCTAATTTGGAAGATTACATAAGCTCACAGTAACCGCTGATAAACCCAATCTTGCACAAAGCACAAACCCGTCGTATATAACTGTATATATTACAGACGCCCCTGCTTTACAGAAGAATAGTGCGTCCTACGCAATGGTTTCTGTCTAGTCTTGCATGACAATGAGATCTGTATACGCTCGTGTTGTTGTTTTAGATCTTACATAGCAGCTAAATAATTTTATTTAATTATTTTTTTATTAATTTCTTCGCTAGAGAAGGCGTTTGGGCGACACTTCAATGTTGTTATTAATTGATTACTGATAAGTCTCCTGATTGGAGTTATCACCCTTGAATTTTATTTTCAGCATGCTACAGTTCATGGAATCTGGCCTTGGTCGTCCCCCTCCCTCACCCACCCCCACGCAGTACTTTTCAGTGTAGGTAACACATATTCTTATCTTGAGTGGGTTAACAAGTGGCATTCGCGTGTTTCAGAGGCGTCACTAGAGGGGCGTTGGGGGGTGCGGACCGCACCGGATGACAAGAGGGGTCAGACCAAAATGTAAAATTATGTATGTTCCCGTCATTTGGCACTGGCAGTATCTTTCGAGGTCTTTGTAGTAAGTCATGAGGGGGTGACACCATGACCCACCGCACTGGGTGACACCAACCCTAGTGACGCCTTTGGGGGGTGACACCATGACCCACCGCACTGGGTGACACCAACCCTAGTGACGCCTCTGGTGTGTTTCCCGTATGAGGATCAGCTGTAACTTATTCCTGCTCCTTGTTACATTCTGTATCAACTGCATTCACTGCGTCCAACGAAAGATTTCACTTTTGAAGAAATACTGCACAATCACGTCATCGGTAATTTCTGTCATTATCCCTTCAAGGCGTAGTGTGTCTTCAAAGATGCGTTGTGAGTAGGGCGTCCACCCAGGGAACCAGGCCAAAAAGGATTAGCGGGGGAAAAGGGGGTGGGGTCAGTATCCATGAATGTATGTGTTGTCCTTTTCTCACCAAACGCTGGTACTTAAACTTTTTAACATATACTGGGCACTCTTTAAAATTAGCTGATATTTTCTTAAAATTAAGTGGGTTTTTTTTTGTTTTTTCTCTGTTTTAAGTGGGATGGGAGGGGAGATTTAGTTATTTATTACTCGAGTTCAGCAAACTAATAAGTTTAATCATAGCGATACGTCAAAAAAAAAGGTATTTCTAATGTGTTTTTTACAGGTTCACAGTGGCAACACTTACAGTCTGGAAGTTGTATGTATGTTAAGGTGCTGAGCCGGCTAGTGATATTAAATAACAATCAATAATGTTAACGTCATATGATCAAGGCCTTTTAGTTTAGATAAAATTTAAGCCCATAATTAGCTTCGATATTGAAATGGGAAATAAACCAAACAAATCCAAAGGCAACCCCGATGACATCAAAGCTAAAGGTAATTGAAATAAGTCTTTGAAAATTCGAGATTTTATTTTTTATTGTACATTTTCATTATAAACAATTTGGTAAAAGCAAGTTAAGAGAACGGTGTACTCGACAAATGGTATTTTGGGCTGCTATATTTGTTAGGTTTTTTTTTCTATTAAATCTATTTTAATTTCCAAAATAGACAACTAAACCTAACCCAGACCCTAAAACTAAAAGGATTATTAACAAAAAAAACTCCTGTGTGAGTGGTTTTTATTAGTCACTTGGCAAAATAGCCAAATAATATTTGAGTTTATGGAAAAATAAGGAAACCTTAGCCTCCCCCCCTCCCACACACACACACAGGGGTAGTGAGGGGAGGGCAAGGGGTGCATAAGCCCCATACCAAATGTCAAATGTAGGCTTACAATTTCAATGTCACAATAAAATAATAAGTGAACAAGTGTAAGATGATAATTTAAGGGGCACCAATTTTAATGTTTGTCCCTGGACCCTGGACACAAAATATCCTTGCTTCACCTCTTAATTTTCGACAAAGAAAATTTGAAAGAAATTCTAAACTAAATAATCACATGATTTATTTCTGCCCCATTTAGCTATTCCTATAATAATTTTGTGTTATAAAAGAGTAGATTAAAGGGTGCCTTTGCACTGTCACTGTTTTAGAAAAATAATATATGTGCGACAATGTGCGTAATGACCAAATGTGGGGCAAATGAGTATGACGTATTGCAGCATAAAACTATCTTGACTATAGTAATCACGAAACCATTTATACTTTTTGCTTAGAAACCTCCTTTATTATAAATTGTAAAATCTTTTCACATGTATCTATTACCTAAGGAGACAGCAAAGATAAAAAGTCACAATCACAGCCAGCTCAAGAAGAAGTTGATGGTAAGTTATCTATCTCAAGCTACGACAGCCATTTTTAGGATTTTTTTCTCTCATGTCATTTTTATTAGGGGGGCTGGGATTATATAGTTCATTTCAATGGGTACATTTTGTAAACGCCTGTTGACATTTTTTTGAAATACTCATCAATATACATATCATGCTTGTGATGTAAATTGTTTAATGGGACAATGTTTTTTGGTGGATTTTTAGATGATAATTTAAAGAAGATTTAAACAACTTGACATTGACGGGTAGTTGGAATGAAATGGAGGCAGTGAGAGTTGTTGTTTTTTTAAATTCTCGCATTCATTATTTTATGTTTTCATTGTTACTGTAATAAAATTTAATAACTGTAGTCTCTTTTAATAAAATATTATTTTTTAAAGTTATGTTATGAAAATATTGGATAGCCTTAAAATTTATACATTCTAATTCAAATTCTAAATTATGTACCAAATATTCCTGATATATCAGTCAGTATATAAATAAAGGGCATCATTGTATAACTAGTCTGCATGATATCAGAAAGTTTGCTTTGCTTCATGGCAAACAGATTACACATAAGCATCTTTTGAAATATGAAAGTGTGAAGCTTTAGGACTGTAGAGATCATTAGAGATTAGTTATGGTAACCATAGCACTAGTAACCATAGCACCAGATCTTTTTTTAATCATTTTTAAAACTTGATTCCATCTTTTTAGAGGAGGCCCAAGCTTTTATTCAACTGAAGCTTATCAGAGAATTTCCTTCCGGCAGCGAAGAGCAGTGTTCAATGGATGTCCAGTTAAATATGTTGGTATGTTCATTTATGAATTGCAGTGCCACTGGTTAGGAAATAGGCTTTTAGATTATCAGATTAAAATACATAAGCCTATATCGAAATATAAAAGATTTCTAAAAGTCAGTTTCTATAATTACTCACTATCATGGAGCTCAAATCTTTATTAAGCCATGACTCGGGGATATGTCAGTCCTTGATATTTAAAAGATAAAAATTGCAGTGGGGTGAAAAATTATTGTTTAATAATTTAACTGTTAGTTTTCATAGGACCAACACAGGCTTTACTTTAAAATTAGCTCAAATATTTTAAACTTTAAAAAAAATTTATATTATTCTCCAGCCAAAAACGACAAACAATATTTACAAATCTTTTTAACAAAGGAAACATTATGCACATAACACGTTTATTTTTTTAAGAATCTAGGGTTTTTCTAATGGTAATATTACTTCAACAGACAAAGCAAATATTACCTAGAGAATTTTATTTATTTTTTTAAAAGCTATTATTGCAGTAATTATCTTGCGAGTGTCAAACATATGCTGTGTCTGAAAATCCGGCTTCTGCTTCTCATTATGTGTATTAGAATTTATTTTATTTGTGGAGTAAAGACCCAACATCCAACATAAAAATAATATGCCCTCTGGACCGAGCCAAAATTTAACTTTTCTAATTTGACCAAGAAAATTAGTGTGATTTTTTAAATTTTTAATAGGGTGTTATTTAAACTACAAGATGTTCAATAAGGAATTGTGTACCCCACTTTTGTGACCACTGTTGATGTTGTTCTTATGTAGAACTACTCATTATTATAAAAGTTGAACTTACGTTTTGCTCTATAGATAGACCACAGCATGTTTGTTAACTTTCTATTATTCATCAAAACATTTTCAAATTTGCATTTTAAAAATTTTAACACTCTCTGTTTCAACTTAATCACTCCGGACTTAAAATGCAATTTTATCCAGCAACTAGATTGTAATCTTGCTTTTGGTGATTTCCACAGGAGAAGAGCCAGTTTTTATTTATTTAATTTTTTTTATATTTTTTTTTACAGGTGACTGATTTCTTAACAGACCTTCAAATGAAATTTAATATTCCAGCAGAGAGGATCTTGATTTATCGTCACAATGGCAACGCCCCTTTGCCCAATAGAAAAACATTGTTTGAGCAGGGGTTAAAAGATGGTGATATACTGCGTGTTACAGATGGTTCTTTAAAATAATAGAAAGTGAAACCAAGGTAGCTTTTGGTCAGGCATTCTTTAATTTAGAGTGCTGATAAGGTTTGTTATTCACCTTTTAATAATAGTATAGATATATTTTGTTAATGTTGAAATCCTGTTTGAAAAAAATACATTGTTTATAAACTAAATATTATATTAAAATTTTTGGCTGATGCTGTAGATGAAACGAATGTTAGATTGTGTTAAAATGGGATTTCTATTGTAAATTAATTTTTTTCAATTTGGTTTTTCAACATAAATTCCCAGCCATTGAAGCTGTCCCTGATAAAACTGAAATTATTCATACAGAATGATTGAATAGAATTTATCATGACAGGATTTTAACATGGTCATTGGTCATGAAATATTTAGTGACTATTGAGGTGTCTGTTTCTACCCTGGTGTTAGTCTTAGGGCTACTGAAGATTTATGGTGTGGACTCTTTGAAGAATTCCTTAATGCTGTTCATCTACCACCATCATGGTCTTCATCTATCTCCCAGAATGGAGTGCCTGCTAGTTTAGGCTTTTACTGTAGGTTGTTTTTTTAGATACTCTGCACAGGCGTCGAGTTAAAAATGATTTTCTGGTGAGCCACATACCACTTGCTCTTAGGCCTTGTGTCCTATATCCTGATAGTCGATCTTTCTTTCTGAGCCCCGAACTAAAATGTTCGAAGTAGGTGCGAATAGAAAGCCTGGCCATTGTCTGGATCTTCATTTCATTGTGTTGTCTTTTTATAATACTTACTCAAATCAACTTAGTTGAACAAAGTCCCACAATACTTATACTCTACCCGGTGATTTTCATGCTTCTAAGCCTGCATGGCTCGTTGTTTTATATACCTAATGGTAATTTTGAACCCTCTTAATTATTTTATACATGCCTTTCTGTGAAAGTGGTTGGTTTATTTGAAATTTTATAAATTAAAACTTTAACTATACAAGCCCCACATTTCAGGTGTAACCTTTTTTACAAATAAGACTGAATATTTGTAATGAGTTGTAATGAGTTGTTGCCATGTAATTTAAATGTCTCCATGTTTTGTGTTTGTATTCTTTTTTATTTAATGTGTGTATGTATTACTAGGAGTTAGGTGCTCTTACCATTACTTTTAATGTTATGGATTTGCTCACTTTCATTTACATTGAAAATATTTTACCATGCCCTCTGAACCAGATGAAAAACTGTTTATGTTTTTATTTTACAACAGGAGACCGCATGATTAATTTTTAATTAATTTTTCATTTTTGGCCCTGCATGTACTGCTGGATTATTTATTACCCACCATGCCTTAAGCACTTGGATGTCTTTTCTAGTGATCATGTCTTGATGGGGGGGTTAATTGCTGTGACAAGTAGCAGTTGCAACAACTAAAGTATTATTTATTATACACCCGTTGGAAAGTACTACAATGACCTGATGAGTTCCTTGGTCAACTGTTATTTCGAGTCTTTCACATTTTTAAAAATATTTTATGCACAAGTCAGTATCTGACAGGCTTCACTCAAAAATTAAATGCTTTGTCATTTCCCTAGTGGTATATTTTGATACGATGTTGCCTTTTGACATTGAGAGAATTTCAAGTTAAATGCAGAAGAAAGGTCCATTGAATACTTGTGATAATAAAATGTTGTTCAACATCTTTACAAAATGAATGAAATAATATTACCCCAAAGACTATATCTTTGCTTTTGAAATTTTATGAAGAATGTTGATGCTGATTTGAATTGTTTTTAATAATAATTTATGACACAGGAGACGGGCAACATACAGCCAGTCAGTTGGGGGATTTAATTCAGCTCGCAAACATTCCGGGAACTGCATTATCGTTTTCATAACCATACAAATTATTACTATAAAAAAACATTGAAAATGAAGTGTCAATCTCTAATAATTAATATCACAGATGATTAATTAATTATTATTATTATTAAAGGGGTCCTCGGGTTACGACGTTGATCCGTTGTTAAGAAACTTCGCAACCTGAATTTCGGTATGAGTTGGAACATTACAAAATATATATATTTATACTGTTAAGTACTGTACGTACAGTGCTATAAAAAGTGTACCAGTTAATGACATAAAAAGTATTTAAAAAAGAGAAAACATTTCCTTACTACATGAATTAAAGTATATATTAATTTAAAAAAGAGACGGAATGATGCGTAATATTATTTTTTATTCTTTTATGGGGGCATGTTCGTAACCACGAAACAGCGTAAGTCGGGACCGACGTAACCCGAAGACTCCCTGTATTTGCAAACTAATCTGGGAGTCATTTATCAAAGCCCATCTACTAAAATGTATATTAAAATATTGTCAGAAATCATGGGGGGAGTGGAGGTGGAACTGTCAGAGTCAAGAGTGGTATATGCCTTCTAAAACACCTAGCAGTATTTCTAAGCTCTTTAATCTGGTAGATATTTTATATGCTTCTATTCACGCTACTTGTTTCTTTGTTGAAATAATGAATGTTAATATGTTTGCACTCAGACTTATGATTGTGTTTGTCTTTATGAGTATCTGAAGGTTAGAAGGGAGACAGCTCATTGGTTGCCTCGAGAAACAGATTTAATTCCAAAGACTTTGATGAATCAAACTTTTTAAAATATTCAGTGAAACAGCAACTAAGATTACTAAGAACTTTGTTTACTTGTGCCATTATTCATTAATATTTTTTTAAAAACTTTATGTTAACTTGTACCAGTCATGAAATAAGGACTTGCATGTTGACTTGTAGAAGTCTCAATAATATGCAAAAAACTTTGTTAATTTGTACCAGTTTTAGAATATACATTATACAAGTACAAGAACTTTATTTTAATTTGTCCCCTGTTTTTACGACATAAAAACATAAAGTCATTTTTGCACTGATTTTAATAAAATATTATTAGGTTTTTGTCATCTTTTACCAAAATGAATTCAATGTCAACTTTGCACCAGTTTTATTTAATAAAAATATGATTTATGTGTTAACCTGCAACACTTAACATTATGTGAGAAATTAGTGTAATTCTTTTTTTAACAGTATGTCTTTGATGTTGATATCTAAATTTTTGTGTCCCAGATTTTCATGTTCATTCAATCATTCCACCTGATGAAGTCATAAGTATATGCTAACTAAAATCTATTATAATGTTCTACATTATATGCAAACTTATGACATTCTGATGAACCTCCAATGGGTTAAAACTTATTAATAAAAACATGCAGTTTATCAACAACAGCAAACGCTATTAGCAAGTTTTGAATATTTATTTGATACATTTAAAACATGATGCTTGGCTGGAATTTCATTTCAGGCACAAAAAATACATACAGTGAAAGCATTAATATTTTAGGGCACATTTTTTTTTAGAAGTCTTCTATCTAATTTAAACATTAATTCTCACTGCATCTGAGCATTAGTAATGGCAACACCACAAAAAATTATAGCACAATTTAATTTAAGTTGCAGGAAGAATTAATTTATAAATGTATATTTTGAGAAATTCTGGTGAAAGTGCAAGTTCGAGAAGTATATTTTTAACCCATTAAAAAATAAACATCAAATATGTAATAGACATGCCGCTCTATTTGATTGTGTCTTAAAAATATTTTCCCAAAACTTGCCTTCAGTCCACTGTTACTGAATGTAAATGTTTACACTCCAGCTTACCAGACAGAATGATGTAGTATGCAGCCACATAATCAGAATAATCAGATTTAACTTGTTCAGACAAACATGCGTGCGTTGGAAATCACTGCTTTCACTTTCAACAATTAAATTTCTCTTGAATAAATTTGTAGTAGAACAAAGCACTAACAACTTCATTTGTACATTTAAAAAAAACGTAATTAAGATAAAAATCTATTTACAGTTGTATCATTAAGGTAAAATCTATGTACAGTTATAACAATCATTTGGTTTGAAAACAATATTACTTTTACACCTTATTCACATCTAGTTCTAAATAGGGTGGAGTAAATGTATCATCACATCCGCTTGCATAGTCTGAACTTATTTCTAAGCTTTATATCTGAGTTTTCTGCTCCAAATGTCATCTATGGAGCTATAGCATTTTAAAGTTCTTTCATGTTTTTTTAACAAATGTTTTCTTTAATTCTTATTTTTTTCTTCTTCTAATATTGTAGTTGTAGTAGATTTAATTCGCATAGATATTTTACGAAAAAAAATTAATTATGAAAAGTGAGAGATTGAATTTTTAATAATGGCTGCCCAAGTTTATCTGAAGGTGTGGCCATTAATTAGGTCACTTACAAACAAGGTAACTCTACTTAGTTTATTTTGACAAATGTATTAAGAAATTGAAAATGATTAAATTGATACTCTGAAAAAAATCTGATACTATTTCTGAAGTCATTTTTTAACGAATGTGTGTGTTAGAAATATTAAAATTAACTAAAAAGCTATGAAACATTACTAGATATTAATGGTCTATCAAAGTTTTACAAGTCATCCAGTTTTTTTAATGATTATTATTAACTGGTATGAATATTGAGCATTTTTATAGGTAAATAATGGGGTTTTTTTTTAAAGGGTTGGGGGGGGGGAGGGGGGGGGAGAGAGAAATTTTGATTTATTTAGTTAAGTATCTAATAAGGGGTTAAAAAAGAAGTTTCTATTGACTTGTTAAAATGAGTATAAAGTAATAGCATTCATAGTTTTTTTTTATCCATTGAGGAAATTTAGTAATGTTTGCCTTGCCCTTTCTTTAATGAATATTTTACAAGCAACTCCATAAAAGATTAATTATGAAACTAAATTATTACCCCCCAAAAATACATCATTAAAACAAAGAAGAAAAATTCACTCTGAAACATTTGTTAACACAGCTGAAAGTAGTAACAACAAAAACCTGGTACATGAATATACAGGAAATTTTCTGTTGCATGTGCTGTTTGACCTGTTGACAGGATGTAGCACAGAGCCACTCTGCTTCACAGCTTACAGTCTCAACAAGATGCAAGCAGTAACACGCCACAATACATCTGGTGATATTTTTGTCTGTTAGTCACAGGATATAATTTTGATAGTCAACAACCATGATAATGATGCCATTGCATGTGCCACCACAATTAAATGTGTATGACATACAGCATATAAAAAAAAAGTATGACAGCCAATAATATGAGGTTGCACAATTAAAAGTAAGTCAAATTCAAGAAAGAGTCACTATAAAATCTCCATAAAGTCAGTGAGTGTATAAATGCAAAAATATATAAATGTTGCTATTTCCTTTTAATTCAGACCAGAAAAAAAAAGAACGGAGTTTGAGAGCCTGGAGTGGGCATTCTAAGGTCTTTATTTAATACAGCATTTACTGCCATAGTAAGAAAATGAAGGGCAATAACTAAAGGGCAATCATTTCACTATTTTAGTCATAATTATGCAACATTACAAAACAAATCTACACTAAGTATTCTGACCACATTATATATATTTGAATCGCCATACCACTTAGCGATTTAATTTAAAAAACATAAAAGTTTACTTTTAAGAAACACAAAGTTGATTCAGCCCAAACTAATATTTTTTTAATTATTTTTTTTTAATGGTAACTTTCCCATGAAGGTTCTCAAGCTCCACAAAAGGGCAGCGGTAGTTGATTTCAAGATGATGGCTGGCAAAAACCTACATGTATATAAAATACAGGAAGCTGGTTAACTGATACACGACAACCATCCTCCTTAGCAGTAAAGGGGGGAAAAATACATAAAATTATATTGATAGAAAAGTAAACCAAAACTTGATATGCATTTGATACAGAAAAAGAACAACGTAATTAAAATGAAGACTATGAAAGCAGGAGAGTTTCTCTAGGACAGCATAAACATTCTTTATTAATATAATTTCTGCAAACAGTCTTCCTAGTCTCACATGTAAATATATGTCCAAAAATATTGTTATTATGACACACAAAATGGCCTGAGGTTAAAGCTAAGGTACGGAAGATGTCATTTCTAAAAATTATCAGAACAATTGTCTCTAAATTATATCAAATAAAACTATATCTTGGTCTTTCAACCTTTTTTTAGATGAGTAGGATCAATTTGAATATAAGAAAAGATAGCATTAATATAGTTTTGTTTTTTTTTAAAGTAATTCTCATATTTGGGGTTCATTTGTTACAAAGACTCTAAATTACAACTAAATCTTAAACGCTATTTTGTTTTACAGCTCAAGAGATTCATATGATGAGGCATTTATCATCAACTTAACACCCAGATGTACGCGTTTTAGAAGATAACTTTTTTTTTAATTTATTGATAAATTAGTTGAGACCAATGTTCCCTTTAAGCTGCGCCGTTGCGCGGCCGCGCAGACATCTGACTGACACCGCGCGGCAGTTTAAAATTACCGCGCTGCAATTTTTGTAAAAATTTACACACAAAAATGGATGCTGCGCAACTTTGCACACAAATGTTTTCTCTTTGCACGCGGACCAACGATCCTTAGAGGGAACATTGGTTGAGACTTAAAAATGTTTAGACTAAGAAAATAAACCAAAACAGAGTAGAAAAAATATAGATAGAAACTTAAGAACACAGGCAGTAGAGAAGCCAGCATGGCAACATGTATACAACCTCTGGTGCTATTACTTTAAAAGTGAACTTAACTTTAACCAAATTGAAACAATCACGTTTGGTAAGAAAAACTCGACACTCATTAAAATATTTACAGGGTATAAAGCATGAGACATTCACATCAATGTGGCTCCATAGCTAATTACTCTGAGCATTTTATTTCTGATTGGATAACATGTAGACATAATCATTGCCAGTTTTTTTTTATGTTAATAAGCAAAACACACTTTGTTTTGCAAGAAAAAATTTAAAAAATAAACAATTATTTTTAAGAACCTTATTGATCCCTATATTAAACCAATGAATATTTTATTGATTGGAATCAGGCCTGGGCAGACTTGAATAATATAAAAATATGCACCCATTCTGAAGTAGCTCTACCAATAGGATGTAGCGAATATCAGAAACAATGTTCAATTAATTCAACGAAATTATATACGAAATTTTCATATTAAGGGAATTACAGTAAAAAAATTAAAAGAAAATCAAATTGTGATAAAAATTATTTACAACAATTCTGAGGAATAAACGTAATGGTAATTACAAATGGGATGTAAGGCATTAAACTGTATATGTTTCAAGTCGGATGTAAAAATGGATATTCAGTAAGAGTTGTATAGAGCTATCAAGAGACTAGTAAGCAGGTTCGGAATGTTTAGAGGAAAAAATGAATGTGCAGCTTGACATGGCCAACACATTTCTATTGTAAATGGTTAAACAACACAGCATCTTGATGTTTACCCATGTTACATTAAAGACCACACACACACAAAAAACAACTACTAAATCATTATAAAAATCAAGTCTTTGATAAAACATAATATCTAGATTGTATATATAAAACTGTGTTCTTGTACATATATATATATATCAGTTATAAAACTGCTGAGCAAAAACAGTAACACAATCTGGTATAGTTAGTTCATCTGAAACGACATGCAAAGTTAATGGCAAGTCCAATACAAGACACAGGGTTTTAAATCAAAATCAGAAAACACTGATCAAGAAAAGTTTTGAGAATTTAAGATGAATCCAGGAGTTAAAACATTTGAAAAGTTCACCTTGATAGCATATGACAGACCAATAGATTTCTTTACTTAAACTTTGACATAGAGAATGGCAGGTTGTTTTTTTTTCTGTTATCCACTCATCCTTGTTTTTTCATCTTATCTTCCCAAGTTAATATTCCTATTCCAGTTTTGAATCACTTTTCTCTTCTTACTCTTACATTTACATTATGCCAAAAAGTACACCAGAGAACCTCATACTGAACAGATGTAAACAAAAGGGTATCCATGTATATATAAAGCTAGAAATGAGATGAAGCTTCAAAGAAAAGAATGCAACTCCAAACAGCTTATACAGAAGTTTTTGACAAAAACCAAAGTTAAACTAATGTTCCCCTGGGTGCGGGACCTTTAGTTTCACCGCCCCTTGGTTCAGTGCCCCTTCGTCCAGTATCCCTCGATTCAGTGCCCTTTCGTCCAGCATCCCTTGGTTCAGTGCCTCTTCGTGCTGTATCCCTTGGTTCCTTGTCAAATGGTTCACTGCCCCTTCGTGCTGTATCCCTTGGGTCAGCGCCGCCTCTTCGTGCTGCATCCTTTGGTTCATAGCCCCTTCGTGCTGTATCCCTCGGTTCATTGTCCAATGGTTCACTGCCCCTTCGAGCGCTGTCCCTTGGTTCACTGCCCTTACCTCCCGCGACAGCTGTGTTGATCTTATCTAACTCCTCCATACTTGGGGTCAGGAATATACTCCTAGGTTTGACCTTTGGTGGCCTTTTCTCCTCTCCGTCCCCGTCCTCTTTGACTTCGCCCTTCTTCCTGTACTTTGGAGGCACTGCGGGAGCCTTGCCATTTGCACTGTATTCCTCATAGTCACCATTATCTAAAGCTTCCTGTACTCTTGAGTTGTTGTTAGCTTAAAGAACATGAAAAAAAAATATTTTTAAACAATTAAAATAATTCACAAATATAAAACCAATAATATGGAAATGGTAATTCATAAATTTAATTTTTGAATTACAAAACAAATGGCTACTATCAAATCCAAATAATTTTTTTTTAATAAAAGAACACTCCTATTTAATTTTTAAGCACACTCTATGTGCTACCTTTGTCAGCTGATGACGACAAATATTTTTATTAAATACGGGAGGATTGCTTAGGTACACTGCCAGCAAACAACATACAATTATTGTCACCAACCAGTGAAACTAAAACTTGTTAGTTTCATCACAAGTATCATTACTGAGATGAATGGCACAGGGGACTCCAAGTAACAAATCTACAAGTCTACTGTGTTTTGCTGATTATGGATCTTATCCCTTCATTTCCACATAGTGCGTAATTGGCTTACTCTCCTTTTTTGGAAAATGAGTTTTGGCAGATAGTAAACTCTATAACTTTGCAAACAAATGCTATATTGATCTCACAATGGCAACTTGAATACAGACACATAAACTAGTGATATTAACTGTTGAATAATTTAATTATTAAATAAAATCATGGTCTGAGACCATTTAGAAAAAAATTAATTGCAATTGATATGTGTAAAATAAAACAACTCATTATTTGATGTAAATTTGACTTAATACAAGCAATTTTCATTTACTTGATGATATGCTCCTTCCATACGAACATTACTTTATCCTATGCTTATCAATAATTTATGTTGTTTATGTTTAGTCTTGAATTTTTATTAGAGTTTTGAATATTGGTTATTAAAGTGTTGTTTTTCCGGTTTTGTTCAGGCAACCCATTCATTCCATGCTTGAATTCCCAAAAGGAAAGTGGATTATCTTTGTTCTTGTATATGGAACAAGCAATTTTTTATCTCTAGGTCTATCTGAGCATTGTATTAGATTGAAGTTTTATATTTTTAAGTGAGAACTTAATGCCTTATGTATTTTATAACTTCTTTGCTCTTTGTTCTTCTAGACCAACGGTGGCTACATGTGGCTCTTCTGTGTTTACATTGTGGCTCGCGAACAATTTGTGAAATGAAAACTTTTCGTTTGAAATTTATAATATCAACAAAAAAAAATGAAAAAAAAAGAAAGTTTTTAAACAATCTTGACCGACACAAAGAGTTGAAAATAATGTGGACTTCATTTAAATTTTAAAAGTTCGAGGGAGTGATTGGTTTCTGATTAATAACAGGAAACGAAAATACAAAGAGAAAAATATAATTTTTCAACCAGAATGGGAAGAGGACCTTGTAAATATCAAAAGAGAGGGAAAGCCAATTTGCCTCATATGCCAAACGCCGCTAGTAAATTACAAAGTTAGCAATATTAAATTATCAAGATTCACTATGAAAAAGTTATGAAGAATTTGCAGCGCCATATCCACTGCAATCTGAATTAAGCAGAAAAAGCAAGCTTGCTGAGTTAAAGTCGGGAATGTGTCATCAGCAGAAACTACTTTCTGGTTTGAGCAAAGAAAATTTTACTTCAACTGAGGCAAGTTATTCCATCGCTTGGAACAATTTTCCTGCTAAACGACCTTATTCTGATGGGGACTTACGACCTTATTCTGATGGGGACTTTAAAATGAAGAAAATTGAGGATTAATAATAATAAATCAATATTAGATTCAAATAACTCCAGACTTCGGAAACTGATAACAGCCGCATGCGGCTCTTCTGTGTTCACATTGTGGCTCGAGTACAATTTATGAAAGATATATGTTAAAAATGTTACTGGAATATTTCCACGCCAGGTTTAATGACTCATAGTGCTTCAATGCGGCTCTCAACAGTTTGTTTATATTTTCAAAAGGCTCTCACTTACTTAAGGTCCGGCCACCCCTGTTCTAGACTTAGTGATTAAACAATTGGTATTACTCTTGTCTATTGTGAATATTCACCAGTAAAAAGTTTTGCAGCTCCTTTTTTTTTAATTTGTCCTAGTTTATCTCTTTTCATTCGTGGATGTGTCCATACAGAAGATAAATATTTTGGTATAGGTGTGACCAACGCAAAGTAGCATTTTAGTAAAAATATTGGAATCTGTTATGGCTAAGTGGAAGCTAATAATTTTATTTTCTTGTTGCCTGGTCACTTAGTTCCCCCATCAGTGTCAGGTGGGATAAAGAGTTTAAAACTGGTTGTCCCCCAATCAAAGATGGCCGTGTGGTTACGTGTTGACGATTTTAGCTGCCGGCTTACTTTGATAACAAAGAAATTACTTAATTCATCTCTCTATAAAGCAACGGTGGCCGAACCGCAGCTCACAAGCCCCATGCGGCTCTTCTGTGTTCACATTGTGGCTCGCATACAATTTATGAAATATACGTTACTAGGATTACTGGAAGATTTCAAAACCAGGTTTAAAGTTTAATGTAACAAAACGCAGTAATGTGCGCCTTGTCTCTAATCCCAAAGCGTGGTTCGTGAAGTTTTGTGGTAGTTTTTACGTAAAGATATGATTTTGCTATACTTTTTTGTAAAAATAATAGTACTAAACCACAGGTAAAAATAGTATTAAACTCAAGACGGTCTTTTGGATACGTGAAATAACCATTCTTATCCTAAAAGATGAAGTCAGTATGACAATTATAATATAAATACATTTTCAGCAATTTTTTTATTTTCATAACCAGTTGATCGGAATAAACGTGAAATCCTAAAGGGACTGAGGCGGAAGTTTACCAAAAACCTTATGGGGCTTTAAACATTAATGACCCATAGTGCTTCAAAATGCGGCTCTCCACATTTATTTTTAAAATGGCTCTTAGTTACTACAGGTCTGGCCACCCCTGCTATAAAGATTTGTTTGGCACTCACCTTTGGTCCTAGACACTGTACGAGGACTTGGGGACTCTGGGGGCCCTCGGTAAATGGGTTTCCTGTGTGAATCATTCTCATCAAAAGATCTGTCCACCAGGGGAATATTTGTTTCACTTTGTTCCTCTACTTTGGCTTCTTCTTTTTTCCTGCAATTGTTTCAGAATGGGGATTGAAAGTTATTAAGTCCATATTTCATTTCTGAGCACTTCTTATCATGAGCATAACTGTTTGTGGTTTCCTTCCTTTTACAAATGTTCTAAGCTCTGACAACAATGCAACTTGTATATGTAAACTAAAATTAAGTAATTTTATTTGAAAATTGTTTTTAAAAATTTTAATTTTGAGAAATTGTAAGGGTTAGCTAAGATATTAACAATTTTCAGATATAATTCAAAATTACATTGTTATTGAATCGCTTTAGGTCTGACATAATTTCTTAGGACATTAATCTAAGAACTATACACATGCCCTTTTCCAAAGAATTGTAATGATGTGAGTATAATAGCTAAATTTCATATGCATCCAAAAGGTACAAGTGATAAGTGTCAAGCAATACTAACAAGTAACTGGGGTGTTTGTAATGCTCCACCTCACTAATTTCTTTCCCCTTTCAAATTCAATATAATGTATATTACGGCATATAAGACAGCTGGATGTATAAGACGACCCCTCTACTTTTATTGTTATATAAAGGTTGTAAGCTATTTTCATCGTATAAAACCACCCCTCTTCTTCCTACACACTTGAAGTTTGAAACTGGCTTCATATTTCTTTCTTCTTGCTGGTGGAGACATGATGCGGTATTGACTGTCAGCCATTTGCATACTCTACTGTATTACGGTACTGGTGCTGTACTGTATGAACAGGTTCAAATACCATAAGACGATACCCGGCATATAAGACGACCCCAGATTTTTTAGAAGATTTTTAGGGGTTAAAAAGTCGTCTTATACGCCGGAATATACGGTAGATACTTTTTAAAACTTACGCATTGTAATTTTTCCCCTTTCTTTTCTTTATAATCAATACCACGAGTACAATGATTAGAATTAATCCTAATATAATGCCTCCAGCGATGCCCCCAATGATGATGTATTTTTTATCATCTGTAAAAAGACAGAAATTAAACATATGTTGTAGGACTTAGTGCAGTCGAGTAGTGCAATATGTTACATGAAAATCAAAGATACTGAGAATCAATACATTGTGCAATGCTACATCATAAAAAGGCATCACCATAGAATGAAATTGTACATAATTCGTAGCCAATTTAAAATTTAGTAAGTAATTAGAGTATCCTTGATCCAAATTTCAATTACCACTTCCTACCCATGTCTCATGAATCATATTCTTGGACTGAAAACAAAGAAAAGATTCACACTACTTATTTGTTCTTTGTGGTGTTATCCTTTCCACACAGTTTACTTAGCAACTTGTAAACCTGAGTATGTTTACACTCGAAGTATTATTATCAATTAAATGGTTCTGTTACACTAGCTGGTTCTGATTAATTGACCCCCGATAATTTAACAGGTCAAAAGGTTTTATCCTTGGAAAATGCATGGTGCGCTTGAGTGGGCAATTTAGTTTACTTCATTTCCAATCTTATAAGCTTTAATTATTGGGATCTACTAACATATTTCGCTCTAGGTGAAGTCATATTTTTTATTATTTTTTTAACAGAGTAGGGAGACACTGGGTGCAATTAAAACATAAATTTATTTTAACACATAACAAGATCATACATAAAATCCTGTTAAAACTAGGGGTGTACCCGATTTCAAATTTTTAAAATCCGGCTTGAGCCGGAATTATGAAGGGAAATCCGTCCGGATTCCGGAGCCATTATAAATATATATATGTGTTTATATATATATATATATATATATTTATATATATATATGTGGGCTCTACCGCCCAGTTGGATTTGGCCAAATTTATGAAGTGAAATCATACCGGAAAGGGACCCGGATTTGAAAAAATTGCCTGATTCCAGATTTGCCGGAGCCGAAATCCGGTACACCCCTAGTTAAAACATACACTAGTTTCAAGAAAAATACCATTTAGAAGCTAAAACTAGAAGCCAAACACAGTCACACAACAAAAGGGTTATATAATACATACAATGAAGCAGTATTACATTTAACCCCCATCCCTCCCCTCCCCTTACAATTGAAGTACATATAAAGCTCTCACACTGATCTTATATTTCCAATATATTTTTATGGCAAACATGTAACACCATCCATACAAATCAATTTCACTACTTACAGATCTTTTACCTAGATGTTTAAAAACCTCACTAAGCGATTATACCTGAGCCAGCACTTAATGTTCCGGCACTTGTTCCTTCCCATCTTCCCATTTCCGGTTGAGGAATACATGCTGCAGCTGTTGAAGACTCGTTGAATTTACAGGTTACATCTAATGGACAATATAAAAAATAAGGATATCATTAAGAATTCATTAAAAAAGTTCTCAAAACAAATAATAATCAAACTTTCAGCATTAAAAGTAACTAATTAATAGTTAGCTGCAACTTAACTTTTTACTTATTGTTTTTTAATTCTAAATACAGTGCGGCCCACTTATCTCGAGCCCTGGTTAACTCGCCAGCTCTATTAAGTCAACGTTTTTTTTGGAACCGCCACATTCTCTCTTTGTCTTTGCATTTTTTCAGCGGTTAATTCGATTTTTTTAAGTCGCTGAACCCTAATATTTCGAGCACAAAAGTGAGCCAAATTTGCCACTTAGCGTGGTTATCTCGATCCCCGTCTGTTCGCCTAGCAATGCACTTTGATTTGGCATTTTTGGTTCAAAAGAGTGTTGACATCTCGCTTTCTTCGAGACTTCCTGCTATTGTGTGATTCTACGAAATTTCAACAAAAAGTACTGGATGTATTTACTTTCAATTTTATTCTGTGTGTAAATTAGTATGTATTCACCAGAGGTACTCGAAAATCGGCGTTAGTGGTCTTTAATCCGTCATTATTTCGCTGTGCATGTTATATTATTATTAAACTTAATTCATTTTCAGAAGCATTAATCATTTTATTTTTTAAGATAAACGAATATCTTTAGAAAAGAAAATAAAGGTTTTTATCGAGAATCGACGGTGGTTTTTATATAATTAAATAAAAAATTATTATTCTTCTTTGAAAAGTTTTTTGTTGCTTTGTTACCAGTAAGATACGTGACTGTGACTAACACGCGCGTGACGCTGAAATCAAACCATTTTCTTAATATTCTAGTAGATATATAATATACACGACATCACTGTTGTAGGTCGATTTCTGATAAGGTCAAGGCCGCATTTGTTACTATTTATATTACAAGTTACACGTATCATTTGATTGACGGAGGAAATTCAAGTGCGGTCTCATAGTCATAGTGACAGATATCCTGCACGTCAAAAGCATTAAACTTAAAATTACCATATTTATATGTTGTTTTTTTTTAATTCGCCGATTCGACGGGCATTGCAAACACGCGCCATGAGGCGAGACGAAAAATTTGACCTTTAACGCATACGCAGACAATTATAAACTGGTAACTTTTTTTTTATCAAATTGAATCGAAACAAGACTACAGAGACGTAATCAAAGTCATTTTACTGTTACTTCTGCAATATATATATATATATATATATAAATTCCCGACTAGTCATAACTTTTCCCGACTTTCAAGACCGGCAAAATAATTTTAAGAGAATTCCCGACTGAGTGGGAACCCTGGGTTATATTTAAATTGATTGTAGTCTCACCCCCATTACGTTATTACGGTTATATTTAAACGGTCCTTAAAAATGAACGGTCTTAACCTTAGGAAAGAGTGAAGAAATATTAGGGTCCCGATATTCCGATACGTTTCCGATTAAATCATTAATCGTCCCATCACTAATTAACGCACATGTTTATAATTATAAAGAAATTTCAAGCGCATGTTAATATTTTGCCGCCATATTGGTTTTCGTTTAAGTCGGTGATCGGTTATCTCGGCGCCATTTTTCATACCCCGAGGCCGTTGACTTAAGCGGGCCCTACTGTAGTGTCTTGAAAATTATTTGTATAAGAGAAAACAAACTAAAAAGCATTTTAAAAAAACACAGTGATTTATAATCTTTTCGAATAATAAAGACAAAACAATTGTTAATATCATTCTTTGACAAGTATAAAACCAAAACAAATTATATAAAATAAGAAGTTTTAAGAACTCAGTGAAGTTAATTAAAATATTATAGCATGTAGAGCACTTTAATTTATTTTTTAAAAAGTAGTCCAATTTTCTCAAAAAAATTTTATGACCATGTTACTGATAATATACCGTAACTTAGTGAACTACCTTCGCTTTCTGGCAGTGTGATGGTCAGGAAGCCATCTTTGAAATCACCAGGCAAAACAGAACCATCTCTGACAGACTGTAGGATATAAATTTAATTTTAGAAATCAATTACTCCATTGGGCGCTTGGCAAGCTTATAATAAAAGCACAAACATAATAATGATTATTGGCATCAGGTTCTCATTTTGCACATAATGAACAAATAGGAGTCCCATATTTATACTATTACTTCTAAAGGAATAACATGGGGGAAAATTGGGAACAAATTTTCAGAAATAAAGATATATATGAAACATTCAGAAATAAAAAACTTGATTTAAAAAAAAGTGCAAAAATGGATGAGCTGAATAAAAATGTTTAAAAATGTATCCATCGACAGGATAAAAGATTTGATGCCATAAGAAACATCCCTAAAACACCCCTCTTTACGCCTATACATTCTTCCAAATTGATTTGTGAGATCTTGCAGCATGAAATCACAAGTCCTGGGAGTTTTCTTTTGTGGAATAAGTTTTTTTTCAAGACAGCAGTCCAACTCTCTCCACCCGTATGGAGAAACCTCAATAGCATCATGAGCGGATGGTGCTGCTTGGCACCTGTAGTGAGTCAGGTAAAGTCCCTTTTCAGATTATTATGGCCAATGGGGCAAGTGATGCAGCTTTCACAAGTTTCTATAGCCACAGCATACGAGGGGATTGTTTGGCTAGCACAAATGCCCAGCCGCATTTACTTCCCCTACTGATGTCAGGTGCCTATTCGGACCTGGGTTGACTCAGGGACACCCTTTAGCCTCGGGAACAAGACTCGAACCCGTGACTCTCAGTATGAATGCTGAGCGCACTGCGCCTCAACCACCGCACCCCTGTAGTGCCACGGGAGTTATCAGGATTTCCAATGTCATGCCACCTGCTGGGCTCTATCCCCAGTTTCTATATAGTTTCCCAAATTTAAAGAGTACCATGTACTTGGGTAGCTGGGGATATTTTTTTCTTGTCTTGAATTCAGCTGGGAATAGAACTCCACTCCACAAACTTGAGAGTCACTCAGTTCAAACAAATGTGCCATTGATCTATGATATAAACTCATATGGAACACTAAATCTGAAAGCCACTTAAAATAAAATTTAAAATGTAGAGACTATGCGCCATGGACACGTAATTATTTTAATTATGACCTTTTAAATTGATGGGGGAGGATATGGTGGATCACGATGGGGAGGGAGATAATGGGTGAAGATGAACAGATGGTGGATATGGAAGGGAGGGGGGGCAGGAGATGATTTATCAAGATGAGAGAGGAAATGGTGGGTGGAGATGGAAGATGATGCGGAGAAGATGGTGGATCAAATAGAAACTTGATTTTAAATCTACAGCAGAAACTGAATCTCTCCAAACAAAGACTTTATTATTTTTTTTAAATTAAGCGGTGAACAACCAGAAAGGAAGGAAACCAAACTCATCTGACCTGATTACCCACAAGTCAAAACTAGTCCATCCTCTCAGACTGTTATTGTTAAGTTACACATATCATTCCCACAACATGGACCATAGATAGAGTGTGTAATAGGCCTTAAACTTTACAATGATCAACATACAAGTACAAGAAAGCACTTGATGAGTTAATTTATCTCATGGCTATGCTCAAGACAATGCCCATATAAGAATAAAACTCAACAGCAACATTAAAGGTTTACACTTAACAGCTTGTTTCACTAGTCTAGATCCTAATCAGGAAGTTGAATATTGGACAACTCAACCAACAATACGAGGAAATACCACTTCACTGGGGTACTTCTTTGGTGTTTTCATACAGAACTATCTGAGAATTTTCAAATTGTTCATTGCAACATTAATACAATCTCTCTTGTATCCAGTGGACCTAAAAAAAAATTGTTGGGGTCGGGGATGCCTAATACAATATTGAAAATGTAAAAAAAAAGAAATGATGAACATAAAATGAATACCGGATATACTTGTTCTATAGCCCGTTCGTTCATAAGCCGACCCACTTTTGGAAGAGAATAGTATTAAAAGTGTATAGCCCGCTCGCAAGCCGACCCCAAAAAATAATAGGACAGCGAAAACAAAATGGTACACAGTTTTTTAAAAATACAGTCGGACCTCTCTAAGTCGAATTCAAAGGGACCAGGAAAAAAATTCGACTTTCGAGTTTTGGAGTTAGGGAAAAAGGCCTTTAAGCGAAGATAAATGAAGGACAATGTTGATATTGAGAGGGGTGTGGGTGGAGGGAAACAGCGATACTGGCTGGAAGTCTAGTGTTTCACATCAAAGGAAACCAACTTGCTTTGAGATCCCGACACAAGCCCGTGAGAGTAGACACCTTTCCTCCCCCACAACACCAATATTCAATGATTGTACATGCAAAAATCAACTATGACACGCTCGCAAGCTGACCACCCCTCCCACATGTTCCCCTAGATTTTGTCCAAAAAAAGTCAGCTTTAGAACGAATATATATGGTAATTTTTATGGCTATGGGCTATGGGTCTGCCTTTTGTTAATAAGATATAATTGTCTTGTTCATTATTATTGGCTGCTACATGGGTACTTTTATGGCCACCAAGCCTGCTGACAAGCCTGCAGCTGCTAAAGAGTGCCGTCAAGTTATTGTCAAAGAACTGAAACGACGTTACTATCCGGCTGGTTATGCTATGTCAAACACAGCGAAGGCTGTTGTGCTTGACCCTCGCTACAAGCTCATGAAATTTTTTGAAGAGGAGCAGCGCAAAGAATTAAGGTTGTTAACGGTTAACCGGTTAGCCGGTCCTCGGATCAGGACCGGTCCTATTTACTCAGGATCGGTTAACCGCAAATTCAATAAGGCCCCCCGCAACTTTAATAAGCCCGTAATGCCGTAATAGCTTTTTATCCATGAGTTCTGTTTTTGTTGTGTTGAGTTGACTTCAAATCGCTTTCTCCCTATTCTGGTATCTAAATAATATTAACGTCATCAATATTAGTCTACTTCGCCTATGGCTAAGGAATGCTAAATTTTAATTTGCTTAGTTGTCGAGGCACTGTATGAGTGCTTCATGAGAACCACGGTCAACTCAAAAAGACGGGGGTGGGGGTGGGGTGGGGACAAGTTACGGAGTTTTCTAGTTAGGGATGAGGGTGGTGGGGGAGGCTAGAAGGCTTGAAATGTCTTTGATGTTTACGTAACAGGAAGCCTCTTGCTTTGACACGCCAATACAAGACCGCGCCAAGAGACACCTTTCCTCCCCTCACCCACTGTTATACATCTACAGTGGGTTGGGGGAAGGAACATTTTTCTTTTTAAATTGAGTCAGAGCATGCCTTGGAAAATGGCGAGTGTAGCTCAACCCCACCTATACCCCACCCTATTGGGTTGGGGGGGGGGTCGTCGTGTGCGCGTATATCTGGCAAGTTGACGAGTGAAACAAAATATGGTATTTAATTTAAATAAATTCCATCTTATTATCACTGTTTACTCCGTTTTATCAGGACTGGTTAATCGTAACTTCATTTAGTCGGTATATTAGCTAATTACGTGGTATATTAGCTTATTACCCGGAGTTAATTTTGTGTTGTGTTACGGCAGAATACCAGAGCCAACACGCGAGCGACCGTGACGTCAAAATCAAAGCGTTTTCTTAATAATAATAATATTCTTTTCAGTAAAACGGGCTTTTTAAAAAATGATTAACCGGTCCTCAAAAACAAACTGACTTGACAACAATTTATAATACATGTATGCCGTTTTAATACTATTATTATATAAAAATTGAATATCATTACAGTTTAATTCTTTGTTGGGGATGAATTCGCTGTTTTGACAGCAACACTAGAGTCGGTACATCACGGGCTCTTTGATGTCAAATTAAACGACGACGCACGCGATGGGAAAATTTGATCCATTCTCTTGTTTGTTCACTAAACATGGTATAAATTGTATAAATACGGAGCGGCTAACCGGTTAACCGGTCTTTTTTTGAAAGGTTAACCTGTCCTCAAAAACGAGCGGTCTTAACAACCTTACAAAGAATCTTACGAGGCTGTTAGGATGGAAATGAATAGAGTCGTGCTGCTGTCGCCGGAAATTACTACGTCTGAAGAATTAACCCCCCAACCGACGAAGAAAATCAGAATGACGTTCGAGGATGAACTGGCTGAGTTGTGTTCGGCGGCTGACAGCAGTGCTGCTAGTAAGCTTTTAGCTATTGATGAGTTGGACATCTATCTGTTGGAGACGCCCTTGACTCTGGGTGCAGACATTTTGCAATACTGGTGGGATAACAGTGCACGCCTGCCAAAGCTGGCTAGCCTAGCACGAAAATATTTGTGTATCCCAGCCACTTCAGTTCCTGCCGAAAGCGCATTCTCAACTGCTGGGTTTGTCGTCAACCGTAAGCGAGCGTCCCTCTCCCCAGAGACAGCCGACATGTTAATTTTTCTAAATCGGAATTGGGACATCTGTTTAGACGAGGCCGGTCGTCACGCTGCTGCCCCTGCCAGTGAAATCATAAGCTCAGCCAGTGGCGCCACAGCTGGTGGGTCCACTCAGTAGCACCGCCCTTAGCATTGCCTACCGACGCCAATTGGATATTAACATTCAAGGTATGACACTAAACGTTACGTCATTATTGATGACATTTTGTTTTCATGTTCATTTTACTTTAGTTTTAGTTAATGACTTTGACGAAAGCATTTACAGCAGGAATTGAATAAAAGCTTTTAGTGCATTACAGTTAATAATAGTAGTGCATTAGAAATAGTATGTTACTGGAAGCATGCCATTGGCTACTCTGTGAAATGAGGTGCATGGATGGTGGCTAGGTTGCATTGTATAGCGGTCATGACGGGGACAATTATGCGCAACATTTCGAACGGGTAACCCGGGTACCCGTTCGAAATTTTCACAGGTACCCGGGCAGCTTTTTTCAACAATATTGACAGCCCTAGTAGTGAGTAGTTTATTACAATGCTGATCAGCTGGCATTTACGGTGAATTTCGCAGCTAGGAAAGATGGATATACATTTACAGTGGGTAGGGAATGGGACAGATTTTGCGAGAATCGTCGCAACTTATGACAACGAGAATCGCCATGCAAAATTGACAGCAATAAATAAGAGCCATAAAAACACTACTTTAAGACAAACTAAAAAATTGGTTCATTAACACATTCACTTTTATAGCTGTTTAAACAGCTGTTTTAAAAATGTTAAGATTGAGTCATTACCTTCCAATACAAATTGATTGGTGGTGTCCCCAAATCTGCAATTTCTCCACATTTATGGGTGACTTTTTGGTCATTCAATTGCTTGGTCACTGTTATTTTATCAGATTTAAGTACTGGAGTTTCTAATCAAAAGGAAAACAAAATATATAAAAAATTCAAATTAAAACTTGTTATGGCAGGATATCTATAAAATGGCAACTTAAAATACAATGTTTGGAATCCTGTACACATAACTGAGATTTAAATAGTACTTTAGATTTTAAAGCAGTTATTATAAATTTAAATACATGTAGATAAGAAAGGCTACAATATCAAAATAGGTATAAAATTATTATCATTATTGTTCAATTTAAATTAGTAAATGAAAATTACGTCAGATAGTAGGACTACTTACTTGCAATTGTTAAATTAAAATCTTTAGTCTCCTTTTTATTAGTAAAAGTCAGTCTTGCTGTGTACTTAGCAGTGTCATCAGCCTCAACATTATTAATCTTTAAAAGAGAAATTATTGAATGAATGAGGACTTTACAAATAACAAGATTCATTGGTGACGATTGAATTAAATAGATTTAATTAGCAACAAAACAAAAGAAATAAAAAAATTAGTCGAATGTCAATCAACTATTTTCCATTTAAACATATTAACCACTGTTACTGTAAAAAAAAATTAATTTAATTTCTGCCACCTAGTAATAATTATTTACCTGTTAATATACTAAGAATTTAACACACCAGAGTCTCACCTGTAAGTTCCAAAATTTATAGGCTGCATATTTGGAGCTAATTACTTCAGGATTAGTTTTTATAATAGTTATGATCACTACTTCAGATTTTCCTGGTTTTGAAACGGCCCATTCCATAGAGATAAAATATGGATCGTTGATAACGGCAGCATTATCAGAACCAAGCAACGCTGGAAAAGGATTTAGTAGTTGAAGAGGTTCATTACTTGGGACGCAGTGTATCTTATGAGAATCTTGTCCAATGTTAATCTCTAGGCCCAACACTGAAAAAGAATTATAACAAATAATCTTTAGTTGTACAACAAATTTATTTTTTTTATAAAGATATAAATACATGCATATTTATATAAATATATATATATAATATATTTATTTTTTTATTTTTTTTATATGTATATGGATGGGAACCCTTCAGGAGGGTTTTGGATACCGTCCTTTCTGGCTTGATGTTTTGTCTTGGCAGCCTGTTGTCTATTAGCCTCACAGACAGCTGCACCATTCCGTATCATAGAGCACCAGGGGGCTCGGTTACTGGCTGCTGCCTCCCAGGGGTCATGTCAAAGGCCTTTAGAGCAGTTTTAAGTGCATCCTTGTATCGCTTACATGGACCTCCGCGTGCTCTATGCCCTGCAGTAAACTCACCATAGACGAGCCTCTTGGGGAAGCCATGGTCAAGCATGCGCACTACATTCCCCGCCCAGCGTAGTTGGCTCTGCATGAGGCTAGTGTGGATGCTGGGTAGTCCTGACCTGGCTAATATTTCGGTGTCTGGAACTTTTTCCTGCCATTTTATATTGAGAATTTTTCTTATGCTTTTGGTGTGGAAGTGGTTCAGCAACCTCGCATGGCGTTAATATATGGTCCAAGTTTCACATAAATATAGCAAGGTGGGGAGCACTACAGCTCTGTATACTTTAAGTTTTATTTGGGTGCTGATTCCCCTTCTGTTCCAAACACTGTCATGCAATCTGCCAAATGCTGCACTGGCCTTTGAGATTCTCGCGTTCAACTCATCATCAATATTGGCCTTCTGAGACAGTGTGCTACCAAGGTAAGTAAAGCGGCTCACTGTGTTGATTTTGTTGCCGTTGATTATATTAGGCTCAGTATAGGATTCGACTTGGGCCGGCTGGTGACTTCTGTCTTCTTTGTGCTGATGGTGAGCCCAAAGTTAGAGCAGGCACTTGAAAATTTATCAACGCTTAGTTGCAAGTGTGCTTCAGAGCCCGCGTTAAGGGCACAGTTATCAGCAAAAAGAAGGTCCAGGATGCTGTCTGATTTGACCTTTGTTTTTGCTTTAAGCCTCCTGAGGTTGAACAGACGACCATCAGTGCGATACATAATGTCCATTCCTTCATTGTTATTCCTGAAGGCCTCTGTAAGTATGGCTGAGAACATGAGGCTAAACAATGTTGGGGCCAGAACACAGCCTTGCTTAACGCCATTTGTGACAGGGAATGGTTTAGAGGTCTCTCCATTGTCCTGGACTAGAGCCTGCATGCCATCATGGAATTGCCGTAGAATGGCTATATACTTATTTAGGACACCCATACTTGGCCATAATCCTCCATAGACCCTCTCTGCAGACTGTGTCGAAGGCTTTTGTCAGGTCTATATAATTGGAAAATCAAAAGTATCTCCCATCACTATCACTTCATCTAGCGAAGCTCAAGTCAGATAGCGATTTTTTAAAATTATATCTGTTTGTCATTAAATGCATATCAATCAAGTTTTGTAGCCTTTAAAATTCATTAATCGCCTTTCCTAGTAATCATGAAATTTGATTATCAGAATTAATTATTAGTATTAGCATAATTAAAATACAGCTTTAGTCGTAACAGTAAGAACATAGTAGCACAGCGGTTCCCAGACTGTGGGTCGCGACCCCCTTCAAGAAGGTGATGTCATTTATGGACTGCCCTTTACTTTATACGCATATATATTATATACATATATAAACACCTAACATAAGATATTAATAGATCTGGCTTTATATTATTTACAGGCAGGAGTGTGTGTATTAATTTAAAAATGTAAATTTATTTAGTACAAAAATTACAATTACAATCACACTCGCTCATTGTGTTGGTTTTTTTTTAATTTTTTTTTAAAACAAAATCCGCCACCATCGGGGTTTGAACTAAGGTTGTTAAGGTAGCTCGTTTTTGAGAACCGCTTAACCTTTCAAAAAAATACCGGTTAACCGCCGGTCCGTATTTTCCTTATATTTTGAGAACCAACGAGAGGATGCATGAAGTTTTCGCCTCGCGTCGTCTGATAATGACATCAAAGCTCACTTCCCCCGCTTGCGTTCAGCTCTTTTTCGCGATGCCTTCAATTCAGAGAATTTAATAAAAAAGATCTTCCGAACAATTGAGTAAGCAGTGATGGTTTATGTTCAATTTTTTTTTGAGGACTCGTGATTAACCATCTAAATAAGAGGACCAGTTAAACTTAAACCGTTTGTTATAGTTAGTGAGGTATTTTTCTTTACTTTTAAAAACTCACACCTCGCCTTGTCCGTTTGTGATGATGCCGATAAACTCGCGTTTTTTACGACATGTAGCAGCAGACAATTCGACGGGATGTTGCTAGCATTACGACATGGACATGTCGTAACACTAGCCAGGAAACTTTTGCTTGGCTAGTGTTACGACTAGTCTTAGTACTTTTAGAAGTAAACATTTTGAAAAAACTAAGTCAATATAATATTTTAACGAACTCTTCATAATATTTTATATGCATATATCATATAAATTCATATATAATACGATATTAATAGATCTGGCCTTATTTATGTGTTACGTGTGTATTAATTCTTAAATCTAAATTTATTTAAATAGATTTAATCAACGTATCCGCTTTTCAGAATAAGAACAAAAATTACAATTACCAGCTCACTCATTGTGGGTTTTTTTTAAAATATTAACATTTTTAAAAAAAATTTTTTTTTAAATGGACGGGAGGGAGCGGGATTCGATCCCACTATCGGCATCGGTAATAACATCAAACTCATCTGACAACCACTTCGTCTAGCGAAGCTCATGTCAGATTTCGATTTTTTTAAATTATAACTGTTTGTCATTAAATGGACACCAATCGAGTTTTTTTTTAACCTTTCAAATTCATTAATCATTAATCGGCTTACCTAGTAATCATCAAATTTTAATATGTGAACTATTGCTTAAGTTTAGTATTAAGTATTAGTATTAGCATAATTAAAATACAGTCTATTTTTTAAGACTAGTCATAGTCATAGCAGCAGACAACTTCACAAAGGATGTTGCTAGTGTTATGACATGTCGTAGCACTAGCAATGCAGTAGCAACATCCCGTCGAGTTGTCTGCCGTTACTTTATAACTTTATCATTATGATTATCGTAGCAGCAGACACTTCGTTTTAATAATTAATAGTAGTAATAGTACTACAACTAAATTTTAAATGTATAAAAAGTATAGAAATGGACTTACCTTTAAAATAAACAAGAATTGATAACAAAATCAAAGTTTTCAAATTCCTGGAAGGCAAGAAAACCCAGAAAATTCTTCCGTCTGTTGAGCTCATTTTGTTTTTGGCCCAATTCGTAAAAACAATTTGTAGGCCTATACGATTTAGTATTCTTTAAAACGTTAAAACTAAGGACTAATTACTCATTACTGAAACATAGTGCTGTTGACACTCACTGACTGACACACACTGCCGTCAATGCCTAGCCTAGTAGTAGTAGCCAACTTAGCCAAGTCATAGTCTAGAGAATTAAAATTTATTATAAATTCTAAATGTTGAAATGATGTGTGGCACTTGTGACTTGAGTGGTCATTGTATTGTGATTCAATTGTCAATTAATAAGCTTTGTTAAACTTGGCATTTCCTTGAGACATATTTCAGTAGTTAAACTCACAGTAAGCTAAACTCATACACATAGCTGATAGCTCCTGTGTATCCTATTTTTCCAAACCCGGAAACAATGGTGGCTACAATTGAAAATATTAAAAAATAAAAACTGGAAAATTTAAAAACTAAACCCAATTCATATTTTTGTTTTAAAAACTGTGGCCCTTTTCCTCTCTATTAATTTTTTTAATTCAAATATTTATAATAGAGAGATTTACATTAGATATGTTGAATAAGACTAAGAAATCTTTTCTCTAAAAAAAATTATGAGTATGCAAAGCTTTCAAGCTAAGTTTGAAATAGTAATAGATGTACCCTTGGTACCCTTTTTTTTCCTCCAAAATCCAGGTGTTTTCAAGCCAACCTATTTTTGTAATCGATGAGATCATGGTATTTTCCCCAAGTTCCAACTCATTACTCACTGATTACTCATTTCATTAAAGGAAAATCATGACATTTATTTATTTATTTATTTTAAATATGGAAATGTTATCGAAAAGATTTATAATTTAAAACAGCTATGCAATAATAATAATAATAATAATCAACGTTTAAACTTTAAATTATATTAATTGTCGCTCTCATACTTTTTAGGACTCCCCCCTTCCCCATCCATCCACGCTGGATCAAGATAGATAAAAATAAACGCAAATGGGAAGTTGGCCTAAGGCCTAAGGGATCTTAGATTTTGAAATATTAGCAAAACACCATTAGTTAAATCATTAAACCTTGAAACACTAGAGGATAGAAGAACCAAAAGCAAAGTAGTAATCATACATAAAGCAATTAATTCTAATTTAGAAATACAACACAAAGATAACTTAATACAACCCTCAGATAGACATAAGGATAAAAACACCTTTCTTATTCCGTATGCAAGAACAAACACATACAAGTTTTCCTTCTTCCCGTCCGGAATTCGGGCGTGGAATGGGTTGCCTGAAGAATCCAGGAAAACCAACACTTTATCAGCATTTAAATCTCTAATAAAAATGCAGGACTAAACACAAACCATAGATAAGCGTAGGACGCAATAATCTTCTGTATAGAAGGAGCGTCTGTAAACAGATAAGATAAGATAAAAATGCGATGAAAATATATAACAATTTATTTTAATGGGCACCAAATTATTATAACAAAATATAAATGTAATAAAAATCAGATTAAATATTAGGATGATTCGCTGGCATTCAATTGTTAAATTTAACGATAAGTAATTATGTAAGGAGTAAGACTGAGTTACTTGACTAAAGACTAAGGTAATCCCGTAATTATTAACTTGAAAGGAAATCGACTACGATATATTCGAATTATGTATATAAAATATAAATTATTATAATATCCTTATTTTAAATTTATACTAAATTGTAAAGTAAAGTTTGTATTAAATTTTAATTTTTTAATCCATCACAAACAAGCAAGCACTTTGCCCAAACATTTTCAACACTTATAAAATGATGACAATACCATTTTTTAGTCCATTCAAATATCAATGCACTACTTAAAGTTAATTTCATTATTGTGTGAGGGGTTATAAATTAAAGAAAAAAATCCCTGTTTCATATTTATCGATAATGAATCAAACTATTCAGAAACATGTGTTTATGATCTTGGGGCTGTCAGTAAATGACGTCACGCAATTTTGCCGATTTTTACCACCTCTTCAACCTCCAGTCACACTTTCTCACAAAATCTTAGACCCCTCCCCCTTTTCCTTTTAATATAATGTCACAAACCTTTGACACCCCCCCCCAATCCTCCATTTAAACGCCGTATTTTCTAATTGAAAATTAGCACGTTGCAAATTTTGTCATTTAAAAATGTAATTAGCGTAAGTCTGCACTCTAATATCACAACATTTGTGAAGCCATTGAAAACCTCATTAAATAAACTGCAAGCATTCAAATAATTTAGTGGAACTTTTATTTATGGTACGTTCGATCGATCTGAAATTTTGATGCAATGCTTTGTTAGGTGACACGAGTCTTTGTGCCAAATTTCAGCTTGGTGGCATCACGGGAAGTGTGTCATTTTTTACTTTTGTTTTTCCGCCCGTCCGCGAACGACAGAGATCACGACAGAGAGCACAACAGAGAGAGATGACGACAGACAAGATTTTGAAGTTCATATAAGGGATTTAATTAAACAACCCCGTATAAACAAAGTTTTTGACTATAAATAACTTATATATGAGATGTAACTAAAAGTATTGATTTTGTTCAAACGCGACAAACATTTACAGACTGAATCACCCTTAACTCCCTTTTGCTGTATAACCCGGGGGGCGGGGGAGAGGGGGAAAGGTCTGATCACCGATCGCTGGACCGAGCTCAGCGTGACACGTAAATTGTAAACAAAAGCACGCCGGTACATGGACGGGTGGCGTGAACTCAACTGGCACGTGAAATAAAAACAACAAACCGTGAAATTGAATTACATATGTTATAAACTAAAAATGCATTAATTTAATTACGGTATTTTCGATCGATCTGAAATTTTGATACGATGCATTGTTAGATGACACAAGTCTATGTGCCAAATTTCAGCTCGATGGCATCATGGGAATAGGGTCATTTTTTACATTAGTTTTCCGCCCTCCCGACCGACCGACCGCGAGCCCAAGACAGAGAGAGACGGCGGTGAAGTTAATATAAGGGACTTAAAAACAAAGTTTTTGACTATAAATCCCTTATGAGACATAACTAAAAGTATTGATTATGTTCAAACGCGACAAACATTTGCATACTGAATCTGTCTTAACTCCCCTTTGCTTTATAACCCGAAGGGGGGGAGGTCTGGTCACCGATCGCTGGACCAAGCTCAGCGTGACACGTAAAATGTAAACAAAAGCACGCCGGTACATGGACGGGTGGCGTCAACGCGCGAACTGAACTATCACGTGAAAAAAAAGAATAACAAACTGTGAAATTGAATTACATACGTTGTATAGAGATAAACTAAAAATGCATTAATTTAATTACGGTACGTTCGATCGATCTGAAATTTTGATACGATGCATTGTTAGGTGACACGAGTCTTTGTGCCAAATTTCAGCTGAATGGCATCACGGGAAGTGGGTCATTTTTTACTTTTGTTTTTCCGCCCTACGTACGAAGAGATGACGACAGACAGAGAGAGAGAGACAAGATTTCGAAGTTAATATAAGGGACTTAATAAAACAAACCCGTAAAAACAAAGTTTTTGACTATAAATCCCTTATATATGAGACATAACTAACAGTATTGATTATGTTCAAACGCGACAAACATTTACAGACTGAATCTGTCTTAACTCCCCTCTGCTTTATAACCCGGGGTGGGGGGGGGAGAGGGGGAAAGGTCTGGTCACCGATCGCTGGACCGAGCTCAGCGTGACACGTAAAATGTAAACAAAAGCACGGCGTTACACGGACGGGTAGCGTCAATGCGCGACTGTATACTATCACGTGAAAAAAAAACAATAACAAACTGTGAAATTGAATTACATACGTTGAAATAGAGATAAGCTAAAAATGCAATAATTTAATTACGGTATGTTAGATCGATCTGAAATTTTGATTCGATGCATTGTTAGGTTACACGGGTCCATGTGCCAAATTTCAGCTCGATGGCTTCATGGGAAGTTTGTTCATTTTTTACTTTTGTTTTTTCCGCCCGCCCGACTTTCTATTATGAAAGTATTGAAAGTTAGGAAAGTAAATGTATACATATGTTTACATACTAATGTACAAAGGAGTAACTGTGTTTTTGACGCCCTTGCCTAAATTATTTTTGGCGCCTTTTATTTAAATAAAAATTTAAAAAATAGAGATTTAGCGGCTCCCTTTTGAACTGGCGCAGGCCGGCGCCTTTGGCAACTGCCCCAATGCCAAGCCGTTGTTACGCCACTGCTAATGTATACAATTTCTTTGTTTGTAAAAAAAAATGATTTATTTATAAATACAAAATAAAAGAATAGTATTTGGTAATGTTGTTTTTTTAATGTAAATTTGGAATATGTTTTGTCTCATGGGTGGGGGGCCTGCGACCTCAGTAACTTTCTTGTGGCCTTTAAAAAATGTATCTTGTATTTTTATAAATGTGTATTTATAGGTATATCATCTTATGCGGCCTCTTTTATTACTGCTTACATAAATATGGCATGCAGTTGTAAACATGTTCCCCACCTTTACTTCGTTTCAATTACAATTATTTATTCATGTCATTAATTTTTAAAAACCACCACATAATCGACTAAGTGGCCGTCCATAAATGACGTCACGCGATTTTGGCTGATTGTTCATCCCCTCCATTTCGTCACACGTCGTCACAAAAACTTAGACCCATTCTTCAATAAGACGTCACAAAGCTGTGGACCCCACCCCCCAATAAAAGCCGTATTTTCTGTTAGAAAATGAACATGTTTCAAATTAAATTTTTGTCATTTAAGTATGTTTTTAGGTTAGGGGCCGTCCATACATGACGTCACGCGATTTTTGCCGATTTTTGACCCCCTCCCCCCTCGTCACGCGTCGTCACAAAAACTTAGACCCCCCTCTAAAAATACGTCACAAATCTTTGACCCCCCCCCCAAAAAAAAACAGCAAAAAACAAAAAAACCAACAAAAAAACTTTATTTTCTATTTGAAAATAAGTATGTTTCAAATCACTTTTATTGTCATTTAAGTATTTATTATTTATTTAGTGAAGATCTACATTGTAATATCACAACCCGCGTGAAGCATTTTTTTAAAACGTTTAACTGGCCTTCAGAAAACGAACTGTGTTAACATCCTTAGATTATATTTTATTTTGAATGCATACAAATTAAACATTGACTATTAATCATCACGGTTTTACGTTTTTGATTAGAAAAGGAAATTATTTAAAAATAACATTTTTAAAATGTATTTTTTAAAAAATCCCTCAATGACAGCAGTCCTATACTTTATGATATACTCGCAACAAGAAAGAAAGAGGTCGGCGAAAAGAGGGAATTCTTAGGGGTAAGGCAGACTCATTTGGGACATATAACATCCACTACAATCCACTAGATATATTAAAATACGTCATGTGTACGTGTACGCTTGGAACATATGCCCATTATTGAACCGGTTCCTTCCAGAAAATGCATTTTAAAAAAATTTGACAGCTATGTAGATTTCTTACCTACGTACTATACGAAGACACCTAAATCTACCCTACTTTCATTTATATTGACACGAGTGACAATAATCTTAATCCACAAGACTTGTCTGTATCAAGTAACCTTTCTGTGATATTTAAAATTAATGCCTTAAAAGCTGAGCTAAGAAAAAAAGTTGTTTTGTGCTCCTCTCGAGTTGCGATGTCAAGAATTTGATGCATTCAATAAAGTTAATGAATACTTGACTAATTTTAAATGGGCTCATTTACCATTATAACTAGAACAGTGCTTCTCAAACGTTTTAGTATGGCGGACCGGCAGGAATTTTTTCCATTGCACCAGGGACCGGTGCACTATTTTCCAATTTTTTCGGTCCTTTTTTTGAGAACATCTGTGGACCGGCAGCGGATGGCCCACGGACCGGCACCGGTCCGCGGACTACCACTTTGAGAAGCACTGATCTAGAAGACTAGAATGGCCAGGGGCGTTTGACCAAAAACCAATCGAACAATTATATCAAACTTAAAACGTTTTTAATTCTATCAAATAGATTCCCTCCCCACCCCCTCACCTTTTAAAGAAAAAGGATATTCCGTGTCGTTTTGAATGAAAATATCTACACATAATCCTATTCAGATCATTTTTAGACACTTGTCATGCTTGTAAAACTCACTAGCATTTTCGGGGTTGGGGGAGGCTAACGACGCTCCCCCAAATCCCCGAGTCATGTGAGCAGGTAATAGAGTCTAGAGGTTGGGAAGGGGGGGGGTAACACACATACATAAACTTGTATATTTTGGGCAAAAACGTTCGACGACTCCTGCCATGAAAGAACCAAACGGAGCTGCGGTTACATCACAAATGCTTTGATGTCAACATCAAACGACGCAGTGTAACAATTTCATACGTTACTTTGTGGATTCTCAAATTGAGAAGCACTAATTTTATTTTTTTTAAAAAGGGGGAAAAAATCATTAAATAAATTGTAAGCGACCAAATATTTCAGTGGAATTTTTATTTAAAGTTACCCTTTTGATGTGACGTCACATTTCTTCAAACCCCCTCCCTCCCCCACGTCACGGATCGTCACAAAAGTGTGACCCCCTCCCCCCCTAGGTGCGTGACGTCATTTATGGACGGTCCCTTACGTAAAACGCGTTTTACATAAACATCATTAAATAAAGTGTCAGTAATCAAATATTTAAGTGGGAATTTATTTAAAGTTGCGCATTTTGGCGTGACGTCACATTTCTTCAACACCCCCCCCCCGTTACACATCGTCACAAACGTATGTGACCCTCCCCCCCAGGTGCGTGACGTCATTTATAGACATACCCTTAAAAGGGCGGCAAATTTGAGACCGCCCCGGGCGGCAAAAGTTCTAGCTACGCCACTGCCATAGACCTCCTCCGAGTCTGCTAGTGTCAAATAACGGGTACAGAATTTGGAACTTTGGTTTAATCCGGTGTGGTCCGCACCCCCCCCCCACACCCTAGTGACGCCTCCGGTGCCAGATAAACAGTATAAAACTATCATTACCATTCAATACGTAACAGATCTTTACAAATAAAATGCAGGACTAGGCAGAAACCATAGATAAGCATAGAACGCAATAATCTTCTGTATAGTAGGAGCGTCAGTAAGGTATAATTTTTTTTAATTCTTAAAATAAAATTTGCAAGGTAACATTACCGCCTACCTCTACAATTAAATGAATTAGAAACTACACTTTTACTGTAATTGTTCAAATAGTTTGAGCATCATTACCGTCTACCTCTACAATTAAATGAATTAGAAACTACACTTTTACTGTAATTGTTCAAATAGTTTGAGCATCATTACCGTCTACCTCTACAATTAAATGAATTAGAAAATACACTTTTACTGTAATTGTTAAAATAGATTGAGCATTGTAAAATGAGTTTGTTCTAATAAAATGTATGTAATATCATTGAATAACATAATGACACTTTAAAATAGCATTTAAGACCAGGGTTGTTAATATTGCAATATTGTATTGGTATTGGTAGTATTGCCAATACTTTTTTTTATAAGTATTGGGACGATATTGCAATAGTTCTTGAAATTTGATATTGGTATTGCCAATAATTAGTTTTGATATTGGTATCGATTTTTAACCAATACTAAAAGCAATATTCAATAAATTCTCTACAACATTGGTTGTGAATAAAGCTGAATATAATAAATTTTTCTTTGGTGTCGTCATCTTGCGAGTGACATTGCCAAACAATTTTTGAATGAGACTGATCAATGAAATGAATGATTATAGAAATCAAATCATATATGATATCTTTGGCAATGAGCATTGACTGAGCAGTGCGCATTTTGAAATTGTTACTTTTCTTCGCCTGGCTAAGTGATAACGGCCAAATAGGTGGCGTTACCATGTGAACTCTACTAAAATTCATCGTTCATCGTTAGTTTTCCAGATGTGATGCAATCCACTGACTCGGTCTGACTGTTTTTACTATAGTATGATGTTTAACCGTTTATGTATCATTTGCTTTTCTATGACAGTCATTTGCTTCATTCATCCATCCATTCATTCACAATGTGTGTACAGTATACATATTAAAAATATTGTTGCTTTTAAGGACGTTAAGGTATGCCGACTTATTTAATATGTTGTTAAAGACTTTTGAATGCTTTGAAGAAAACTGATGAAGCAAGTGTTAACTATTGAACAAAATTTGGTTAAAAATACATTGTCTAAAATAGCCAAAAATGTTGTTATCGTTTATCGATGTAAGTGATATAGAGCGATGAATTACGTATTTGCGTTTTATTCGTCGAATGACCCAAATATTGGTATTGGTAAGGCAATAATAAATAAATATTGGTATTGCAATACTGGTTTTAAAATTGTATTGGTATTGCCAATAGATTTTACAGGCAGTATTGGTATTGCCAATATTTTTTTAGTATTGTTAACAACCCTGTTTAAGACATAAATAAAGTCTACAAAAGGTTCGAACAGCTTACTACAACTATACATCTTTTCACTTGTGAGCTGTTATATCTTATCAGGGATCGGGAAAAAATTTTTCTTGAGAGAGTCATAAAACCACATATTCTGTGAGAGCAATACATTTTTTTTTATAAAAATGACATCTCAAATAGTGTAGAAACATATTTTTAATCGAACATTTGTCTGCGAGGTTCATTAGGCTATGTGACTGTGAGGTAGATGCAGCCATCAATAAAGCGACATCTGTCTCGTGCGCCATGGTTTCCCCGACCCCTCACTACACTGTTTTGTGCTAGATTAAATAGATTTGTGACAGAAACACTTTAAAAATTCTAATTGCACAATCGTATGTCAAGTTATTTGCTGTTTTTTCGTACATTAAACTTCATTATTTTCGACCAAGCTGTACAGCTGTGGAAAAAACCAATGAATTCAATGATAAAAAAAATTGAACTTTGGAAATATTATGACTATGATGTATATTGTTTACCTCGACTCTTACTCAACATAGGCTTTTTTTTAAAAAATACATAACATACTGAGCTTATCTTGATACCACATTCATAAGCAACACATGATATTCAATCTTAACATTAAAAAATGATTGTTACTATTACAAAAGAAGGCACGGGTACATTCCACAAGGACCGTATTATCTCACACCTTACTTTTTAAGTTTCCATTATTATAGATATACCAGGCGGTCATTGCATGTTACATGCATAACTTTGGGGTAAAACATCTTCATCTATAAAGCTCAACGCTGATGAATGGTAACTGTATTAGTATTTGCAACTCAAAAAAATTCAAGTTGCTTTCTTTGAGTAGTTTAAACCAGGGGTGGGCAAACTACGGCCCGCCAGAGTATATTATGCGGCCCGTAGGCATGCACATGTTGCGATCTTATGTCGATGTTAATTTTCAAAATAGAAAGCTCAACCATGGGTCTAAGAAATAATCACGACCTAATAAAATTACCGACGGATCGTCGTAAATGGAAATCCATCACTTCTGCCCAGAGCCGGCCTTAGAGCATGGCGAACGAGGCAACCACCTTGGGCCCCGCGCTATCAGAAGATTTGCAGAAGACAAAATATCTGACTCTGCACTTTTCCCAAACAAATAAGGGAATAAGCTGTGCACGGCACATAAGGAGCAACACTGCGCTTCTCACGAAGAATGGCCTGGTTTCCGTTATACTTCCTACTCATATTTGCAGCATAGCTGTATGACTGTCCAAGGCATTTCCAGGGATTCATACAAACATTTGCCTGCATCTTTAGTATACACTATAATAAGTTTGGAGGACCGTAAAATTATTGGGGGTCCTTGGCTTTAGACCGTTCAGCACCTCCCTTTTAATCCGCAATAGGGAGACGGGGTCAGGCATCTGTGACGATGGCGGGGTATGTTTAAAAAATGTGACATCACATCAAAAAGGCGCAAATTTAAATAAAAGTTCCACTTAAATATTTGATTGTTTACCATTTAATTAATGACGTATTCAATGGATTCACATGTGTTACGATATTAGATTACAGACTTACCCTAAATACATATTTAAATGACAAAAAATAATTTGCAACATGCTAATTTTTATTTAAAAAATGGTCAAAGATTTGTTACGTCATATCGTAAAAAAGGGGTGGGGATCTAAGTTTTTGTGACAAAGTAAGACGCTAGGGGAGGGTGGAGTAAAAATCGGCAACCTCGCGTGACGTCATTTATGGACGGCCCCTTCAGTCGTAAAGGGGTGACACCATGAGCTACCGCCCCGGGTGACACCAACCCTAGCGACGCCTCTGAGCATTTCTTTATCAAGGAGAACTGTAGTCAGGCGGGTTGAAAAAATAGCGACAATTTGATGCACCAACTTCGAGATGCCAGCAAGTACTTTTTGTTGTATTCTCTTGCGTTGGACGAAAATACCGACGTACAGGACACAGCTCAATCGTTTGTATTTATACGGGGAATAAACACTCGCCTTGAGCTTACCCAAGAACTACTTGTTACTTAGTGTTGAGCCACAACTACAGGCCAGGATTTATTCAATGCTGATGAGAACTGTGTTGGTGTGGAACAAGATAGTAAGTGTAACAACCGATGGAGTCCGTGCTTCGACTTGAAAAAACGTAGGTCTTGTGAAGTTGATAAAAAATAAAATTAAAGAACATCCTGACCATACACTCTTACCTCTCCACTGTTATAAATCAGAAAAGTCTGTGTAAAGCTGCTTTGAATATCAAGCATGTTATTGACCCAGCTGTCAGTGACAAACCTCATCACTGCCAGGGCACTTAACCACAGGCGGTACAGATTTGGAAACTGAATATTATTATCCTATACAATTATTACAAGTACAACAGCAGTGTCCGCTGGCTGAGCCTGGGCAAGATTTCCTGACTTTAATAAAGAGTGGAAGTCATACTTCATATTTGCTATTGACATAAAAAAGTTGACTGAACTTAATGTCAAACTTAAAGGGTAATAGTAATAGCTTGTTTTCACGTGAAATGTATGTGAATGATAAATCGTTTCAGTTTCAGGCAAAGCTCTGGAGAACATCCAGGTGATAAAACTAAAACAGGTTTTGCCATTTCCCTTTGCTGAAACAGAAAACCATTTCGGGAGAAAAGGCTGACAAGTACGAGGCTCAGTTAGATGCCATGGCTGTGGAATTTGTAAGGAGGTACTAAGACTTCAAGAACCTGGAACCACTTTTCAATGTCCTCAGTTCGCCATTTAGTGTAGATGCTAATTTAGTTTTAGCCCCAGAGGATACACAGTTAGAGCTGCTTGATATACAGGCAGATGAGATTATGACCTCAAGGAGAAGTTCAGTACTTCTGTTGGAGTTTTATGGATGTTTGCCAACATTTCCACACTTTAAAAAAAACTTTGCCAAAACTTTTTCTGGCATGCAAATCAACAAGTCAATGTTGACTGACTGCAATTTTAACGAAGTCATGCGAACCACAACCATATCTGGTTCCAGTTCCACAGTTAAAGAATTTTTATCCACAATCGTAAGCAGTTACATACTACTCATTAATGATAATAGTACTCTATGGTTAGTTTGTGTGTAAATCAAGTTTCTACTTCTTCATAGTTATTTATTATGACAAACTTTTGTTAAAAGAATTATTAATAATAAAATCGTATTATGAAACTAGAAATTGTTTCAGTTCATATTTTAAAATGTTACGTACATGTGAATTAAAATGACAAGAATATAGTTATCATTAATCTATACTTAGATGTTGTCAAGTGTAATTAAGGTAGACAAAATATTATGCAGCCCGCCTATACTATAACAATACAGGTTTAAACCTGTAATTATATTTAACCTCAATGTAAAGCAGATAACCTTGATGCAGTGCAGAAAATTTCGATGTATGTGGTGTAAAATTTGCACACTAACAAACCGTGACTATAGACTTCATAGAGGGAACATTGACCAGCACCAATAACTATAACAGAAATATAAAAAATTGATAGGTTTTAAAAATATATTAAAAATTTAAGTGTGTTGTACTTAAAAATAATTTTGAGACAATCCATATCCAAACACAATCCTTAAGAGATTATAAAAAAGGCAACACAAAAATACTATACACAATGGAACAAATTAAGCCAAATAAATTTATTAGAACAAGAAAATTATTTATTCAGCATCTTCTTTATCTCCCTTAGTTGCTCTTGTGTATATCATTTGAGATGCATGTTTGGACACCAAGCGAATCAAACCTAAAAAGACAGAAATGCAGAGAACTATTGGCACACACCTCAAAATATTTTAGAATAAAAATACAATATGTGAAAACATGCAGCTTAAAAATTATTGGAAAGCATCAAATAAGATAATGCTATGTGATATGGAATTCAAAATCCATGTCAAACAAAAACAGTAATTCTAAGACATGTCTTTAACTCATTCGCTACTAAGCGCAATAACCAAAACACCCCCTGAAATACTAAGCAAAGGGAGATTACTCTCAAAAACATGCACCCCCATGTTAAATAAAAATATTTTTAAACACCTAAATGAAATTTTAAAATAACAAAACACACACCAAAAAACAGAAAATTGAATGAGCTTTAAAAAAATGTATAGGTTGATGCACTTTAATTCACAAATATATTTGAAATAAATCTTGAAAAGTGTTTTTTGAAAATTTACATCGCTGTTTTGGGATGCGACCTCCGTTGTTTGTCACCTTTTTGTCAATTTATTGTCTCATGAAACTTTGAGAAACATCTAATCCACTGACCAATACAATTTTGTAATTGGTTACTTGAGGCTAATCATGATGTCAATGTAGAGGAATTTATATATGTCCTCATTAGTAACCTCCTTCCACAGGGCGTCCTTCTTACCCTTGGCCGTTTGCTGCGGTTCAGCGTAAATGTTTGTTTCAGCAATTAACAACTCAATCATGGCAGAGTTCATGAAAAGCTTGAAGTAGTCTATGAGACTGCTGTCAATAGGGAGAAAATGATTTCCCCTGTAATTTCATTAAATTGTCTGTAACACTAATCAAATTGTCTGACCAAGATTCAGTGACACTAGTGACAGTATCTCCTTCATTTCATAACTCTCGTTAGCGTCACTCTGATTAGAGTTAAGAGTTAATTATTATCAGTATCACTATCACTAATTTCAACATCTGATTCCTCATTGTTTAAATTATTAACTGCTGCATAATTAAACGTTGAAGCAGCAATTAAAGAGTAAAGATAATGAAAGGCCATTGTATAAGAATATTCAGAAACCACACGATCAAATTTCACCAAATAGTGTCCGACTTCTAAGCCACACAGCTTTTGAACCGTAAATGACATACACATCCGGTTTTTTTTTAACGCAAATCAGCTATGTTTCTACTTTTTAAAAAGCCGAGAGCTATTCGCACAGTAACAATGCTTCTCGTGGGATCATTTTTTATATGCGCGTTGCTAGACGCAATGTTGCATTTGGGCGCATTAGTAGCGAGGGGGGTATGTCGCATTCAGTCGCGAATGAGTTAACAGTGTCTAGCTTTTGAATAAGCATAAAATAAATTACAATTGAAAACAAAATGTGATGCTGACAGTGATAATCACAGGGCCACATTGGATAAACAAGGAAATAGGCCTATTTAATTTAATTTAGAGCGGTAATTAACAACTCTCCAAGGAAATTGTTTCTTCTGAGACCAATAACTTGAGTAAGATACCTTTTGAATGTAATTCCCTCAAAGCTTGCTTTGCCAATGATCCTCTAACTTTCAATCTCTCAGAAACCACTGAAGGGGTAATAAGTTTGTAGCTGGGAACCTCTTTGTACAATTTGTCATAAGTGGCCTTGTCAAAGAGGATCAAATTGTTAAGCTTATCTCTTACTTTTCCTTTGGACCACTTCTGCAAAACAAGAAATATTGATTGAGTTAATTAATAGCAATATAACAACAATGTATAAAGATAGTTCAAGAAAAGCAAAATTTGGTTTACAAATTATTAATGCCACTACTCTAAACATCTAACTAGTAAAGCAATTATTTGTTAATTACATTTCATTTTACATGTTACAACCCTCACCCCTGTGATGTGTCAGAATGCCCCATTAACTAGGAAAATTAGAGTATGTCACATACATGAGAAATTTAGAAATAAGTTAGAGGCAATGAGATTCAACAGGATAACTACACCCAGTAACAATCATTGACTAATAGTAATTTATTTCAATATTTGAGTAATGCAGTAGTTAAAAATAAATAAATATATTGAAAGTTGAAAAAGCCAAGTGAACAGAAAAGATATGAGCTCAATTTTATTTCACTTAAGCTATGGTTAACTATGTACTGATGTAAAGCTTAGATACGATTTAGTTATATATAATTCGTCCCAAAACCAATAAAAAGGTGACCCTAAGCCATTGACACTTTCCAATGTGCCCTATAATAGCAAAATATTCTAGGGGGGTTTGCACTTAACAAATAACAGCCTCAATTTAAACAGTAAAATTAAATAATCACTACCCAGTATATATTTAAGATGTTACATTTGGTAAACTCAACAAAATGTTAAAATATAGGCCTAAACTGTTACAATTGACTTTAATTAATAATTAATTTCTAAATTACGAAATTATGGTATCTATCACTATCATGTAAATAGTTTGTAAAATGGTTCACTTCCCATAGTTGGAGGTCAAATAAAAAGGAACCGGTAATTACAATAAATGCCCACTTCATACATTTCATTAATTCTTAAATAAATTACACCTAATAGTAGAAAGTACTGCTTACCTTCTTTTTGGCTTTACCACCTGAACCCTCCTTCTTGGGCTTACCAACCGTTGTCTTGCTGGCTTTAGCAGCATTTTTGGCTTCCGCCTTCTTAGCTGGCTGTAAAAATTAAATACATTTTTTAAAGCAAGAACTAGAAATTCCATAGTTACACCCTAATTAGTCAAGACTTTTTTTTATCACTATTCTATTACAAAAATGAATAATGTGTTGGCCTACAGCATAAGAGTACAAAAATAAAGAATAACTTTTGACATACAATCTACTTTTGTCTCATTAAAAAAGATACACTGATACACAACTGATCAACTCAGTCAACTGTCAAAAAAGGAACGATATGATTAACAAAAACTTTCCAAAGACCCACTAACCGCAAAAGCCTACCAAACTGAAGTAGAAACACAGTTCGAAACATTTAAGGGAACAAGGAAAACAACATAAATGAACAATGGAATAGGATTAAATATGCTATGAAAAGATCAGCAGAAAAAGTTGTAGGGTTCCAACAAACTAATAAGAGAGTTGGCTGGTTCGACAATGAATGCAGAAAAACTATTGAAGAAAACAACAAAGCACGAATGATCATGTTACAAAGAGACACCAGAAAGACAACACAAACATACAAAGAGGTCAGAAGAGAAGCGACAAAAATGTGCAGGAAGAATAAGAGGATTGGTAAAAGGCTAAACTAAAAGAAATAGAAGACTTGTCAAGAGAGAGAAATATCAGAGGAATGTACATAAAGATAAAATGAATGGATACCAAGCCAGACCACAAATGTGTGAGAGGGAGGATGGAGAATTAAGCAAAGGGAGGCGTTATACGGAGATATCTCCGAATAACGCCAGGCGTTATACGGAGATTTCTTATTTAAAAAACAAACAAAATTTCCGTTCTAATTTAGTATATATGTACCTATCATAGCTTAAAATTTGTTTCAAATAGATTTATGATTTTAAAATTATTTTGGTAAAGGCAAAGAGAACGGTGCGCTCGATAAATGGTATTTTCGGTTGCTATATTATATATTTGTTGTTTTTTCTATTTTAATTTAAAAAATAGACAACTAAACCTAACCCAGACCCTAAAACTGAAACTACAACCTTAAAAAAAAGAAGACTCAAACGAAACTCGAACCTCCACTTGTCACTTCAAGATTCTAAAGACCTAACCGTGAGACCACAAAAGCTCATTAATAGTATGAATTTAAAAAAATCTTATATCAAATCAGCAAGTAGTCACATGACCAGCAAAAAAAATTTGCGTATGACGCTAAGAATCATGCGAAATATCTGTCTGTAATACCCGAATAATACCCAGCGTTATACGGAGATGTCTCCGAATAATCACTTCGTTAAGCAAATCATAGAAAAAAGTAAAGTACTGGAGTGATAGGCTGAATATTTTGAGGGCATACTGAATGCAGACAATGGAAAAGATGATGATTACCAACCGCCACATGGAGGACCAGACCCTTTCATAAACCCGCCAACATAAAAAGGGTACACCACCAAAACCCCAGAGGAAAACGGCTCAAGGGAAGACCTAGTCATAGAGAAAGATCAACAACAAATGGGCATCCAATATTGGAGAAGAAAGGCGTTGATAAGGACTGAGTGGAAGGAGGTCGTGAGGCAGGCCCAAGCCCTACATGGGTTGCAGTGAGATCAACAAATGGGCATCCAATATTGGCATATTGGAGAAGAAAGGCGTTGATAAGGACTGAGTGGAAGGAGGTCGTGAGGCAGGCCCAAGCCCTACATGGGTTGTAGCGCCACATGGATGGATGGATTTTGTCTCATTTTAAAAGATTCACTGATACACAACTGATCAACTCAGTCAACTTTCAACAAAATCAGTCTACGGCATTAAAGTTGATCACAATTGCTTGCATTAAAATAATACATTTTAATGAATAGAAGAATATTTGTTCAATAAATTTAATTTAAATGATTATCCAGCCGACAATGATCCTAACTTAATGTAGGCCTATATTGTGGACTCTGGTTTTGGCTAGCCTAAAGTAAAGTTGTCATTTCAGAAACCATGTGACAGGTTCAGAAAAGAAAAATACAATTAAAAAACTACAGGGCATCAGAAATTAAAACAAGGTTGTGCGTAATTAATGAACAAAAAATAAATTAAAAAAATATCACATGCATACAAAATTAACTAAAGATTGATAATACTGAAGGTAATTAGAGAGCAGCGTGCTCAAGCAACCTACCATGTTGGAGGCCTTTATCTAGAAAGGCGGAAATAGATGGCGTTATTCTGAACTCTGAGCGTATAGCCTTAAAAATTTATTAAAAATATATATATAAATAATGATATTTTAAATTTATTTATTAATAATAATGCAAAATATTTGGAACTATATATTTTTAATTAAATATTTAACTCAATATTTCAATAATTCAATATTTGTTTAACATGAATAAAGTTTATAATGTAATTGCTATAAGCGACTTCGTAGTTTTTTATTTTTAAAAACGGAAAATGAAGTGACTCCTCTACTTAATACTTCAAGATAAGTTAAACAGATTATGTACACTAATTACTTTATCTCACAAATCATTTTAAATATGCTGCTGTTCCTTCCTATATATTTGCATTCCCTTTTGAAAAAAAAAGTTTATCTTTCATAGCGTTTCTAATAAGATTTCTGTATAATTTGTATTTTTTTCATCATCACTGATAAATGTGACCAAAACTCAAAGGGGCTGTCCATAAAGTACGTCACGCTATTTTTGACAATTTTTACCCCCCTCCCCCCTGTCACAAATCTAGGACCCCCCCCCCTAAAGTGCGTCACACTTTTGAACGAAAATTATTATTTTTATTAACAAAATAATTAAAATGTAATATAAAACACCGTGACGTCACACATGGCTGGACCCTGCTCCCCCTGTCACAAACTGTCACACTTTCTTACACCCCCTCCCCCCTCTGGAGCGTGATGTACTTTATGGACGGCCCCAAAGTCCGAAATTACTTGATTTATCCCAAACTGGTGTTTAATTTCTGATCTTCGGCATGAGTGTTTGGTTTAGTCACGATTAATTATTTAAAATGTATAAGGTAATCAAATAGCTATATTAATTTTTAATAATGTAGATGCGAGGTATCATTAACATGATTTGCTCATCATTGTAACTTTGCGCTGTTTTGTCAGAACCAAATGGTTATATAAAAAGGTATGCGAGAGTCGTCTTTGTAACAGGCACTAGCTGAAGCTCCAATTTTATGTTCGTTTTAATTTATCCCAAACAATTGTGGGAAAATCAATTACTATTTAAAAATACATTCTTTAAGGGTAATAATGACATTATGCATTTTAATTATTAAAAAATATGTTAGCTTTGTTTAACGGAGTTTATTGATTGCAGAGTTTTGTATTTCTTATCTTATCTTTTACAGATGCTCCTTCTAAACAGAAGATTATTGCGTCCTACGCATATCTGTGGTTTGTGTTTAGTCCTGCATTCTTATTAGAGTTTTAAATGTTGATAAAGTATTGGTTTTCTTAAATTTCTTAAAGTTATTTAGTTAACATTATTTTTAAAAACGTGTGTATTTTTTCTTTATAATGTTATACTTGGAAGGGTAAGGGTAAAATAATATATGACATGTATTGAGGTAGCCTACTTTTGGGCTATAAGAATATTTTTAAAAATATTTTGTAAAAAAAAATACACTTTTACATTACTAATGTGACATTTTATAAAAGGGGTTGGGGCCCAAATATTGTACGGCCTGTGGTCCCAAAATTACAATTGCTATTTTGGTCTCAGTGCAGAATGGTATTGGTAGTAAAGATAATACAATCAGTTATAATTAATTAATTAATATTAGTTGGAAAACAGTTTTCATAAGAGAATTCAAAGTGATCGAATTGTAACTATTAATATATTTATTAAATCAGGCTTTTCGAGCAATGGATGATGCGGAGCTACTTCGTGGTATAAAGTAAACAAAGAAACAACAAATAAATTTCGATGATGAATTAAATAGGCACAGGCCTACTGACTGAACTGTATACATTGTGGTTTCTTTTAACTCGATTATAGTTCCGAAATTCTTTTTTACATATAATAATTAACGCATAACAAGACGAGTGAGGTCTGTTCATTAATTTTACGAACTTCTTATAATTTAACCAGATAATTAAAATTGTTTGTTATAATTTAATTATAGTAATTATAGTTATTTGAAGTTAAAACTTAAAACTAAGTTAAAGTTTAAAATTAAAGGCAAGGTAACATTTAACATTTACAGTGAGTCTTCAAGATTAAAAACTTTAAAAAAACTATTTATAATTAAAATTATTATTTCTATCTATATGGTCCATTATGATTATGGTCATATCCGATAATCCTGCAGTTTCTACACGTCTACACGTATGTTATTTCACAGCGAAATTTAATTTTCTCTATTATTTCACAGCGAAATTTAATTTTCTCGTGCGCACTTACGTTTTTAATTTATTAAATGCATTAATATATATTTTATGTGGTAATCCCTTATTTCAGCGCATTTAAAAATTTTAGAACAAAATAAATAAAATAACTTACTTTTACTTTTACTAATTTAAACACTTAAAATTTAAATCAGATATAAAAAAATTATTTAATGCTTTACAATTAGTTTTTAGTGTGTTTTGTTGAGTTTAAAGGGGTTTTTAACTTAGAAAAAGGTTTTTAAAAGCAGACTTCCAACAACAACAATTCCGCCGTTAGTCACAGAAGATAGTGAAAAGTGAAATATACAAGTTTTTATTTCGTACAAATCGTAAAATAGTAATTTTATTTCAACAAAAAAATAATGTTTTAATTTTAAAATAGATATCATATCAATAATTAATGAAGTAAGTTTGAAAATATGTTTTTTGATGACTTGAAATTTAAAATGCGCTGAAATAAGGGATTACCTTATATGGTAATCCCGAAAATATGTTATATTTTAGCTATTATAGCACTAATTTTTAAGTTTTATTAATTTCTAAGGCTTTTTTCAGCTCTTGAAGCTACATAATCGGAGTGGGATACATCCATTTTGTTTATGTAGTACTCTACTTGCCGAGTTGTCATAGTAAGATGCCAAATGGAAATTTCTCACTTACAAACAAACAAAATAAGAATCAAACATCTAGTAACGAAATAAAAAATGAAATTGTCTTTAAAATATTTATTTATCTTCTGAGAACATTAAAATAGATCAAATATACCTTTTAAAAAAACATTTTCAGTCAGTAAATTTATTTTAGCACGGATCGAGCCAGGTAAAAAAACATCTGGCTAGGTAAACAAAATGGACGAATCGTGACCAGATTATGTATTATATAGAGCCGAAAAAATTGCCTTAGAAATTAAAAATACTTACAAATTAGCGCTGTAATAGCTGAAATAAAACATATAATAATGCATTTAATAAATTAAAAACGTAAGTTCCCATGAGAAAATTAAATTTCGCTGTGAAATAATATACGTGTAGAAACTGCAGGATTACCTCATATCCTATTCATTGGTATGTAAGTGTAGTGTAATGAAAATGAGACAGTAATCATTAAGTTGAGTAAGGCCTAGGCCTAGTCTAGAGGGTAATCCTACAGATTTTACATGTATATTATTTCACAGCGAAATTTAATTTTCTCGTGAGAACTTAAGTTTTTAATTTATTAAATGCATTATTATATTTTCTATTACAGCGCTAATTTAAATTTGTGATTCTTTTTAATTTCTAAGGCATTTTTTCGGCTCTATAACTATATACAATGTAATACATAATCTGGTCACGATATGTCCATTTTGTTTATCTAGCAAACTGTTTTTTACCTGGCTCGACCCATGATAAAATAAATTTACTGACAGAAGATATTTAAAAAAATTATTATTCATCTATTTTAGTGTTCTTAGAAGATAAATAAATATTTTAAAGACAATTTCATTTTATATTTCGTTACTAGATGTTTGATTCTTTTTTTGTTTGTTTTTAAGTGAGAAAATTTCATTTGTCATCTTACTGTTACAACCCGGCAAGTAGGGTACTACATAAACAAAATGGATGTATCCCACTCCGATTATGTAGCTTTAACTTTAAGGGCTGAAAAAAGCCTTAGAAATTAATAAAAATTACAAATTAGTGCGATAATAGCTAAAATATAACATACTAGACGCCCCGCGGCTTACAATACGCCGCAGACTTGCTCATGGTGAGTGCAAAGAAAGTGGAGAAAGAACGGACACAAACTACAGCGCGAAAAAAATCAAAACAACGCGAGTGAACGTTGGTTGTGGGAGTTGGGGGCGAATGGCCAACTCATTGTTGGTTTCGAGACATTTGCAGGCGAAGTTCGGTATAGCCCTGACTTCTATGAAGTCAGCTATAAAACTATAATCGGTTTTAAATCGGAGTTACATAATTGATAATCGGTTTTTAAAAAAAACAGCAACACGCAATTAACAACCCTAAATATGACTAACCCTCGCTAGGGTCGGCAAATCACAGTTTATGTTTAAGGGGTGGTAATATTCAATGGGAGGCGGGTAGCAACAACCTCAGTGTGCATGTCTTCACGTTTACTCGCTATTTTTTATTTACTTAGTGCTGATTTTTGTGTCTGTACTCTCACCCCCCTCCCCAAACCGTTCTTTGCACTGTCTATGATAAGCACGTCTGTGGTGTATGCTATGCCGCATGTCTCTCCAGAGTTCCTTCTTTTCATTCACTCACAGTCGTTTGCCCAAACCCACCCCATTTTGACAACTGTGTCTTTCAGGAAGTCTTCACCCGTCACTAAATCTTTAGCGGCGTATGCTACGCCGCGGGTCAGCAAATGTTGGCAATAAAGGGGTAAAAGAACGGGCACAAACAGACATTTTTAAAAATTAAAAAAAAACAATATTTTCGCTGGGGCTTGGACACAGGACCTTCCCCGTCTGATGCGGACGTGATAATCAGTACACTACGAATCTCACGTTTTCTGTGAAGGAACAATGCAAGTGAAACGCAAGGACCATTGTTGGTCTCTATACATTGGTCGACCCCAGCAAGGGTCATTCGTCATGCTCAGTTGCACATACTTGCGTGGTGTCTCGCATGGTCCCACGAAGAGAATTACTTGTATACATATAGATATTAATGCATTTCATAAATTAAAAACTAAGTTCTCACGAGAAAATTAAAATTTGCTGGAAATAATATATGTGCTAAAACTGCAGGATTACTTTATTAGTAATAAACTAATACTAATTAATTCTATGACTTTAATTAGAATTATATCATTAGTATTAGTATTAAATAGTATCAATTAATAAAAATCATGAATGAACGAGCGAATGATATAGAGCAGAGTCACTGATTCATTTACATAATTCATACGCGCTAGGATGTTCTATTTCACATACATGTAATATAATATATTGCATAATATGACCTTATATTATATTTTTATTTTAAATCCATAAAAGAAAGGTTTTGAACTATTTTTAAATCCCTTATATTAACTTCGCGGCCGTCTCATCATCTCTGTCTTGGGCGGGCGGAAAAAGAAAAGTCGAAAATGACCCACTTCCAGTGATCCGATCGAGCTGAAATTTCGCACACGGACCCGACTCACCTAACAATGCATCGTATCAAAATTTCAGATCGATCGATTGTACCGTAATTAAATTAATGCATTTTTAGTTTATCCTTATATGAGGTATGTAATTCAAATTCACTGTTTGTTATTGTTTTTTTTCCACTTGAAAGTTTGAGTAGACGCGTTGAGGCGCCCCATCGAAGCACCGCAGCGCTTTTGTTTACATTTTACGTGTCACGCTGAGCTCGGTCAAGCGAATCGGTGACCAGACTTTTCCCCTCTCACCCTCCCCGGGGTTATGAAGCAAACTTGAGTTAAGACAGATTCAGTCTGTAAATGTTTGAAAATAATCAATACTGTTAGTTATGTCTCATATATAAGGGATTTATAGTCAAAAACTTTGTTTTTACGGGTTTGTTTTATTAGTCAACTTTAACGAGCCCATTCGCTGTAATAATAATAACTAAATATTTACTAATTGTCCCTTCAGTACCTCCAGAAGTTGCAAATAGGTTCTATTAATAGATTTAAAAACAAGAAATGACAAACCCTATATGTCACGGAGCCCAATTCAATGTATAAGTGAATTAGCTTAATGAAGTGAATACTTTGCAATCATTCACCTGATAAGCCTAATTTAATTATAATTTAATGTAAATTTAATTAGGCCTACCCCCCAAGCCCAAGTAGTAATTAGGCATACTTCAATTTAAATTACATGTAATACTGAAACGAGTTAGTGAGTAGGGGCTAATTTGTTTATAATTATTGTTAAAAAATACTAGAGGAATCTTAATATTCTTAACATATAGTTTTCCACTTATTCTTATTAATTTACGAGGCTTGAACATGTATACATGTAGGCAATATTATATTTTTAACAAAAATATTATCTGAGTTAAAAATCAGTTCAAAAAGTTATTTCTATGACATTTGACATCATTTCAAGATTATTAAAATATAAATAATTCATGACAATTTCTTGAAAATATTTTTTTTAGTTTATAGTTGAAATCAGTTGATTAAGTAAGCAGCACAACATAACATATTAAGTTACTTTTATAACTCTTCGCAACGCTATAGTTATAGTCCATAATATTGACCCGTAGACTTAGAACAGGAAATAGACCATTGAACTTCTCATGAATAATATATTCCTGCTATTTACAGAGCTTTTCAAAGATTTTGGACCAAAATAATTTAAATTTTTTTTTAGAAATTAGACTTCATTGCATTGAGAATCATGACATTAAGACTATTTACTCATTTTTGACTATAATACTAAATCTTTAGTCTAATAAACTTGATTTTAAATCTTGGATTATGCTATTTATACCTGCTGTGCCCACCATCCCCAATAATTTATTGTTGATTAGCAGAGTTCTTTTCCTTTATTCGATCCATACATGGTTGATTTAAATTTGTTTAGAAATGGCAACATATTACATGTATTATGTAATCAGAATCTAGTACAAAGCAACTCATTTTGTTCCAGAATCATGTCTGTGATAAAATTATTTATCAATGACACATTTTTTGGACTGAAAGACTCACTGAGTGGCTGGTGGGTTGCCTTAAAATGCTGGAGGGATGAGGCTCAGGCTTTAACTGACAAACCGCCGCCACCCAAGATCTTTTCGGAGCTGGCAAAACGACGTAATGAGCAACAAAAGAAAAAAGAGCCAGATGGGTTCGTATTATTTATGTTTTACATTGATTAAAGCAGTGCTTCTCAAAGTGGTGGTCCACGGACCGGTGCTGGTCCGTGGGCCATCCGCTGCTGATCCGCCGATGTTCTCAAAAAAATTTTCAGTGCTGGGAAGATAGTGCACCGGTCCCTGGTGCAATGGAAAAAATTCCTGCTGGTTCGCAATACTAAACAGTTTGAGAAGCACTGGATTAAAGGGTAATTAAGATAATGATCTTAATTTTATTTTGTAATGAATTTTTAGTGATAATTAATTTAAAAATATTTTTCCATGAAATTCATTACCAAATTACTTTTTTTTTCCACTTTAGTCATGTCTATATAACTCATATTAACATTAGGACAGACCGTTGTCTTTAACTCAGATCTTTTTTGTAAATACTGATTTTCAGAAGTTTTTATTACAGAAAAAAAACTCCAATATAAATATAAAGCTTTATTTTCTTTATTTAATAAGATATTAACTTCAGCTTTCTGCTGAATGAATTTTATCTGTTTAATTGTCAAGTTTTTTTAAAAAGCATTTTTAAAAGTAATAATTTCTTGTTTTAAAAGGACTTTAATGGACATCATTTGGAATACTGTGACAACTGCTGGGGTGGCACTTTTAGTAAGTTTTTTTTTAAAAAATTGCCAATAGAGCACTATTTATTTTAAAATTCAAAATAATGAACCATTTTGGTAAAAATTGCCTTTGGCCTATGAATTATTGTTGTTAAAAATATTCTGGCATCCTTGTCCTTACTATAAAAATTCTCAGTTCTAACTTTTTACTTTTTAATCCTTAAAAAAAGATAAAGAAAAAATCTGAGCAATAGTCAATAGTATTTCTATTTTCAGATCACTTTTCTGATACAGACAGGATGTTCATCTATAGCAAGCTTATTTGGTAAAAAGTTTTCTTCATCTAACATATTCTTATCTCAATCTGGGGGATATGGTGGTCGAGTGGTAGCGCGCTCGACTGGCGTACCGATGGTCACGGGTTCGAATCCATGGGAAGCCATGGATTTGTTCCCGGGGCCTAGGGCGTCCCCGAGTCCACCCAGCTTCGAGTGGGTACCTAACGCATAGTTAGGGAAAATAAAAGGCGGCTGGGTAATGCATGGAACCCTTATAGCCGTGGCATGTGAACGCTGCATCACTTGCCAAAATCAACTGCTGCCTTGCAGATGGTCTTGGCTGACCAAAGGCTATGGAAGCACATCCAGAAAAAACAGCAGGCTGAAGTCGGAGACCACAGCCAATTGGCGCAAAACTCGTCGGCACGCAATACTCAAATTGAGAACGAAGAAGAAGAAGAGATCTCAATCTGTATTTTTGAACCTGCCCAAGATTCAAAATTTGTATTTTATTATAAATATTTTTATAATTGATTTTGTCAAACAATAATCACAATTGAATGTGTTTTTTGTTTTTTTGCGTTTGTTACTTTAAGTTGATTAATTAGACTACCAAAATGACAAGAAGAAGATTCACAGGTAACATTGGCTGTGTAGGTTTATTCCAAAAGAGAAGGATTGATGCTTGTGCACCATTTAATTGTTTTTTAAATTAATGTAAAGTTTTTTTGTTTTTTTGTTGTTTTTAAAAAAAATGCTGTTTGAATTATATGTACATAATTATTCAAAATCTCCAAAATACCAGCTAATGCAGTTGAAACCTTAAACAAAAATGTAGCTATTTATCAGTTTGCCAAATTAGAAAGTTATGTTGCTTTTTCCCATCAAACATCGATATACAGGCATAAATATAAATTAGACTATTTATGAAATTCTAGTTCAGTATACCTTTTGAAATATATTTTTTTACATTTTTGAACAATATCAATTCATAATCTCTCACTGTCTTTCATAACGAATTGATATATTCACAAAATTTCAAACTGCAAACATGTAATTCTTTAGTGAAATTCTGTTCAAAAGAGCTACAAATAATTACCTATACAACTACTTTCAGAAATAATTTGAATGTTCATATATTCTTAAATGTAAGCATATTCATTTGAACAAGAATGGAATTTACAATGAAAATAATGCTAAAATAATCAACTTATTCAATACTTAAATAATATGCAACAATAATTCTAAAACTGAATTGAAGAGGAGTAGGCAATGTTCCCTTTAAGGTTTGTTGGTCAATGTGCAAACAAACCAACTCATGTGCAAAATTGTAATATTTTACACTCCCTAAACACATAGTAATTTATCCTTATGAAAATATGGTGCGTGTTAATTCTAAACCGCTACTCAGCTGAAAGGGAAAATTCATTTAGCAGGAGATAATTAATTATTTTTAAAAAAATTTAAGTTTGTTTTAAAACTTCATTCTAATAACTTTTAAAATGAATTTAATGATCTCTTCTTGTTTATGGCTTATTAGGAGACCACTTTAACCACGGTCTGGCTGTGTCAGCAATCATCTTGAATTTTTTGTGGTGGTTCCCTAGCATGGCAGTTATTAAGCTCACAAGTATAATAAATAATAACGTAAGTTTACATATTGCTTTATGACTTCGGGGATTTCTAGTCTAAATTAAATATATTTCAAAGATAAATTTTGATGTTGGCTTAAATTAAGTGCCCATGTAAGTTAAAAATAAATTTTACCACTACTTGCATTGAAGTAAATATTTGGAGACACTTGAAATTGCTTTAAGTTTTTTTTTGTAAAAAAGATTATTACAGATTTTAAAAAAAGTTTCTATTGCTAATAAAATTAATTGCATTACAAAATCCATTTATTAATCAATTAAATATTTGCTAATTAATTGTTCCCTCTAATTCCAGGAAGTTGCAGACAAAGTATTTTTATACAAATATGGCAGGCCCAAATACACATCCATTGGTGCAACTGTTAGTGAGTTCATATTCAGCAGTATCTACCAGTTTATATTTATCATTCAGGTAATCTTTAGGATAGCAATCTAATCTAATCTACTTTAGGTTAAAATTGGGCAGGGGAGCCTTTGTTGATGATGTATTTCCTAGTGACCCTCTGCCCTATAGAACACCACAACAGGGGTTATTTCTTCTGTTTTTATCCAGAGTAATCGCTCTTTCCTGGGTAGTACAACAAAGGTGGCGAGTAGTTACCGAATTTCGTTTATTGCTTTATGCGCGAAAAAGATAAAATACTTCCTGTGTCATCAAAAGTTATCGTTCTTTATTCTTAAGTTAATTTAAAAAATAGCAATCTTTGCTGCACTACATTATTTAGTTTTTCTCCTTTCTCTCAAAAAAATTAAAAGTTTCTAAAACCTCTGTTACTTCATTATACCATTTCCTCGATGATGGACTGAAAATCTGTTCTCAAGAAAAGTGTGTCCAAAATCCAAGTGATTTGTTTTGTATCAGAAACATACCAACCAAAATATTTTCTCATAGGACTAGCATGAAATTATAAAAAAATCTCTTCAACATTCTAAAAAATCAAAGCTGTAGTGTAATGAGGATTTATGAATATAATGACTATCTATCCACACTGAAATTAGTAAAGGAAGATTTATCAAAGATGATTTTCAGCTGTGTCTTTGATACAGAATACAATCAGCTTATTTGATACAGAATACAATCAGCTTATTTCAGGAAGTTGTGGAATCAAGTTTTTGTCCCTTGTAGATCATTTTAATTGCATGATTACAAAAAAAAATCTATTTGATAACACGAACTGCATTGGTTCTATTTCCACCCAGGCAAGCATAGTGTGTGTTTTGATACCATGGCCGTGGTTGGCTGTGCTGCTAGACTGGCTGCACTACTCCCTCTTCTATGCTGTTTATGCTTTTGAATACAAATGGGCATTGCTGGGTATGCAATAAGTCTCATCTCTCACTGTTCTTTATTTTGAGCTTTTTTCCTTCCTTCTGTTATTTTATAATTTTTTCATTTAAAACCTGTACCATTTAGGCCTGTAATAAATATTACTGGTTTAAATAAAGAAATTTTGATTTAATTATTTATCTTGGTTATGTTTGATTTTACCTACAGTCTCATTTAATTTTTTGGAAAACCTGTTGTCTTTTTAAAAATAATAATTTAGATTATTCATGATTATTCCTGATTATTCCTGAGTCAACTTTATTTTTTAAATGTTACTGACCGGAAGCTAACTTTACAGATGATGATGAAATCTTTGACATCTTTCTCCGAAACATCACAGTATTTCTTTCTTCTTTGATCCAGGCATCCCAGGACATACACGTGTTGCTCAAATAGAAAACAATTGGCCCTACTATTTAGCATTTGGTCTGCCTATACACCTGGCAATTGGCTACTGGGAATCTCTCTATACCAGGTCAGTTGTCGTTTTTTTTTGTTTTTTTGGTGGGTTCTTTTAAAGGATAAACTATTTACAAGTTAATAAAATTAGTAAATGTATTTTGAAAGTATAAGTTACACCTAACTACATGAAATAATGATCTTAAATATGATATTTCTTTAAATGAATGAATCATCTTTTATATGGTATTTCTTCAAATGAATTAATCATCTTTAATATGGTATTTCTTCAAATGAATTAATCATCTTTAATATGATATTTCTTCAAATGAAGTAATCATCTTTAATATGATATTTCTTCAAATGAATTAATCATCTTTAATATGATATTTCTTCAAATGAAGTAATCATCTTTAATATGATATTTCTTCAAATGAAGTAATCATCTTTAATATGATATTTCTTCAAATGAATTAATCATCTTTAATATGATATTTCTTCAAATGAAGTAATCATCTTTAATATGATATTTCTTCAAATGAAGCTATCATCTTTAATATGATATTTCTTCAAATGAAGTAATCATCTTTAATATGATATTTCTTCAAATGAAGTAATCATCTTTAATATGGTATTTCTTCAAATGAAGTAATCATCTTTAATATGGTATTTCTTCAAATGAATCAATCATCTTTAATATGATATTTCTTCAAATGAATTAATCATCTTTAATATGATATTTCTTCAAATGACTAGGACCATGGCCTTCACTTTGCTGTTTCCATTCAGTATACTTGGAGCTACTGCAGCCAACCCACCAAGAAAACCCTTGTAAGTGTTCTTCTAAGTTAAAATTAGCATGTTGCAAATTACTTTTTTTTCATTTAAATATATATTTAGAGTAAGTCTGTTCTCTAATATCGTAACAGGTGTGAAGCCGTTGAAAACGTCACAAAATTAATTGCAAGCAATCAAATAGTTGAGTGGAACTTTTATTTGAAGTTGCGCGTTTTTTATGTGACGTCAAATTTTTTTAAACACCCCCCCCCATCCCCCTCATCACACATCGTCACTAATGCGTGACGATCCTCCTCCTCCTCCCCCCCCCCGGTGCATGACGTCATATATGGACGGCCCCATACTCCTTATCATACGCTAAAATTATTTTGAAATCCCTACCCCACTGCCATTTACTGATCTAGAAGTTCTTTAATTCCCCTTATATTGTACAAGGTTTATAAGGTTATAGAGCCCGCAACCCTTGTATCTCTCTGTTTACATTAATTAATGGCAGAACTTGTGTTAGTTTGCCTGATGATATGGGATAGTAAATAATGTCCACCACACCATTATTTCATGGGAGAACCTGAGACATAATAATTTTTAATGCAAATGGCAATAAGTCAGCAATGTGGTCCAAATTAAGAAATATTGCTGCCTAAGGGGAAACCTGGCTCATCTGAAATCTTTATTTTTAAAAAAACATTTATTTAAATTGGTATTTAAGATAATTGTGTTAATCATTATAACTGGATTTTTTTTTAAAAATGTTGTCTGGCTTATAGTGGGAAAGGGTAATGTTCTTAGATTGGATTTTAAAGAACAATTTATTTCAAAATCTCATCAACTTTCCGATTAAAAACATGTGTGTATATGTTTACATTTCAGTTCTTTCCCGATTCACATAATGTTTCCATCTGTGTATTTAACTAACGAAGCGTACAAGTTTCTTAAGAAACCTAGCAGTGGAAAGGTAATAATCTAATTAAACATGGTTTAATTTTATAAATGCTTTTAGATGTTTGCTCGGCATTTAAAATTATAAGCATTTTTATCGGGATTTAGAAAGGGTGAAGTATTGGCTTAGAATTCAAAACATATTACTTATAAGTTTTTTTTTCTTTTGGAGCTAAAAATGCTCTGAAATTTTAGATAAGATATTCATAGTTAAAACTTTATTTCATCATCAGCCTACAGCAAGAGAAATGGACCATCAAACAAGATGATGATAAAGAACTACAACACTCTACAACATTGATCATCACAGTACCAAGTCAACATTGTGTCAAGTTATCACTGTACAGACTCATTACCTTTCAAATGTGTTCTTCTGTGCTGCTTTTATTATTTGCCCATTTTATTTATGTTTCGTAAAAATTAGATAAATTTGTGATTCTTTCTATTCTTTTAATCTAAACCCATCGTCTTTCTTATTGCCGCCCAGGGTATACGAGGCTTTCATGTCAGTGATGCAAAGAATATCCATTTAGGTAAAATCACCAATATCCAATGAACTTTCTCCAATAAACTGATGTACGCCATAAAATCAGATAGTCATAGTCATAATATAATTACACCAAATAATTTTTTTTTAAACTAAAAAACCTGGCTAATTTCTTAAATTTTTTTAACAAGGGCATATGGTGTCAAAAAGTTGACCTTGCTAGTGGAGATAGCCAGTGCCATGAAAAGTTTTTGTGTGACTTTTGGCTCAAAGATTGGTGTGGTACCAAGTATGCAGGTGTGTTTATTTCTGCTTGATATGTCTGTGGAGATTAGTGGATCTTTGGCATGAAAGTTAGTCTAGGACAGCCTGGCAATTAAAGTGAGGAATAGCAAGGGGATGTAAGTCAGAGATAGCGAGACAGTGAATGATATAAATAGTGAGCCAATGAAAGTCAGAGACAATGAAAGTTAGCACAAGTCTAAATTCAACGAAAGTTAGTGATGGTGAGCCATCGAAAGTTAGTTAGGGATAGAAGGCCAATTAAAATGATATCCAGTTAAATTTAGTTAGGCCTATGAAAGTTAGAGACAGCGAGCCAGTGACCCAAGTTAGTATTGAAATATGGAACTTTACGTTTACGCTGCACGCACCAAGTTTTGTTAGCGACGTTATATGTGGACTTTGTTCAACACTCTTCTCCTTAAGTAGCAAATGAGTTGATTTTTATTTTATTGTTATTTTACGGGTGCTAATTAATTGTGCCAATTTCTAAAATGATATGGTTTTGATTGAAAAATTCATGCCAAGAATACATCACAAGGGCCAACCGTTCTGCATTTTTCATTTTCATTAAATTAATGAAGTTGGTGTTTAATTTGCATGCATTTATCACATTTTTTTCCCCATTTAATTTGACCAAATGTAATTGATGAGCATGTTTTTATATTATTGTTAAACGTCTAAATGCATATATAATATTTGTTAACACTGATATTCTTTTCATGGTCACAAATCTTTATTTTGTAAGTGTCGACATGCATTCTTTAGGCAGCCGGGTTTAGGTCTCATGCCCAGTTGTTGGCTTCTGAGTTTGAGTTTTTAGAAATCTGTATTGACCTACTTAGAATAGCTTCCTTTCTGAGCTCATGAGCTCTTTCCATTCATCTACACATCCATCATTTAAAAATGGTGTATCTTGGTTATGATGCAGTTGTTGTACGATCACCCTAAAAGCTGATCCAAAATTACTTAAGAGATGGTCATGTCGCAAAACCATGAATAATTTGAGTTTGACACTTGAATTACAAGCTTGGGACCTTGTGCTTGTTGAAATGTATAAACACAACTTGTTGAAATGTATAAACACAACTTGTTGAAATGTATAAACACAACTTGTTGAAATATATAAACACAACTTGTTGAATTCAAGCTTATGTCAAAAGTGCAAAGGTATATTTTCCATTACATAAATACAATGTAGTACTTTAAAGATTTCTCATTAAAATTTTTAATAACCAGTTTGATTACTTACCAAGAATTTTTCATAGAATTAAAATGCCATAAAATCCACAATAGCCTACTTTACAACTTGCTTAGGTGCCATGACACAAAAAAAAACAAATTGTGCATGTTTCTAATTCAAAATGATTGAGTGTAACACTGAGTCTTCTAGTCATGCATATTTGACATTGCTAGTTGACATAAATATGGTTGGCAACTTTCTGATTCTTGCATTGTAATTTACACTCACTTTTCTTTCATTTTTATAAAGGATAGCGATAATTTATTATTTCAACCAAACAAGAATTACATATTGGTTCATGTATTGGGCACTTTCCATTGTAAAGTGTACTCCAAAATAAAACAATGCTGATGTAATAATTTACCTTGCTAAATAGCACCTCCTACTGAGGAAAAATAAAAGAACTAAAGAAAACAAAGATAAGATTATAAAAAAAACAGGCTGTGAAGTATATTTCTCTTCAAATAAAATGATTTCTTTTAATAAAATTTCAAGATTTTTTTAAAAACGAAATAGTTAAAAATTGTGTGGCCTATCCTCAGTTTATATTTACAACTTTCATTAGGTGTGGGCTTGTTATTTTTAAAGGGCATAAAATTTGATCCTCATGTGAATATCTTTAATATGGGACCAAATACATAATTTCAAAAGTCATTTTACCTAGCTTGTGTTTTCTGTGGGATAAGTCAATGTATTTGTTATACTATATTGTTTTCTGCGAGATAAGTCAATGTATTTGTTATACAATATTGTTTTCTGTGAGATAAGTCAATGTATTTGTTATACAATATTGTTTTGCTGTGAGATAACTCAATGTATTTGTTATACATTACTATATTGTTTTGCTGTGAGATAAGTCAATGTATTTGTTATACTAATGTACATTGTTTTCTGTGAGATAAGTCAATGTATTTGTTATACTATATTGTTTGTTGTGAGATAAGTCAATGTTTTTGTTATACTATATTGTTTTCTGTGAGATAAGTCAATGTATTTGTTATACTATATTATTTGCTTTTGTGAGAAAAAAAATGATTGTACCATATTAACAACATCTCATTTTATCATAAAAGGCTGTGCTGATATAAAATAAACAAATACAATTTTTTATGAAATTTATTAATTTATTTTATAAAAATAAAAACTAGAATAGACATCCAGTCAGGGGTGGTTATTTTAACATGGTCCATCCAGAATTAAGCACTTACAGATTAAGTACCAAGTTGACTCAAGCAAGGGATTCTATTTATTAAATAATAAAACATTTCATCTCATAAGAAGACCACAAGGCATAAATAACTAAGACATTCATCAAAGTGGGTTTATAAGATTATCACATCTCATTTATGGATTAAGTTGGGGGGGGGGAGAGTTGGGGGAAACAAGAATTTAAAGAATCCGATTTTTAAAAAAATCATATGTAGACATACATTTATTTTAAAATATACTAAAACGTTTAAGAAAAAATTATTTAAGTCTCTTAAAAACACATGACCCAAAAGTTCCTTATAAAAAAAAAGATTTCAGGCAGTATGTCTGTCTAGCTTTGGGATAGGTCCCATTAGTTTTACACAAGCTGTGTTTATTTATGGTTTACTTGAATGTTTAATAGAGCATATATGGAGAACTGGCATCTGGAAAGAGGAAGATAGGTCGCCCATGTCTGCGATTTAAAGATGTCTGCCAGAGGGACATGAAAGCAGCCAGAATACGCACAAGCGACTGGGAGTGTAAGGCAGAAGACCGATCTATGTGGCGCATAGTTGTCAAAGAGGGTGTCATAGTAGCCGAGGAGTGAAGGATGGAGGAGGTAACAGACAGAAGAGCTAGAAGAAAGGCCAAAACATTGGGAAGCACAGAACTCGTGTGAAAAAGCTGTGATAAAGACTGTCACTCAAGGATAGGACTGCACAGCCACTCGAGGAAATGCAACCAAACCCAATGGTGATGCACCATCGTCTCGCGAGACAGAAGGATGCCGACGATAATACAGAGCATGTTGTGACAACTGTAAAATTACTTTAATGTCGATAATATACAGATTAAAGTGTTAACACTAGAAGAAAATAATATTTAATTAACCTTTACAAAAATTAAATCAGACACAAGTTAAATAGCACTAAAAAGTTGATGATGTTTTGAAATTTCTGAGAACTTATAACACAGATAAAGTCTGTGCAGAAAGATTTGTAAAATATAAATTATACTATAATTTATACTGATATATTTTCTTTATCAAATGAAAATATTGTAGTATTCATCCCCACTTCTGCCAAGCCTTTGCATTATGTGTTTAAAGAAGTCTTAAATTATGTTCTAATTTTTAGTGCGTGTTAACTTGTCTTTCCTAGAAAATCTTTTATTTTAAGTTTTACAAATAAAATTATTGTTATTTGATAAGTATATATTTAGTGTTTATAAATTTTAGATTACTGTATTAATCCAGTTCTAAATGGACTGCTATTTTGGTATCTAAGTGATTAACATTTTTTATTAGGATTGATCCTCCTCCTTTTTTTTGGGTGAAAGATTAACTTGACTACTGAGTCACTTTTATTAGATACCGTTAATTTGCCCAAATTTGAATTTGGTGACCAGGCAGATGATCTGCTATTAATGAAATTGCCAGGTAATAACAATTGTTATTTCACAAAGAAGATAAATTATTTTTATACCATGAGGTTTTGTAAGGTAATCAATATACTAAAATTGACTTTAACATCAACAGGTTTACTAAGATTAAAATAAAAAAAGATCAACTATTTGTCATTTACCAGCATTTGTCAAGTGGGGTTTTATTTAAAATCATTAGTTTACAAAGAACATGTTTTTTTTATTTCAAGGACTCACGGGTTTTTGAAAATAAATAAAACAAAACATCACACAAAGTTCTCAAATAATGGATAACTTGTATATCTATGTATGTGTTGAAAAAAATTGCATAAAGAAAATTGAATATCTATGTACAATTAATTTCAGCAGTGTTTAAATTTACATCAAATAACATTTAAAACAAATAAGTTGCATAAATAAAGGACAAGGAGAGAACCTCAATAGCAAAAAATTCAACAAAAAATGGATAATTAAACAGGGATTAGGGTTAAAACTCAAGGCAATAGCTCTAAAATCCCTTGACCTGTAAAATGAATTTATTCTTGATCTGGGTTTGCTTGGCACAAAATAAAATTTTACCCTATAAAAATTTAATTCAGAACCGTTGCCTGGTTGATGCTTTTCAAAGAATATGCACGTGCCATTAAATACCCGGTAACTGTACAGATAAAAAACAAATGTCTTCGGAACTCACTTTTATACTAAGAATCATTTTAAAATTGACCCATCGATAAAATATATCTCAAAATTTAAACATTATTAATATAAACCCACCACACAAAAAAATCTCCCCAAGAATAACTTTATACAATTTAGAAAACATCACATACCAATGGTAAAGATAAATGTCTGGTTAATTAAATTTATACAAATGAAGACCTTTAATACAGGTTAAAACATTTGTGAATGGTATTAGTATTAGAGCTTTTTAAAAAATAATATGTGATATGAATGTAACTTTATATATTTTGAGCAATTACTATTTATAGAGACACCTACCGTGAAAGAGATAATAAATGCTTTAATTTTTATTATTTTCATTAAATCATTCACAGTGCCTTGATGTAATAAAAAAACTAGGATTGAGTTCAGGAAATCTTTAAAATAATTGTTTCAAGTACTCAATAAATGTTGAATAATTGGCATCATTTTAACACAATCCTTAACAGAGAAGACAGAGTGCCAGGTACCTTTGTTTCTGTATAAATCAGCAGTTTACAACCTGTAGGTTGCTACCCCCTTTGTAGGGGACATATTTCTAATGGTCGTAACATACCTCACAAGCAGATATGTCTGCATACAACAAGCTGAATTTGTAACAATGCTAATACATCCTGCATATCAAATATTTTACATTTTGATACATAACAGTAGTAAGTTACATTGATGAAGTAGCCAAGCTAATATTTTTATTTTTGGGGGTCATTACAACACGAGGAACTACATTGAGGGCTGCTGCATTAGGAAGGTTGAGAATCATGGGTTTAGATAAAGGTGACATGGTTTAATTAAATTATGATCTACATATAGGCAAAACTCAAACAGGGGAAACAATCTTGTTCATACAATGAAATCAGACAATATTCATGAAAGGGTGGCAACCACCTAGTCAAATGTCCATACCTTATGGCACAAGCATGCTCTGTTTACATCCTGTATTTACTTAAGTATCCATGTTTATGATAAGGCAGAGTTCTTCAGCAGAAGTGCTTAGTTAATATCAGTTCACCACAAAATATTCAAACAAAGATAAAGAAAATGCAGTGGTGCAATTGGCAGTCAAGTTTTTACATACTCTCTCAAACAAATGCTATTCATCACGGACCAATAGGGATGACAATAAAATTATAATTGCTACTGATGAAATTGGTGAGGCATAGTGCTTGGATTAAGACAAGTCTGCCAGTACAAGCAATAGTAGACCATAAACAAATGTCAATAGGGCAGTATTTAAAGGATTCTTTTAAAATGGTGTATTTGAAGACCATGTTCAATGCTGCAACTTTGTAGGAGGTAAGTTTTCCTTCAAATTTTCAATTTAAATTCAGCTAAATACGCCTTGCTGTGTTAATGTAGATTTTATGAACATTTAATAAAAATTAAGATCCTCAAAGATTTAAGCAAACAATTTAAGATACATTTAAACTAGAGACTCACAGCGATGTCATGTTACAATGTTACAGGAGGTCATGGAGCAATAACATCTATCTTATCTTTACAAACTTCAAGCGTAGCTTTAAATCATTGCATAATGCTCAGTAAAGCGCTCCCTTGATGACTGATTTATGTTTATAAAAATATTTAAAAAACATACTTTGTAAGAGTAATAACTTAACAGATTTTACATGTGATCAAAAACTAGGCTCAGTAACAATTTAAAATTTCAGGGAAAACCCTTTTGAAAAATAATGCAAACAATTTTGGGGCAAGTTTTGTCTGTGTCAAACAATTTAGACACTTAAAAACTTATTGTCCTAAGTAAATCAATGAATAACTTTGTTTATGGATACCTTGTGAATGAAATGTATCCACCTCTAGAATTTGTTATATTTATTTTATTTACATGGTAAAAAACACATCTGATAAAGCCGGAAAGAACCCCATGATAGATGAGTCAAAACACACATGGGCTCCTACTGAAATACCAAGGTAGAACGATAAGCTTCCTTCAAAACAAAATGAAAACCAAATAAATACCTAAATTTGTGAAACCAATGTGAAAAGAAAAGGGATCTCCTCTGTTTAAACCAACACATTTGGTTTTATCCTTACTTAGATAATCTTCATCTAAGTAAGGGGTTCTTAATATGGCATTCGGGGGTGGGGAGGGGTGTCAGGTGGGTCAATGAGCTTCTTTTACATTTTAACTTCCTTCTTTGCATAAACATATTTCATTGTAAAATCGTAGTTTCCATAATTTATCATAACTATTAATGATGGAATAGAGACACAGACATCATTTACAGAAGAAACTTAAAATAAGTCTTGTAGATAAATTAGAAATAATATATGAATAAAAACCTTTATGAAACTTTGTTCATTGTGTAACTTCCCCTGCCATTTCTAAAGATATACTTGTTAAAATAAGTACTTAAGTGTTTAAAATAATAAAATTACATCAGATGAAACATTAAAAGAATAAGTCACCATGATTTTAAGGAGTGTAGGGTTTAACTCAATTAATGTAACAAAATAATTTTAAATTCCTTCGCAATGGTACCAATAAAATTATAGTACACGGTAAATCAAATGTCAAGACATATTTTTATAAAATTCCTAGACATGAACAGTATTTATGTTTTTAGAAGACTGTTCTAATATTTTTTAAATTCCTCTTTTCAAACTAAAAATGCATTAATTCTGATTTCAGTGAGCTAAACTAAAGTAAAAACAATTTCATTCAAGACGTGACAAAATTGTTTGTGTTTGTTTTTGCTATGAACATGAATTCTTGAAGGCACCCCTCACAAAGAGTCCGTTATTCCCGTCTTTGATTTCCCTGACACTCAGAATCTCTTGCTCCCCCGTGACTCCTCCCACACACGCCTTCGGTCCCTGACTAGGTAAATCCTCAGATGCTGATGCGACACTGTTGTTATTTTGGCTGCTGACGGCGTCGTTGGCTGCTGAAACTGTTCCCACCCAGTTTTTGTAACGCCTGCTGTACTTTCGTATAACATAGTTCAAAATCCCTAAGAAGAAAATCCAGCCTATGATGTAAATGCATGTACCTCCTAGCCTCCCCCAGAAGTCTGTGTCCTGCAAGCGATAAAATAAAAGATAATGATGTAACTGGTGTATTACTACAAACGCAACAATCTCATGAAAAATTTTTAATTCCATTTTTATTTTTTTAAATTTAATTTGTAATCAACATTGCAATGCATAAACTAATGAGAGTCCCACACTGGAAGATGTTTTGCTTAATGATTGCATTTAATCTTGTTGACTATTTGGCTTCATTCAAAGCTTTTTTTACAATTAAAATGAATCTTAAATAGCTTTACTGCTTCCAGTACATTAGCATTCCGTACCACCAACCTGCTGGTAATATGAGTAGAGCAGCATGGAGCCCAGGATGATGCGTATAAAACCAAAAGACAAGATGAAAGCCCAGTCTACAATGTCACCAATTATAGTTTTGTAGTATCCCGTCTGCCGGAGGAACCACCTGAGCTGCAGCAGTGGGTTAGTCACCTCAGCGCCCCCTATGGTTGCCACCAGCTCTGTCCCGTAATATCCAGCAAACAAACACCATGACAGGCCGACTATACTGAGTGAGTGGTGAGCCATCATCACAGGACCTTGAGGGAACACATGAGTATCAATTGATCCATATTTATCTCAATAAAATTAACGACACACTCCTACAAATGAGAGAGCCAAGTGGAGATCAAATTAATTATATTTTATAAAGTGCTGGCAAGGCCCCCGGGGCATTGTATTGAGCCACACAATCCCTTGCTCGTTAGTGGTGGCTCAATGAAAATTGTGAACGCTACTTCACTTGCCCCATAGGCCGCCATGGTCTGAAAAGGGGTTATTATTATTATAATAAGAAAACTCATCACTTTCATAAGATTTAAAGTACGAGTATATGTATGAAAGAGCTCAATGTCTTAGTTGTTTACTTTAATCACACCTTATTTATTTACTTATTTAAAGTGATACTATAAATAACAGGATGATCAGTCTTACCCTCAGTTTTAAAATATAAACACCATCCAAAATCAAACAGGAAATAAGCTAAACACAGGCCGACTGTTCTGATTTGCATAGGTGAATTAGGTCCTCCTAAAAAGAAGGAATTAAATTAGTTATAAACTATGCCCAATCCAAAATAAAATGTCTAAAGCAGTCACAACGAAACTAAACACTGCTGTGTAGTAAAGCCAATGAAAGTGAGGCTCCAAACACTTGCAAAATTAGACTACTGGGGTAGGGTTGTGCAATTTTAGTACAGCGTGGCCTTCCTTTGCACTGCAAGCAACCATTTGTCTTGAACATTACACCTTTCTCTTTCTCTCCCTCTTGCTTTCGTTCGCAACCTGAGGCACTGTTTGTTACAAGAAACAAAAAATTTATGATTTGTTCATAACCTGATTTGTTCATAACCTGATTTGTTCATAACCTGATTTGTTCATAACCTGATGCGTTCGTAACCCAGGGTACAACTGTACAAGGTATTTTTAAAGCTTCATCATTAATAGATATAATGATGCTTAAATATTTTCAATGTTAAATGAAGGTGCTATTTAAAAAAATGTGTTACGTCTGACAGTCCAAAAAAGATAAATCTAGGATTGATTAAAACATTAAATAAATTTGTAATTTGCTGAAGAGTTTACACAAGGAAGGCCATTAATTTAATTCTTATAACAAAACGCAAATTTTAAAAATAAATTTAAAATGTTACTCACGTATCATAAGCATTCTTTCTGTATTTTCCAGTTCTTTTAATTTTTATAGCTTCTTTTCAATTATCAAAATATTATTTTTTGAATTAACCAATCAATAAGTTGTATTTTCTGTAGGCGAGGCAAAAAAAAGCTTGGTCACTTATTATGAAGTAAAATGAACTAACCTGCACTTGTAAACGGCCAAGGACCAAGGACGTAGGTGCTGTATATTGCCATCAATGTTATGCTCACAGCATGCAAAACTGTCACTGTCCTGCAGTGCCATTCATAACTCCTAGATGGATTCCAAAGGCACAGCAGGAAGTAGAGTGTAGTCCATGCAAACAAGTAGGTCAGTATTTCCAGGAAATCAAAATCATTAACTATCAGCATTCTTGAGTTAGCACTTTGGAACAATTTTGATTTCCTTTCAGAATTATTTCATCTGCAAAATTTAAACAATAAGACAATAGCATTTGAACTTGATGACAATGAAAATGAAATCACATCAAATAAAATAGAAAAAAACAACTTTTTATTTGTTACAGGCTTCCAACTTTTTTTCATTAAAAAAATTCGAGACTGTTTCAAGACTATTTCAAGACTGTTTCAAGACTATTTCAAGACTAGAAAAGGAAAATAAATTCAAGACTGAAAACCACCATGTCGCGGCATTTATTTTTAACATAGAACTTACTTATTTAATAACAAATTTTTATTATAGATTACTACATGTAATATTAATATAATAATAAATTTTAAATTAGCAATAGTAATACATGTACAACATATTTACTAGCCATTAAGTCATGAATGACTTGACTCACATTAAACTTACAATATATACAGTACTAACAAAATAAGTCAATTTTAAAAATGCAATGCATATGAACATCCAACACCTATGTAATCTTTGAAGTACCACCATCAGCTTTACTTTTCATAAAAATAGTTATTTGATCTGAGTATCTTTAATCTTATCAACATGTATCTTCCATTTCATGTGGGATAATGGTGCTGCCCTTGCCATTGTTTGGATATGGGTATATTTATTACAAACTGTAGGCTACAATATGCACAGTGCACAAATTTTCCTGTGAAAGCCACTGCTTGAAATCTAGATGGTCTATCCAGTCATTTTCAAGGTTGAGGAAAAAAAGTGGTGGAAAGAATATTTCCCAACAGTTTAAATGCGTCAGCAGCGAGGGAGCAATGGTTTTAACTAAGAATAAGGGTGTTAATCGGTCCTCAGATCAGGACCGTTTAAACGCAAACCTCAATTAGTCCACATAAACGTATGACTGGGAGTAGTGTTTTTTGTGTTTTTTTAATTAAAAAAAATTATTATTCTTTTAAAAGTTGTTTGTTTTGTTACCAGTAAGATACATGACTAACACGCGAGCGACGGTGAAAATAAATCGTTTTCTTAATATTCCAGTATATAAATAATATACACATCATCACTGTTGTTGGTTGAATTCGGATAAAGAGTGATTTTTTGAAAATTCGCACAGTTGCCGAGGTCTAACACATAGTGCGTCTTTTATGTGATCAACGGTCAAGGCCGCAATTGTTACTATTTATATTACAAGTTACAAGTATCATTTGATTGACGTAGGAAATTTGAGTTCGGTCTTAGAGTGATAGATATCCTGCACATCAAAAGCAGTCAACTTAAAATTAGCATTGATATGTTTAAATATTTTTTTTTAATTTGCTGATTCGACGGGCATTGCAAACGCGAGCGGCGGGGACATGCCTCAGGTGCCATGGGATGAGGCGAGACGAAAAACTTGACCATACGCAGACAATTATAAACTGGTAACTTTTTTAAATTTTATTAAATGGATTCCAAACATGACCACAGAGACTTCTTCTTCTTCTTCGTTCTCAATTTGAGTATTGCGTGCCGACGAGTTTTGCGCCAATTGGCCCGTGATCTCCGACTTCAGCCTGCTGTTTTTTCTGGATGTGCTTCCATAGCCTTTGGTCAGCCAAGACAATCTGCAAGGCAGCAGTTGATTTTGGCAAGTGATGCAGCGTTCACATGCCACGGCTATAAGGGTTCCACGCATTACCCAGCCGCCTTTTATTTTCCCTAACTATGCGTTAGGTACCCACTCGAAGCTGGGTGGACTCGGGGACGCCCTAGGCCCCGGGAACAAATCCATGGCTTCCCATGGATTCGAACCCGTGACCATCGGTACGCCAGTCGAGCGCGCTGCCACTCGACCACCGTATCCCCTCTACCACAGAGACATAATCAGTCATTTACTTCGGAAAAAAAACAACAAAAAAAAACTCCTGACTAGTCATAACTTTTTCCGACTTTCAAGACCGGGAAAATTATTTTAAGAATTCCCGACTTTTTCCTGTTTTCCCTGTTGTTAAACAAAAATTTATTTTAAAATTCATTTTAAAAGGCCCCTAAACAATGTTTTATGTGAAATTCAAAACAACCCACAAACCTTAGCAGACGTGAACAGAACCAAAGCTCACCAAAGTTTTTTGCACAATCAGATGAATGGTTTAGAGCTGTATAAAAGTAAAAGACAAACAAAGAATCACTAGTAACAAGCTGAAAAACAAGTCACTTAATACTGGAAAATCCTTAGTGTTCAATATAAATTATAAACAACATGAAAGTATATTTTGTGGGAAAAGTTGCTCTGACTTTCTTAAACCCCAAACTGAGCTCTACACTTTTCAGTCAATAGGTTACATTCGTGATCAAACATTTTAGAAATTTTCACCAGCTGTTGCAAAGTATTTATTTGCATTTGAATGAAAATAACACCCAAAGCTATGCTAAATGATTATATTAGTCAATAATATATATTTACATTATTGACCTAAATATTGATATACTGTAAGCTATTATTTTACTCAAATAAATTGAATCATTCAACTTAAGAGAAAGTAATAACGTCAAATGAAAATCTGAATTGGACCATTTGCTTACTTTGAAAATTATTTATAAAAGTACCTTACTATTTACTAATACCCTAAATTTAAATACAAGTAATTTTATCATATTGTTATAATTACTGAAATTAACATAAATTTATAAAGAAATAAACTTATATCTATGATGCTATGCATTATGGGTGCTTCGATCACAAGTGCACTTACTGACTTGATTACTTGTACTGTAAGTACACTATTTTTTAACCCAGAATAGTCAATAAATTGGTTGTGAGTCCACAAGACACAAAGGCAGGGAAGAAAAAAAGCTTATTTTAATTTGACATAACAGCTAGGGTTTTAAGGTTGTGTCTGAAACTCAGAGATGGAACTATTTTTGCTGGGAGGACTCAGTTGTTATTAATTAAAAATGTATCTTTTAAATTTAAAAAAAGCATCAATGTTTAATATATTTCCTCGCAGAATTTTATCAAGGATTAAGTGGAACCATATATTTATCTTTCTTTAATGAATTTTTTTTCAAGGTACTCATTATGCCTGTCACAATGTCTGGAAGTTTATCTTCCTGTCATGCTTAAAATTGTGGTCAGCATCACATGCTTTTTTACTGAACATGTTAAGTTTATCTTGTGGCCCTGAGTTAACAAGATTGAATCACTGTTTGGAAAAGGAAGGTTGAGTGAGAAAAGGGGATGAGGTATGGCCAGTATGGTTTGGTAAGTGTGCGATAAGAGAACTAAGAATCACAAATTATTTTTAAATCTTCGATTTCTTTAACATAAAATTTAGAAAATAATTTTAAAAATTCTTAATAATAATTCTTCTTAATTTACATTTTGTCTGGGCTGTTCAATTTCTCAAAAGCTGTGTTTATTATGGTTTAGCTAATGGGCTGATGCAGATCTTACGTTATAACTATTATGTAAATGACAAAAATGAAAAGATTATACATATACTTAAAATACTGATTTGAGTAGAAAATTTAAAATATACAGATAAAAACTTTTTAAAAAGTATGCAGTAGATTTGTTTTTTAAATTAAATAAAGGATTTTCAACCTTTTTATACTTTAAATTCAAAATCTTTGATTACTATAGGTACCTATCCCCACATAGTCATTATTTTTAGAATTAATGCTATCATAAAAGTTATGATTTTAACTAGTTATTTTAATTTTTTTTTCAATTTTAAATAGAATATAGCCGATCTGACTATGTAACTATGTAAAGATCTATTATTTTATTATTATGCTTTTCTATAACGAATTATAATGTTCATACATAGTCACACTTAATCTTTACCAATAAATAATCTTTTTTAAAAATTACATTATCAAGTACAGACAAACCCGATTAAGTTGACGGCGTTGGGGTATGAAAAATGGCGTCGAGATAACCGATGATCGAGTTAAACGAAAACCAATATGGCTGCAAAATATTAACATGTGCTTGAAATTTCTTTATGTACATGATGTGCGTTAATTAGTGATGGGAAGATTAATCGGAATCATATCGGAATATCGGGACCCTAATATTTCTTCACTCTTTCCTAAGGTTGTAATGACCGTTCGATTTTAAGGACCGTTTAAATATAACCATGGTTCCCACTCAGTCAGGAAAACGGGAAAAAGTCGGGAATTCTTTAAAAAAAATTCTCGGCCTTAAAAGTCGGGAAAAGTTATGATTAGTCGGGAATTTTTATATATATATCTTTTATGCCAAAGTAAAGGACTTTGATTACGTCTCTGTGGTCATGTTTCGATTCCATTTAATAAAAATATTTTAAAAAAGTTACCAGTTTATAATTGTCTGCGCAGGCGTTAAAACTAAGGTCAAATTTTTCGCCTCGCCTCATGGCGCGTGTGGCATGGCATGTCACAGCCGCTCGATTTGCAATGCCCGTCAAATCAGCGAATTTAAAAAAATAAAATAATTAACATATCAATATGGTAATTTTAAGTTTAATGCTTTTGATGTGCAGGATATCTGTCACTATCAGACCACTCTCGAAATTTCCTCAGTCAATCAAACTTGTAAAATAAATAAAACTATTGCGGCCTTGACCGTTGATCACAGCACGCTGTGTGTTAGACCTTGGCTGGCAACTAAGTCTAAGTGAATTTTTAAAAAAAAATCATTCCTTATCAGAATTCGACCTACAACAGTGATGACGTGTATATTATATATGTACTGGAATATTAAGAAAATTATTTGATTTTACCGTCACGCGCGTGTTAGTCACAGTCACGTATCTTACTGGTAACAAAGCAACAACAAACTTTTAAAAGAATAATAATTCTTTATCTGATTAAATAAAAACCACCGTCGATTCTCGATACAAACCTTTATTTTCATTTCTAAAGATATTCGTTTATCTTAAAAAATAAAATGATTAATGCATCAGAAAATGAATTAAGTTTAATAATAATATAACATGCACTGAGAAATAATGACGGATTAAAGACCGCTAACGCGATTTTCGAGCACCTCGGGTGAATACATACTCAAACTAATTCACACACGGAATCAAATTGAAAGTAAAAACATCCAGTAATTTTTATTGAAATCTCGTAGAATCAAACAATAGCCGGAAGTCTCGATGAAAGCGAGATGTCAACACTGTTTTGAACTAAAAATGCCAAAGTGCATTGCTAGGCGAACAGACGAGGATAGAGCTAACCAACGTTAAGTTGCAAATTTGGCCCTCTTTTGTGCTCGAGGTATTAGATTTCGGCGACTTAAAAAATCGAATTAACCGATGAGAAAATGCTAAGACAAAGAGAGAATTTGGCGGTTCCAATAAAAAACATCGAGTTAGTAGGGTGGGCAAGTTTACAGGGCTCGAGTTAAGTGGGTTCGACTGTAATATTTTATTTATAGCATATTAGCATTATACCTGAAAATAAAATCATTTTTAAATCAAGAGCTTAGGGCAGCAAAGATGCATCATGTGAACAGCAGAATTGAGGTAAGAAAAGGGTAAGAGTAAGATGAAATACATTGGGCCTTGGCCTTGGGGATTTTGACAAACTGAACTACAATTTAAAAATTCATAACTTAAAAACTACCAATCCTAAAAATATAATTTTGGTGTTGACATGTAACTGAAAATCAGCTCTATTTAACTTACTATGGCATGGCATTATTATTATTGTATGGTTGTTATTAGTTATTATAATTTTTTAAAAACAAAGTTAAAGTAACTAACTACATATTAGTATATTGACTTTATATTTTAATCAATAATAATTACTAATTGTAACAAGTAATAGTTACAAAGTATTAATTAAAGTGAAAGTAAAACTAAAATTTTAATGTCTAGTGTCTGACTACTAGTACTAGTAACTAGTAACACCGACTTCACCCACACTCACTACTACTAACTTAACAAATAATGGGCAGTAATTGAATTTGTATTGTTTTATCTATACAGACACTCCTTCTATATGCGTCTACAGTCTACAGACCATGCCGGTCTGTTGGCATGTGATGCATCGTTTACTATGAATATTATGAGGGTTCCACGCATTACCCAGCCCAGCCGCCTTCATAATTTATATCCCCAACTGTTAAACCAGTGTTAGGTGCCCATTCGGACCTGGGTGGACTCAGGGAGGCCCGGGTGAACAAATCCTTGCCTGCACATGGATTCAAACCCGTGACCATTGGTTGGAACGCCAGCAGAGGGCGCATGCCATTCGACCACTGTGCCTCGTATTTATTTTGGCATCAATAATCGGTTATCATGAAAGAAACAAGGACAACCTTCTTAAATTAAAAAGTGGAGGTCGCCATTTGAGGCATTTGGTCAACGAAATTACGATACCGAATTTTCGGAAATTCCCGGTCTATATCCAAGTCATTAAGTGCCTAGGCCTACTAACTTCTAGTAGTCAGTACTACTTATACTTATACAGTCTACTAGTAAAACTGAACACTGACACTACCTGCCTAAGAACACTAAGAATAAGTAAGAAGGCTAAGGGCACTAAGGACTAAAGGTAGGCACTTGGATGAGACCGGAAATTCCCGAAAAAACTGGTATCCTATTTTCGTTATCATTTTGGTGACTCCGACTTTTTAATTTACCGTAGTTGTTTGGGAATGTTTAGCAAATCATAGACCACAATGAATGTTCTATTCCCGCCCAAATATGAAGGCAGACATGTTGAACTTTCATTAGACCATTCATTGTTATTTTTTATAAGAATTCTTAACTTTAAACATTGAAGGTAAAAAAATGCTTTTTGCACTCATTCATATCTTTCTTTTTTTTAAAAAGGGTGTCATTTAAAATAAAAAGATCTTATTTAGATTATATCATATAGAATAACATATCCAAAATGTATTACGTTTTGCTCCCCAAAAGTTCTCCAGAAATTTTTAGTCACATGTTTCCAAAACTTACCTATTATTGATAACGTTTTTAAAAACTTTTTCTATTAGGTGGAAAAAAAACTTTTAATTGAAATCCAGCAAAATTGGCAATGATAATGTATTAAAAATGAAATAATAACAGTGTAACAACACAAAAACATATTCTAACTTGATTGTATTGATTTTATTTGAATTTTTAGATATTTTTTTGAGTGGGATCATGCTTTTTTTGTTTACTATTATTAATGGATATGAATAGAATAAGGTAACATAAAAAGTGTAATTCTTATCTTATCAATACAGACGCTCCTTCTATGCAGAAGATAATTGCGTCCACAGACCATGAGAGATGATCTGTTGGCAAGTGATGCAGCTTTCACAGGCCACGGCTTTGTGGGTTCCACGCATTACCCAGCCGCCTAACTATTGTTAGGTACCCATTCGGAGCTGGGTGACTCAGGGATGCCCTAGGCCCCGGGAACAAATCCTTGCCTTGACATGGATTTGAACCCATGACCATCGGTACGCCAGTCGAGCGCGCTGCAACTCGACTACCGCGTCCCCGTCATTCACAATGACAACTAAAGAAATCGATCAGTCTCTGTGTTACTTATTTATATGAATATATGAATATGTATAAATATTGATTAATTGCATAGAAAATATTAAATAAATATGTAAATAATATTTAAGACATTATTAATGGGTTTTAAAAGAAAACAAACAGTAAAACAAAACAAAAAACAAAAATTATTGAAAAAATGTTGAGTCAGCATATTTCATACATTTATAGAAAACAACATCAAAAAAAATTTTTTCACTAAATTATCAATGACCAAATGTAGATTTTGTTGCGTAAATTGTTAACATTTATATCTAAATCTAAGTGTATTCCCTTTAAATATTAGAATTTTACATCATTTTATACTAAAATTATAAGCCTAAAACTAAAAGCAGAGCCCAAATTCAAATATAAAATATTGGTCACGAAATGTGGAGGAAAATCCCATAATAAAATTTTTTTAAAATTAAAGTAAAGTGTTTTTGGGGCCTTACTAAATTTTTTTATATTATATCTTTTAAACAACCACTTAAGCTAGAAAGTTAATCTTAGTGTTTTCTTAAACCATTCACTTTGCTCTATAAGCCTATATTATTTTTAATTTTTTAAAGTTGTTTCGAAATTTTCATCCAAGTGCCTGCTAAAGACTAAGTTACTAAACCAAGTAAGGCAAAACAAGGGCTAAGGGGGCGGCCTAAGCCTAAGGCAAAGAAAATGGTTTACCAAAGAGAGCCTACACATCAAACACTATAACCAGGGCCCAAAACATTACGCGAACATTGGCCTAAAAAATTGCCCGTGAACTGATACTCAAAAGTTAAAAATGCGACGGCTAAACTAAATATTAAAAGAACTTCTACGAACTTTCACATTATTTAAGTGGAGGTGGCCATCTTGCCCAAAAAGTTCGAGGTGAAGATCCGGTATTAAAATTAAAAATCTTGTTCATTTAATCCTTCTTTGATTGTCTGAAAAAAGGACTAGTGTAAAATAATTTGAAATATTTGTTAAAATTTCATGTATTTCTTTTATATTTAACCGCTGTCAATAATATTACCTCTGTCTGAATGTAACTTAATTTTATTTTTAAAACTGTCGTTATGGTAACGTAAAGAGCGTTGCACCGTCTGCATCGCAGAAACGAAAGTAAAATATTATACGGAAATGCATTAAAAATGCTACTTTAGTTTATTTAAAACTCTAAACTACAAAGGAAAAAAAAGGGTTATCATTATTAAACTTTTGTTTTAATTATAAAATTTCCACTAAATGCAAAACATTATAAAAACAAGCACATTTTTGGCTTTTAATCGTTATATTTTTTAAAAGTAGCCTATTATTACAATATTACAAATGAGAATAAAGACAATATTAATATTTTAGACAACAAAACTTGAATTTTTACAGCTGCAGCTGCCAGTTTTCATGACTACGTCACAGCCGGTGGCAATTTTTCCCCCAACTACAAAAAAGATGAGTTAGTGTTTATTAGTTATTATAATTTTTTTAATGTATGTGTTATTGACTTAAGTTTATATTGTAATTGTAAAGGTCATAATAATATAGTGAGCTAGTCTGCTCCTTTTTAATTTTAGTAATCTAGTAGTCTATGCCTTTCGCCACTTGACTTTGAGTTTAGGGAAGGAAAGGTAGAAGTAGTCTAAGTCTAAGTAGATGATTACAATTTTAAAATTTAATTTAAATTTATTTACATTTCAAAATTTTGATTATTTTTTAAAATTATAATAATAATACAAATACAAATTGTGTATGTTAGTTTAAGTTAAAATTATTATGATTATTATTTTTGAGTGGGAGTATCAGTGAGTATCAGTATTAATTATAGGTCTAATAATTAAAGAAAAACAATTGACATTTTTTAACTTAAAAAAATAATTGTTTATGGCTCAGGCTCAAATGATAATTTAAATAAATAAAATAATACCTCTGCCTTATACTACCATAATTTTATATTATGTAAGGTAGGCCTAGTTGTAAAATTTAATTTAAATTGCATCTGTGACTCACAGTTTGTCTTATTCAGTGTATAGTATAGGCCTATACTTTGACTATAAGTATTTATAAGTTACTATAACTATAAGCAAAAAGACAATTATTTTAGGCCTATGCCTATACTATACTATAATATATAATTCTAATATGAATATGTACTTATAAATTTCTTTCAAGTTTAAAATGGTTTATCTAGTAAATGTTTTGTGAGTTTATGCTATGATAAAAAAAAAGGCCGATGGTAGACACCGCGTAACGCGCGGTGTCCACTCAGATGGGTGGATGACACGCAATACACAGTCTGTTTATTTTGGTATACCCAGTCCACCTTAATAGCTTAAAATGTATTTTTAAAAAGATTTATGATTTTAAAATTAATTTGGTAAAAGCAAAGAGAACGGTGCGCTCGATAAATCATATTTTTGGTTGCTATATTATATTTGTTGTTTTTTCTATTTAATTTAATTTAATTTAAAAAATAGACAACTAAACCTAACCCAGACCCTAAAACTACAACCTTAAAAAAAAAGACTCAAACGAAACTCTTTTTCTATTTTAATTTAAAAAATAGACAACTAAACCTAACCCAGACCCTAAAACTGAAACTACAAACTTTAAACTTTAAATAAAAAAGACTCAAACGAAACTCGAACCTCCACCTGACACCTAGAGGTCAAGAATATTACGTCCTAACCGTGAGACCACAGAAGCTCATGTACCTTTGAATTTTTAAAAATCTTATAAAGTAGTAAGAGAAAAATGTGACGTCACGTTTACGCGACACCCAAGCTTTACAGTGGATGCCGCGCATTGCGCGGTGTCTACCCACTTCGAAAAAAAAATGTGTTTCTATTTTACAAAGAAAGACACCATCTCTGACTGCATCATGGAATATGCAGAAGGCAAAAGTACATCTATGGAGGAACAAATTTTAAGTCACCAAGAGCATCTGTCAAGGCCCTTGATTAATCAAGTCCAAAAGCTTCATACCAAAGAAGAAGCAGTTGCCTGTAACCATCAACTACAAACTGGCCATCAAATTCCAGACCTGTGTAAGCAGTGTGATGTGAATGAGACCCCAAAGAAACCTATTAAACAACTAACACAGGAAGAAAGAGATTATTGGCAACAACGTTTACCACGTGGGTTTCAGTTTTATCTGGAGAGATTGGCACGAGGCGTCATCCGAAACCAGCCAGATAACATCAAAGAATTTGCTGCAGGCTATCTGGAAGAACTTCTTGTCAGCAGAAATGGTAAAGTAAATTATGTTTAAATTTAAAGATGCAAGTGTAGAAACATTGCCTGAAACAGTGGCAAATCCTAAAGGCAGTATAAGATGAAGTAATAAGTCTCTCCATTTCACATTCCTAAAACATTCACACCAATGTTCCCATGCAGATATCTGATCCATGCAGTGGAGCAGTTTAGAATTACCAGACAGCAAACTTTGATAAGAATAATATAATATCTGTGTTTGTGGGGTGTAAAGTTTTGAACAAAAAGTGGGTGCTGTGCAATTTTGTACCCGAGTTTGTTATTTTACATTCAGACCTACAAACTTTAGAGGGAACATTGATGCACTTTAGAGGGAACATTGATGCACTTTAGAGGGAACATTGATGCACACTTGTCTTTCACCTCTTAGTTCACAAACCCCTCTTCTTTGTTTACTTTAACAAAAAAACTTTCTTTCACTGACCAAGGCAGTTACTTATATCTCCTTTAATACCTCAGCTCAACAACAGTGCTCTTCCATACCTTTAAACACTCACACCACTTATAGGACGAAAAGTACATAACCAACTGACATTCCTCTGTATTAAATTCCATTGCAGATACATCTCCTCTTGCACCTCCCACACACTCCTCTCCTCTATTCATTCCATGACAATACACAAGCATTTGTTTTATTCATCCCCTGTACAAAAAAATCTACTAATTCAACTCCCTCTACACACACAGACTGAATTATATTTACATTTATTACTTGTTATTAATAAGTAATTTATTCTTTTATTTTCATTCATATGAGGAAATTGAAATTCACAATACAGTATTTAGTGTTTGTGTATATTAAGACAAGTATGGTTTTTAAATAAAATTCCTGATTTGTTCTGTTAAAGCTGAACTGTGGAAACTGCCAGTAGAGTCCTATTTTACAAAACTGTATAAGAAGAAAACTTTGAAATCGCCATGGCAACCTAAGAGGCGAAATTTAGGAAGATCCCCAGCAGAACAAAGTCCCATTTCTGCAACTGTGTTCCCTGATTTGGTTCCTGAAGGTAAACTAAAATCTCTCCTTTTTTTTAAAATTTACTAAATTTCAAAAACAAGAATCAAAATTTGCTGTGCTGTTATATTCGAAACTGATGCATTACGTCTGCCAGATATCTGCGCGGTCACAGGGAACATTGGCTTTAACCAAAAATCAGTAATCAAACTATAAGGAGGCAAAGATTGTTTTGGAGGAAAATGGAGGAAAAAGATCCTAGATAGACTGGTTTAAAATTTCAATAATTCCCTCGAAGAGCAAAAATCAGGAATTCATTTTTTTTTCTTCAACAAATGACTTGAGAACTTGAATTCTTAACTCAAAAGAATTATTTTAATGATTCCAAAAAATGTAAAGTTAATGTTAACAAGAAAGATCTCCTTGTAGATGATGTTAGTTCACAGGTAATTCAGTCGTAATTCTAAGATGACCCATATGATAAGAATGATCACCTTAAAGGTGATGCTAGAACTCAGGTATTAATTCTGACATTATCTAAAGATATTGGAACTGAAAATAGATTAGAAAATGGATAAGATCCTTAGCTAAAAGCGGTTGAAACATAGTCTTTTAAAAAAGAATCATAGCTATTTATTTTTTTAAGTGGGACCCATATATACAGAATAAATTTATTCTTGTAATTACCTGGATAAGCGTAGTATGCAATAATCTTCTGTATAGAATGAGCGCCTCCTTAAATAGATAAGTTAATCACATGCAGTAAATTAAAAAAATCATTAACATCAAGTTATTTGAAATTTTGCAGAAAACCTACCGATCTCAACAGTTGTGAACCAGCCAGCAAAGTCTGCTATTGGATCAACTGTTTTATTTGCTGAAAAGAAAGGTGAAATACCAATTTTATTTTTTTCATCCCTCATAAAGAAAACATACACCAAATATTTGATGTCTTCCCTAGCATTGACTTTCGTCCATTGGATGTCAGCTTTACCAGCTGTGGAGGATTATTAAAATAAATAGTTTTATGTTTTTACTTACAGAGAATGATTTTACCCAAGAGTTGATTAGTACATGTGAGTCAAATGAAATTCTGACTGCTGATGACTGTCACAGTGCTCTTGAGGAATCTTTGATCATCCAAGGTCCGAATACATCACAAACCACGAACAGCACCAGTTTCGAGACAGCAGAGGAAACATTGTCTGCCAAAGCAGGCTCAGAGATTGACGTAAACAAAATTCAGGGAAGTAATAAAAAGCACAGTTTTTTACAAATGCAATCTGAAGAGGCAGAAAAGAAAATTAGAAGATATACAATGGAGAAAGCTTTCTCAAGCAGCCCTGTTGATGGTGTTGAATATTCTGATTTAGACCCTGCAGACGTGAAAGATGGGAATCTTGAAATAATGCCTCAGACCAATGTTTTACTTTGTAACACAACTATAAATAATAATAAACCTGTTGATTCAGAAACCAAGATGAATGAAAAGTCCGAACCGTTTGTAACCCTAGGAAAAGATTCTATGGTTGAACAAACTGGTTATTGGATAACAGACCCAAAGTCTTCCACAAACTGTGAAGATGAATTGCAGCAAGTAGCAGTAAGTGATATGTACATAGCCAGGTTCAGCAACATCGAAGGAGCCCTGCACCAAACGAAGTATTTCCTGAACGGACTCCCTAAAGAGGAGGACTTTATGGTCCACGCACAAGATTCAGCTTTGAGAAACGCTGGACTGGCCGGAGAGTCACAAACACTGTGCTGTCCAGTCCAGACCGGTGGTGATCTTTCAGATGTTAAAGGGGAAAAAAATACAGACCTTTAGCCTTCATTAACAAAACCTTACCAAGAGGCAGTGTTAGTGAGTGCCAAAGGTGATCAAAATCATGACAGCGCCATTCAAGGGGTGAATAAAATTTGCCACACAAATTCTGACCTTGATTATGAATCGTCCTCTCAATCCTGTGAAATGCCCGAAGATGGCAAGGATTTCAGCGCTGCAAAGGGTGACGAAGGTACCAACGAGTTTCAGTCTGCTGATTCCTCGAGGAAAGAAGAGGAAGACTCAATAGGGGAGGACATCCAAGCTCGTTTCCGAGCCGAATCAGAAATCTACTTCATTCCTATCAGGTCTGAAGAATTTCTCAATGAGATGAATTTAGAGAATGGGGCGACACAAAAGTGCAGCAGTTTTGAAATTCAAGTGGATGCCAAAAGTTCATCTGAGGTCTCAAGCTTTCAGATCACTGGAACACACCAATCCCATGATAATGGTGAGCATCCGTTGTTAGACCTGCCTCAGGACATCCTGCCTCAGGACATCCTGCATTTGCCAGTCCGTGCCAGCGTGGAGCTAGAAATGTCCAGCCCTGATATTTCCAAGGAAGACTTGAAAGACAATAAATCATTTAGCGACCCAGATGTCCAGAGATCAGATACACAAATAAACGAAGACCTTAAGGAAAGTCGCCATGGAACTGCAGTTGAACAAACGCCTGCCTTGCAAGGAGAAGAAAATCAGACCAATTTAGGGCGAAGTGATACGCAGGCTGAGACAAAGGTAAACATGACGTGCATTCACCAGAACAGAGAAGGTAAAGCCAACATGGAGGCTGCCATCTCTATAGCCAACTCTTACATCTCAGAACTGAAGAAAGTTGCTCAGAACATTGAGAGGATTTTAGATGAACAAAACAACAAGGGCTCAGAGAAGGGTTCTCCGAGTTCAGACAACATCAAAAAAAGAAAGAAGTTTGGCTCACAAATGTCCGTTGAGGAACTGTCTCATAAGGTCTTAACCATGTACAAAAATAATGTCATCAAGGACAGTGTGGAATACAGAATGGGAGACTATGTCTTTAAGATCAAGCGTGTGAAGAAGACGAGCAGAGACAAGGATTCAAGGTCGACCCTGGAGAAAGGTGCTTGTAATGAATGTGAAGCCTGCCCGCCAACGGAAGAGGGGGCCAAAAAAAGCATAGAGCTGAACTACAGCGAAGGCTTGACATCATTTTCTGACACGCTGCAGGAGATTCCCACTGATGGTAATAATAACAACCAGTCAGGCGATGGAGACATTGCCTGTAAGAAGAAAGGAGTCAAGTACAGCCCAACCAACAGGAAGTTTGCAGGGTCAGGGACCTTGATGGTAAATCAAAACAATAATGGAAATTTTTTAAGCGCTGTTGATTCCAAAAGCATAACAGAGCAACTTGTTTTCTCTACTGTCGGTAAGGGCTGTTTAAATTATCCAAAGGAAACTGGTTCAGGAGCCCAGAAGCCCGATGGAAGCGACCCCTTTTGCATCACTAAAGACTCAAAAAAAGCATGGAGAGATCACGACCCGTCCTGCAACTCGAGCAGCAACAACTCACAGGCTGTTGACCGGAAGGTCAAAAAGTTGTATGCCGACCAGGAAGCCATCAACTACCATGACAACTACAACTACTCAACCAACAACCTAATCAGGGACCACGAAGACAGCCTGCTGAGTGAAACAGCCGGCTCAAGAGGCAGCCTGCCCACCCCTCAGCTGACAGCGCTGCATTTTAAAAGGCAGCAGAATTGTCCTTCTGAGAAAGATTACGACAAGGATCAGTGTAAGAACAGGTACTATCAACCTGCAGATAAACAGGGGCCCGCCAAAAGTGCACAACACTGTAACAAATCCGTTTTTTGCAAAGAAGGAATGAAAGATGTAGAACAGAAAAACAGGGGCAATGAAAACCATCAAGAGTGTCAAAAAGATGGCAATGAGAAGACTAAACCCTACCCGCCAAAAAGCTTTGACGATTCTGAAAAATGTCAGCCCGTCCAGAAATTTTCTAAGCCAATGACATGCGACGAGCAATGCCCCTGTGAGCCTGACACTAAAGATGTGGCCAAGCACAGCCACTCTGCTGCCACCTATACAAGCAAACCAAGGGGGATCAGCCTGCAAGAAACTGTTTCAAAACTCATGGCCAAGGCCAAGGACAACACAGAAAACAAAGATATCAAAAGCCCACCAAAAATCTTGGAGATCGACATCACCGCACTGAACGTACCTGATTACCTGCCCAAAATTCTGAAGAAAGAATTTCCTTTGAGGCTTCACTCTTTCCAGGAAGAGTATAACCTGTCTTCTTCTTACATGCCGGAAGTGACTCGTCAGATAACTTTACAGAGCCCAGAGGAGAACATGATGGTGCACACAATACACACACGTCCCAACCCGCTCCAACCAGAACTCAGGGGGGACTTTGAAATCGCTAGTCTGAAGAAAAGGATCTATCTTGGAGAGAAAGATGGCTTCTACCCTTCAGAGGGAACAAGGAGGCTCATATGTGAGACTGAATGCTACTCGACGAAAGACCCAAAGACACAAAATTTGATTTTAGAGAACGGAACTCTACCCACTGCAAAAGCTTCCAAGGTAAACGTCCAGGCAAAGCCAGGAAAGAGGAAGAAGACCACCAAAAAAACTGTCGTCAAGGAAGCAGTGAAGCCCGTCCAGAACGATGTCAGCGAACTGACGGGCATTTCAAAGGTGGTGGCGGACGTGACCAAGGAGAAAGAGCCCCAGTGGTTCAACAAGGATTACATCCAACTCATTGGAGACGTCATACTCATAGGCTCTGGTAAGACTAGGAACATAGAACAGATCTTTCGGCCACTCCAGGAAGGTGACGGGTCAAACAACAGTTCCAACACCTCAGCCAGCTTTTGTGTGGGTCCTCAGGCTCTACAACTCTGCAAGAACGATTTCACCCTTGAAAGCAGGGATGCCAGTCTGAGCAGTTCAAAATGGAGATCCCTGCATCTGAGGAATATCACTTATGAGAACAGCAACAATAACAATACCTTCTCATATGACATTGAAAGTAGCCCAACAGCAGGTTGTAGTAAAGGGATTGATTACGTCTGCGATCATTTTGAATTTGTTTCACACGACAGGGTCTTCACTGAAACTGGTTATAGAGTGGTGAACATGGGCAGCAACTCCAGTGACTACCATTGTCCCATTGAACAGGCGGCCGAAAATCTGTCCCAAAACATTCAATTTTCTTTTTCAAAGTCACCCAGCTTAAACCTGAGGGATCTCAAGGGGCAGCTATCAAGTGCTTCAACCCTGAGCGATGATTTCATGTATTACGATTGTAACAACAACAGCACGGCTAAGCTGTCGGATGTGGATGATGCCACCCTGCAAGATATTGACCAGATACCCACCGAACAAACGCCAGCGGAATCCAAGAAAGCCAAGAGCTCGAGGAGGTCAAGGCCGAATTCTCCCAACAAAAAAATTTTCAGAGGAAGTTGTCCAGACTGCGAACCGGCTTATCCAGGGGATGCTCAGCTGAAAGATTTTGATGATTTCCAGAACCAGGTGCTGCCCACAGATATTAATGTTTCTGATATAGCTCAGACAGGGTCATCCCTGGCGCTGAGGAAGAACCTGCTGCCAGAAAAGTCTTTGGCAGAGAAGACCAGCCTGAGGGGGCACAAGCTGTGGAATCCCTGCAGCTGTGACCCACCTAGGCCTCGCATGGTCCCTCAGTACGCAGAGTGCGGTGTCCAGCTCAACATCGGGGACGTTTGCCCAAGTACAGGCTCACAGGTGGGAGATTCGGGACTATACAAAACCTACACCGGCCACATCATCAAAGTAGACCAGGTGGCAATGTGTGAGTGCCAGATCAAAAGCAATCACAGGCCCTTGCGCGATTTCGACATGCAGGTGTCGGCTGAAGACATCTGTCCAAGCAGTAATGTCCAGACGGGCTCCTCCCTGCTGCTCCTTGAACCATTCACAAGATCAGCACAGCAGGCTCCGCCCATAGATTACAGTGATGGTAAGGAACACACTTTAAAGGGTCATGTTCTGAAGGAAACTTGTGATTCCTTCGCTCCCTATCACTTCACCGAGCAAGTGGAAGCCCGTGAAATTGAAACTCAGGTCACGGCAATTGAAATAAACCCTTGCGATGAGGTGCAGACGGGGGACTCGTTGATGCTGACTGAGCCGTTTCCTCCAGTCAAACCAACTCTCAGTGACGATGAGTCTGGCGATGGGGATGTGACGTGGGCCGATCTGAGTATCTATGACATGACGCCTGAGCACAGGAGCGTCAATGCCTACTACAAACGTTTTGATGACTACCCCAGTGTTGACAAGGACTATGTGATATACCCTTCACAGTACAAGCCCCCCGGGAAGGTGGCCAGCAAGACAAGGCCGCCTCCCGTCAAAACTCCAGAGTCAGTCGCCCAGCAGCCATCTGAGGACAAGCTCGGCAAAATGAAGATGACGGGGGGCGACGTGGCCCCTTACCGCATTGATGAGGACCAACTCAGCTATGATGGAAGCGTTAAAGACTTTATAGATAAAGAGAATTTAACAAAAGACGGCAACCACGTCAGTGATGATGACTACAAGAACTATGTCAAGGACGTCTACAAGAAGCCTGAGGATCTGAGGGACCATGAGCAGGGAGAATTTAGGTAAACAGTTGACTGTTTGTGTTGGGCTGTTGTGGGGTGGACACGTTGACTAGAATAGATTTATGCAAATGAAACACTTTAGTTACCACCAGCTTAGTTCATTTGAGGACAGTGTCCCAAGGATAAAATACCTCTGAATGTAGAATGGGTTTTCCTTTTCACTTGGTAGTATAATCTGATCTTAAAAATATAAAAACAACACTATTCAGAGATGTAATGTTAAATATGTGGCCTCAAGTGATTAATAATACACTCTTTTTCCATTGGAGTATCTCACTGCTCACTCTGTGCAACTGTCATAGAGATGACCCTTCTATTTGCATAACTTCTCAGGAATCTAGAGTGGATGGCACAAAATTCGCATTTAATTTCTCCAAGACGAAGAAGAGGTTTTGATATTTTAAAATGTTGGTTTAGCGCTTTCAATTCATTTTATTTTCAGAAATGTTCCTCGGCGATTTGAATCTTTAACTATAACATCATATGAGAAAGAAACTGTTGGTAAGTGTTGCTTATTCAATTAAAATTGGTTGTTCTGACAATATGTGCAACAACTTGTATGAGTTGTTTTTTTAAAATCACCCTATTGTGTAGAGTGCCATTGACATAAAGTAATCATTCAGTTTACAAGAGATCTAAAATACAAAATACACAAACAAATTGTGCAATGAAAACAATAAATTTGAGCTTTATCTTAAAACTAACACGACAGTAAATAAAATAAAGCTCAAATGTATTGTTTTCGTTGCACAATTTGTTTGTGTATTTTCTATTTTATTTAAAAGCTTTATCGCAGTCCCATTCTATATGATATACAAGAGATATAGAATGAAAATAGAGAAATTAGGTGCAAATTGCTAATGGATACATTTTCTATTACTTATGACTATCTAACCTGTTGATAGTATTTTGCCATGTGATATAAATTACAGTCCTAAATGACTTTACGCAAGGTTTGATAGTCAAAACAAATGTGACGCTTTGTAACTTAATCTCATCTCTTGGTTTATCCAAGGTTGATAATTTTCACCTGAGAACTACATAACAGTGAAAAATATGCTGAAATGTCATGGGAATTTTTAATATTCGTTTTATACATTTGATACAGTTGTGGCCTTTAAATTTAAAGAAAAAAGTAGAAATTAAAATTTGCTCAGATTTCAAGCTACTTATCACAAATAATGGTGCCTCAAACATTTTATTCACAGATAAAATGTTCTCTCTTGAAAAAAATAAAGGTTGTAATTAATGATATATTTATGTTACCCCTAGATCCTGTGCGTGGTCCTATGAGAAGGAAATACACCAATTTCGGAGCAGGTCAATCATTCAAAGACATGAAGGAGGAGGAAGAATTGGAGGAGGAGGAAGGTGATGCCATCGGGGAGACCAAAGGGTCTGAAGGCCACCGCCCCTACAAGAGGAAACGCCGCATCACAGTTGGCCCCAGCGTGTCCACACAAACCATGAACACAACGAGCAACACTCTCAAGTCTGGCTTTTATTAAGCTAATCTGATCTGTTGAGCAGGGGAGTTAATCCTGTCTTTCTGAGTTATTACATCTCTGCTATTTACGGCATCACTAGAGGAGATGACTACTTCTCAATTTGTCTAAATTTTTATACCTTTTTTAACATACACTTTTTTTTTACATATAACAATGGAAATATTTGAGAATATCTGTTAAATGAAAATATAAAGATCAAATAAATGATGCACTTTTGGCTAAACTCCATGACATTGCCTCTCAACTGTTCAATTATTTAAATTTTTTTTTAAATGTTGTCTTACTTTGTTGTGTTAATCTAACATATCAATTAAGTCTTTATAAAAAAACAAGTAGGCGTATTGTCATAAGATGAAAGAACTAAGCAATGAACTGTCCCCAATCCTTGTAGTTCTTTTTCAAGCCTCTCTAAACCAGGGTAAAGTGCCCTAGGATTGGAAATTAGCAAATGTAACTCCCCTCTTTATGAAATGTGATAAATCAGACCCTGGTAATTACAGACCTGTATCATTTACCAGTATCACATGTAAATTACCAGAACATATAATATATAGTAGAATAGTTAACCACCTAGACAAATATAATGCCCTATGCCCACATCAACACGGCTTTAGAAAAATCAGATCATGTGAAACACAATTAATAGGTTTAATAGATGAACTATCAAAAGGCTTAGACAAAAATGAATCAGGAGTTCCACAAGGAACTGTGTTAGGTCCCTTACTCTTTTTAATTTATATACATCATTTACCCAACAACATCTCAACAGGAACAAAAGTTAGGTTATTTGCTGATGATTGTATAATCTATAGAACAATTAAATCAGATCAAGATAGCAAAATTTTACAAAAAGACTGATGAATTGATAAAATGGGAAACTAACTGGAGTATGTCTTTCCATCCAGAAAAGTGTCAACTGTTAAGAGTAACAAAGAAAAAGAAATAAATAAATTCAAAACACTTCATTCATGGAAAAGAACTAATCCAAACTAAAGATGCAAAATACTTAGGAGTAATAATAAATGAGAAACTATCAATACTATCATGGAATCCCCATGTCAATGAAGTTAATAACACAATTAGTTAAATCACTAAGCCTGAAAACACTAGAGGATAGAAGAACCAAGAGTAAAGTAGTAATAATACATAAAGCAATTAATTATAATTTATAAATAAAACACAAAGATAACTTAATACAACCCTCAGATAGACATAAGGATAAAAAAACTTTCTTATTCCTTATGCAAGAACAAACACATATAAATTCTCGTTCTTCCCGTCCGGAATTCTGGCGTGGAATGGGTTGCCTGAAGAATCCAGGAAAACAAACACTTTATCAACATTTAAAACTCTAATAAGAATGCAGGACTAGACACAAACCATTTTAGACAAGCGTAGGACACAATAATCTTCTGTATTGAAGGAGCGTCTGTAACAGATAAGATACTAAGTGTGGTAATATTTTTGATGTACTATCAATGATACCACAGAAACATAAAAGATAAGTGATTATTACAATATGATCAGTAATGCAAAATCATTGGGTTAGGAACAACACTCAGCATTGGGATGGTGTGGGTGATTTAATTTATGAGAGCATTTGAAACCTTTTCCTTTTATCCAATTGATTAGCAGCTTTTAAAAGGGCCCCGTCCCACTTTCTAGAAGAATGGTTCAAACACATGCCCTGGAATTTGACAGCACTGAATAATTTAACATTATTTAAGATCTGTTGTTTTGACTTTGATTGTTCTTAATCGGACCACAAAATAAATACAAGTAATTCATGGGGACATAATCGCCGTGAGCTTTTTTACGGTAGAAACGATGATTGCTGCCCCAGATTCACTTGGTTACAACAGTCATGTTGTGCCAAGACTGCTCTGTTTTAGGGGGCCGTCCGTAAATGACGTCACGCACCTAGGGGTGGGGGGGGGGTCACACATTTGTGATGATGTGAGACGAGGGGGGAGGGGGTGTTTAAGAGCTGTGATGTCACATCAAAATGCGCCGCTTTAATTAAAATTTCCACTTAAGTATTTGATTGCTTACAATTAATTCAATGAAGTTTTACATGGTTTTAGAGTGCATCTTTACACTAAATACATACTTAATGAACAAAAAGGTTATTTGAGACATGTTCATTTTCAAATAGAAAATACGGGTTTTTATGGGGGGGGGGCGCAAAGCTTTGTGACGTCTTTTTGGAGGACGGGGGGGGGGCAATTTTTTTGTGACGAGGGGGGACGGAATGAAAAATCGTCCAACGTCACGTAACTGTTACAAGCTGTCACAAATCTCGGAAACTAAAGTACGTCACTTTTTCAAACAATTTTTTTTAATTAACAAAATAATTAAAATTTAATATAAAAAACCGTGACGACACACATGGCCGGACCTGCCCCTCCCCCTGTCACAAACTGTCACACTTTCTTACACCCCCTGCTCCCCCCTCCCCTCTGGAGCGTGACGTACTTTATGGACGGCCCTTTTACTGATGTATTGTCTTCTCAGTGTTCCTGGTATAGCTACACTACAAGTTTGTGTCTTTCAACACATCCTTCGTCACACTTAAACCTGTTGTACTTAACATCCGCGATGTATATTGATTTCATCTTAAAGGGCTTAACTTACGCCGTCATGGTCAGAACTCATATATTTATTTGTTTTCTTTTGGAGCACGAGTGTTCTCTCATATCATTTTCTTAGGGCTTGATTGTGGCCTTATAATAAACTCTATAATACACATTAGGGGATGTCCATAAAGTACGTCACGCTCCAGAGGGGGGTGCAAGAAAGTGTGACAGTTTGTGACAGGGGCGAGGGGGGTGTCCGGCCAAGTGTGACGTCACGCTGTTTGATTATTTTGTTAATAAAAGACATTTTTGTTTGAAAGTGTGACGTACTTTAGGGGGGGGTGGTCCAAGATGTGTGACAGTTTATGACAAGGGGGAGGGGGAGTTAAAAATGGTTAAAAATAGCGTGACGTACTTTATGGACGGCCCCCAAGTGCTTTAAGATCTTCTTAAGATTTTAAAAATTGAAACACAAAAAAAATATTTAAATGAAAAGTTTTGTATGTTGTTAATTAATTGGTAAATTCTTTAGTCAATATAATCTTCCTCTGACAAAACGTTTTTGATGGATGGACCTTGAAATTTTACACAAAATTAATTGTTGATAAGTCTTCAAATTACATTCATTGAACTCTTGATAGTAGGACGCAATAATTTTCTGTATAGAAAGAGCATCTGTAACAGTTGAGGCGGTGAACTGATTTCACGATATGGATGAATCAGAAAACTCTAGACAAATCCCTTACTTTAAATTGCATGGAAACCAACAAAATTCCAGACTCAACTATCAACACATCAATTAAAAATTCAGTTATTATTTTTTTTTAAAAACTATTTCATTATTCTTTTTAAATATATCAAAACACCTCATCATATTTTTTTTTAAAAAAATTTAAAAAAGTAATAACTGCTGATGAAACATTTCAAAGTTGGGAAACTTTAATCTGACGTTGGAAAAAGAATACAAACATTTTTTTTTAAATTCTCAAACTATCTATTAGGTTCGCAGGCTAAATGAAGCTCGCTTATCAAATGAAGTAGCCTACTTCTTAATAAATAGATCAGTTTCAGGTCAGCTTACTGTGACTTCCCACGCCACCAGTGCCGTCGTGTGGGGCCTGCAGCCCCATGTAGGGCACAGGTGACGTAGCTAGGCAGTGGCGTCACTAGGGGGTGCGGGTGGTGCGGACCCCACGAGTGACACCATCACAAGGGGAGACACCAACGTGTAAAATTGTGTATGTTCCAGTTACTTATCACAGGCAGACTCGGAGGAGGTCTATGGGGTAAGTCGTGAGGGGGTGACTGGGTGACACCATGAGCTACCGCACTGGGTGACACCATGAGCTACCGCACTGGGTGACACCATGAGCTACCGCACTGGATGACACCATGAGCTACCGCACTGGGTGACACCATGAGATTCCGCACTGGGTGACACCATGAGCTACCGCACTGGGTGACACCAAACCAAGTGACGCCCTTGTAGCTAGATTTAGTGCTATCCTGGCCTAACAATTTATTGATCAACACCACTAACAAAATAATGTCGCATCCACAAGTATTCCAAAGTTGACGCGGAAACATAATTCCGAACTTCATATTTAGGGGCCGTCAATAAAGTACGTCACGCTCCAGAGGGGGGAGGGAGTGTAAGAAAGTGTGACAGTTGGTGACAGGGGGAGGGGGGATCCGGCCAGGTGTGACGTCACGCTGTTTTTTTTATATTAAATTTTTATTATTTTGTTAATAAAAAACAAAAATTTTGGTCGAAAGTGTGACGTACTTTAGGGGGGGGGGTCCGAGATGTGTGACAATTTGTGACAGGGGGGAGGGGGGAGTTAAAAATTGTCAAAAATAGCGTGACGTACTTATGGACGGCCCCTTAGGGGTTCCAAAAGAGAGTAGAGGCAGGGGAACTCCAGATATAACGTGGCGAGTCTTGTGCCAAGCTACACACTCACCCATTAGATTTCCGGGAATTTCCCATCAATACAAATTTTTTCCCATTACTTTTTTTTTGTGTTACATTAGTTTATACCGCAGTGGCGCGTCGTCCAATAAACATAAACAACAGCCACCTGAAAGGACAGAAGTCATGACCGCTCTGCTGACATACGCCTGGCATCACCTACAGTGAGTCAATCTATCCTGGAACTGGAACATGACTTAAGTGCCCCGGCGTTGAAACCGACGCACTGAAACCCGTACGGGGGGTCGACCAGAATAGACCTGACCCACGCGTAAGTGAAGTGAGGCGACCTCAGAGCTGTGTCAGCAGAGATTAGGGAAGACGACTGAACCATCACGCGGCCACACACAAACATTCATCTGACTCCAAAAAAACAACAACCAACCCGACTTATTACTGGAGTTTGGTGTTTAGTCTAATCGACCTCAATCTTGATTTGTCCACTGTATGAGATCTTACTTAATAGGCCAACCAGACAACATTTTCCTTTACCATTCCGTTAATTCCCCCCGAACACAGTCATCAAAATGGAATACCAAGACATGCAGCGGCTTGTCAGGAGAGAGTCCAGTGTCAAAATGCCCCGTAAGCAGAGACCCGAATCTCCCCAGCGGGGGAGAAGTTTTATTCAAGAGAGCAACTACATCTCAACCATGCCCGATCCGCCGGCTGATTCGATATTCTCCTGCCACGACGGGTGCAAGACCTGCTGTGAAAGGTCGAGCATCTACGACCCGTGCGCGGAGCCCAGAAAGCAGATAGTCGGGGATGGTAAGGTGGAGACTTTCATGAACCAGGTCAAGGCGACAGACATCACGCAGCCGGGCGCCACGCAGACGTCGCTCTCCCTGCGAGAGAGGAGCTCGGAGCTGCCGAGGAGGAACCGGGACCGGATCACCCAGAAGACTGGCCGGAAGTCGTGGGACTCGTGCTGCGAGCCGCCCAGGCCGTGCCGCAGGGTGGACAAGGAGTCGCTGGCCCTCAACGACGGGCAGACGCAGGTGGACCCGCGAGACATTTGTTCCTGCGAGTCCGTGCAGACGGGCCCCTCCCTGCTGGCCGAAGGTCCGTTTTGCAGATACGATTACAAGCTCAGAAAGTGCAAACACTACCCGGCCGACACGAGTCAGCAGTGCGAGTGTCTCAAATCGCAGCAAGTTCATTCAAGCCAAGCCAGGTGAGGCACATAACTGTAGTTGTAACTACCATGTCAGGTGAGGCACATAACTGTAGTTGTAACTACCGTGTCAGGTGAGGCACATAACTGTAGTTGTAACTACCGTGTCAGGTGAGGCACATGACTGTATTTGTTACTACCGTGTCAGGTGAGGCACATACCTGTAGTTGTAACTACCGTGTCAGGTGAGGCACATGACTGTAGTTGTAACTAGGGCTGCGGAAATTAACGATTAATTCCTCGATTAATCGTTAAAAAATTAACGATTAAAATTTTTTAAACGATTAATCGACCCATCACTTATAAATGTAATGAAAGTCAAAAAGTAACATATTTCGGCCGATAAATATAAACTAATTTCCGGACAATTACACGAACATTTTGACAATCTAAAACTATGTGAACGATTGTTGAGCTCGGCTGTTTTTTTTGTCAATAAGACCCGCTCATCACTTGAACCAAATAATGTCAACACACTTGTCTGTTTGCGTTGTTGGTTAAAAGATGTCATATAAAGAAGACATTCCAGTGTTATTTCGATTTTCGACAAGTACGTTTAATAAATGTTACTTATGACACCTGGTTTTAATCGAACTTTCAAAAGTTAACGATTAAATTTAAATTAATCTTTAAAAGCCCTAGTTGTAACTAATAATTAAGTTTGCACATTTTTAGGGGGAGGGAGCAGAGGGTCAAATAGATGACAACCGAAAGAGGCAATTTTCGGATATTTGTATAATTATTACAAAAAAGGTATGAAAGTGTGTGATGAGTTGTGCACGACTTTCACAGTCGGTCTAAACATCGGTTGTCGTTCATGTGTGTATTGTTTTAGCGAAACTTAAGCGACTCTAAGCTACTTTGATTTAGTTTTGCACAATTAAATACCTGCTGAATTAGCAAGTGTCGGGCTTGGTGAAATTGAGGTCAACTTCAACTAAAAAATCATTTTGTTTAAATCTTCAAAAAATAAGGTTTTAACTATACAGTAACGTGTGTGAAAAACTTTTGGCGTACACGAGTTCCATCTGAGTGCATGACGGCGTTTGATGAGCCAAGTCCCATAATGGTGTTGCACCATCAATTCGATCCGGCACAAAATGGCAATCTGATGAAAACTGCCCAAACAACAGCCAGTTACAACATTACGTAAGAAAGCGTATACGATCGTACACATTTTAAAAGGTTGTAGAGTAAAACGTGTACATTTCAAAGAATAATCCATCGTCACAGCACCAGACTTACGATAAACACACTAAGAATTAGCTGTTTTTTTTAAAACGAAAAATGAGATGCACTGATCATTGGACTCTGTCATTGATCTTATATTCTGATGCAAGGATTGCACTGTCATTGATCTGATATTCTGATGCAAGGATTGCACTCTGTCATTGATCTGATATTCTGATGCAAGGATTGCACTCTGTCATTGATCTGATATTCTGATGCAAGGATTGCACTCTGTCATTGATCTGATATTCTGATGCAAGGATTTGACTCTGTCATTGATCTGATATTCTGATGCAAGGATTTGACTCTGTCATTGATCTCATATTCTGATGCAAGGATTTGACTCTGTCATTGATCTGATATTCTGATGCAAGGATTTGACTCTGTCATTGATCTCATATTCTGATGCATGGATTTGACTCTGTCATTGATCTCATATTCTGATGCAAGGATTTGACTCGTCATTGATCTCATATTCTGATGCAAGGATTTAACTCCGTCATTGATCTGATATTCTGATGCAAGGATTTGACGAAAATAATTAACAATATTCACCGGAAAGTTTTAAATAAACTCCATTCGAGTAAACAGAGTTACCCGTAGCCACGTATGTAAGTGTGTTCAGAGACGTCACTAGGGTTGGTGTCACCCATTGCGGTAGCTCATGGTGTTACCTCCCAACAACTTACCCCATAGACCTCCGCAGTACCAAATAACGGGGATATACATAATTTTACACTATGGTGTTCGTTGGTCCGTGCGCAAAGTAGAAAAACTCATGAGCAAAGTTGCACAGTTTTTGTGTGCAATATTTTTTTAAACAAAATTTGCTGCGCGGTAATTCTAAACGGTTACGCGGCTTCGGTTAGATATCTGGCGGTCGTGCGGCTTAAAGAGAACATTGGGTGTCACCCTATGGCGGATTAAGGGGGTTGCTGATTGGGCTAAAGCCAGGGGCCCCCAACGATTTAAGGGCCCCAAACTTATTACATTGTATAACAAAGGTGGCTGGACCGGGCCCCAGGTGGAATTGCAGCCAAGGGCCCCGTGCAATCTTGATCCGCCCCTGGTGTCACCCCTTATGATGCTGTCACCCGGTGCGGTCCGCAACCCCCTAGTGACGCATCTGAGTATATTGTCAGTATTTTCTGGAATTTCTAGTTGAACATGACATTAATGACTCGTGGTTATGAGTGAAATCATTGTGTATAGCTTGCAAAGCAGTGCCGTCTTATCGGCTTTCAAAAAACTATTATCATGTTTGTATAAAACAGTATCGTTATATGTAATATATTCATGTAATTGTTCTCTATACGAGTTCTCTCTTTTGAGAACCCCAGCCCCCGACACGACCGCTTTGAGAACCACTAGTTTGTTATTTTAAAAACAACAGCGTCAAAACAGCCAAACGAAAAACAACTTGTTGTCATCAGTTGTTTTCAGGTTGTCCTTACGGCGGGCCTCTGAGCAGCGGCCCAATGTGTAAATAATACACAAACATTCCTTGTACTTTAATAAAGTTCATTCTTCTCGTAACTGTAACGATCGATGCATTTAATGATTCGAATAACCCGTCACGTGATCAAAAATTATGTTCAATTATGGCAAGACCAACAATTAACACTATGGTGAATCCTCATCCAGAGGCGTCACTAGAGGGACAGGGGGATGTGAGGTGCGCGGACCAGCACCGGGTGAAACCATCACAAGGGGTGACATCAGAATGTAAAATTCTGTATTTTCCTGTTATTTGGGACAGGCAGACTCGGAGGAGGTCTATGGGATGAGTCGTGAGGGGGTGACACCATGAGCTACCGCAATGGTGACACCAACCCTATAGTGAAGCATCTGTCCTCAATATCAAACGTTATGTGCCGTGGGTACTGCCCTTGAAAAAACTTAATAAAATCTCAAGGGAGAAAAGTATTTATAAATCGATGAATGAAGTGAGCACACACGTTTAAGTCATGATTTGATTTCAATCATATTATCTGCCTGATGCCATTTCTTCTTCTCCTGTAACAGGGAGGAAGGCAGGAGTGTCAAGCAGCAGGTGCAGGCAACTGATATTCAAATCTCGGAGGACATTCAAACGGGCCGCTCTCTGAGCAGGCTGGACCATCAATGCAAGCCCGGTGACGTCATACTGTACGGGGATTCCCGATCTAAACCCATCACGTCCGCCAGAAGCAACTACGTCCGCAGAGACGACTCTCTCCCCTGCCACTGCCAGACCCGGCATTCCCCGGCCGAATACGCCAGCATCGGCAACCAGGCGAACGCTCTTCAAATCTCCAGCAGCAAGATCATCCAAACCGACAAGTGCTCAGACAACCGATGCCTGTCGGCCAAAAAGTACAAGAACCACCAGTGGGACGAGTGCCACGAGTGTCGCGTGACGGCTCCCGTGTCGGGGAAGAAGCGGAACGTCTGCTTGCAGGCGCGGAGCTTGGACATCAACGATTGCGACGAGACGCAAACGGGTTCGTCCCTGGCGCTGAACGAGGCCTTCAGGAGGAAGCGTGAGCAGTGCGAGACGGGGCCCAAAGCCGGGGACCACGTGCTGTACGGAAGGGTCAGGGAGATCTGGGACGACTGCACGTGCCCCCGGGGGAGACAGGAGGCGAAGGCCGAACTCGAGGATCAGACGACGCAAGTGTGCGTCGCGAATCTGACGGTGACTGACGGCATCCAAACTTCCGGCAACGGAAAGTCCGCCTCGAAACGCCAGTCCTGAGCTTCGGATTCTATTTAATAATGTCTTAATGTAATAAAGGACTTAGCGGGGAAGGTATGTTAACATTCATAAAAAGTAAAAGCCACCTAGGGTTTTCAGCCAGGTTGGCAAGACATTTTGTTGATCTAAAGAAAGAAAGAGGGGAGACAACAAAGGCTGTGTTGATCCCCAGAGCTCAATGAACAACTCTCATCCTTATTTTTAAAAGTTATTTACCAAGGTTTACATTTCACGGATATATCTAGCAGTTCCCACACAACCATCTGTCAAATGAGAACATCTTCAAATGGCGGGATACCGATGAGCATCTTACAACAATGGATTGTGGCTGGTGGCCCACAATTGGCAGGTTGATCTGTCACAGGGAGCTGGGCAATATTCAACGACGTCTTTGCTCTTGGCCCAAATTCTTCACGTGAACACTTTATGGACCATTTGAACCTAAGAGTTCTACGTGGATTGAGGTGAGATATAAAAAAAGGGCCTAAATGATCACATTAAAAACCTTGCATGGAGATGAAAATAACTATCAGAAAATGGTCTGTAAAGGCATAAAACAACAGTAAAACATGCCACTTTACAATAAAAATATACTAGAAAATTCACTTGTCAAGTTAATATTCTTTATTAAGGGGCATAAAATTATGTATGTTATTTACACATGTTCAAATGAATGGATGAAATGAATCAAATAACAGATCAGACTATATGTACAAAAACACTATTATGGCTCACACTTAGGTAATATTACAGTATAGTACAAGATAGCACACCCTTCCCCCTCATATACACAATAAATACATGTAAAAACATTGTCCACCTTCATATGTCCAACAAATGTATGAAGATCAAACATGGAATATTGCAGAGCTTGAACAATGCAATAGTGCACACAAAAAAAAATGGTACAAGTCTTGTGGTGTGTCCACTAGCCATTGAAAGCTATTTTCAATCTCTCTCTCATTATACAAAGGGTAAGGACTGACACAGTACCTTTAACCCCAGAGAAATTGATGATTAGTACGATGAGTTTTCTCATTAGGTCCCACTTTTGTTGACTTAAAGAAAGGCTAGAGCCCAACCTTTTCAAAGTAGTGGAATTTAACAGTTGATTAAACACAAAGGTTACACCCAACTAATCATCAAATTAGAATGTTGGCCAATCATTTGTTAAAAGAGGTTTATTGGTGCATAGATTTGTTTTTAATTGTTGAAAATAAGGGTTGGATAAAATTAAAAGGGTTACAGTTTAAAAAAAATAAATCTTTAGATTTAATTTATGAAGAAGATAGTAGGCCAGTCTATTTCTTTAACTTAAACAGGGGTGAAGCCATAAGGTGAACAAACCATGAGAAATAAAATTCATCGAAAGCATAAATAAAGACATCAGAGAAACAAAGAATAAACAGAATATTTAAGGCTTCTAGTTTAAAACTTGTGTTTTTTCTATTGGTTTTATATGCATGGTGTTAAAGGACTGGAATTTTGGTTAAATGCATCCTTTAATTTTCATTGAACAGAGCTTGATTAAAAAAAGGAAAGTAAACAGATGAAAGATAAAAATTTAGTGGTAGATACAATCATACAATAGAGAAAAAAAATCAAATACAAAGTTATCAAATCATCTGTTCTATCATTTCTAGCCCAAGACTATTCCTCAATGAGTTACAAATCAAAATGGAACCTAACATGAAACTTGACACACAGTAAACAAATCCCGTTGAACAACTATACCGTAACTGATGACTGAAAATGAACCATCACTATTTATATTTATAGCTCCACCTATGGGTCAAAGGTAGATTTGTAATCTATACTAATTTAAAGTCACTTTTATCTGATATGTAATCTTCAGTCAATATATGAAACTTGAAAAAAAATTTATGTGAATTGTTGTACTCCCTTCATCCACACCACGGGTAAAAATGCAAACAGATTAGCAAGAAACAACAAGAGGAGAATTTAAATCATGTTATTGGCATCAACTTGAAGCAAAACTCTCAATAAGAAGTGACAGCAACACAGATTTTTCCTGTCAGTAAATTTCTGCCACCTTGAGACACATAAGGCAAAAAATATTTTTTTAAAAACTATAACAAACCATTAAAAACACGTGAACCAAATGTTTGCCGATAGACACCCCCTGTCAAAAACTCGCTTAATTTTTGTCAATGTCATATGATGAATGATTATTGAGATATTGACTGTTGGTCCTTTAATCTTTTATAAGTTAGCACCTTACCAATTTATTTAAATACATTATGTTTTAGAGGCCTCATGCAAAATCAAATGTTTTTTTAATGATATTTGAAACCTTTAAATCTTTCAGGATAAACTGTGTGAACAAGATAATATAGATGACACAAAGTAATTCTGGAAAGTTGAAAAACTAAAAATGATAACATTTCCTATACCTGAGACATTACTTAATTATAAGTTATATATATATATATAAATATTTATTGATTATTTATCAACTCAAAAAAACTAAACAAAAAAAACAACAAGCCAAGATTTTTAAAAATAAAAAATGTAATAAAACAAAACTATTAAAAATTACCCTTAAATAAACTTTGCATGGTAAATTCTTAAGGCAAATCCAATGAATTGCCCTAATCTGTTGACAGTGAAAGATAAGTTTGAAAAACAAATATCACAAATAATGAATGTTGACAAGCCATTCCATTCTTCATTCCCATCATTAGCAACAAATATAGCAATAAAGGAAGGAAAAAAATGCTGAAAGCATCTCCAGTAATTTCAGATTCTCATAATGGCTAAACTATGTTAAGCTAATTACAGAGTAGGCCTTTCTGTCTTTCATTTTGGTCATAACATTATACAACAATGTGGCTTCATTTATGAAAGAGCTTGATTCAAACAAACACCAAAAAAATATTTATGAAATGCATGTCAAGTATCCATCCTTTACAAAACAACTACAGAGAATGATTTCACATTCATTAGAAAAATATTGGAGGATAAATCTTACAGACATTTATTCCTCTTCTGGAGTAATTACAGAATTTGCTTATAATGCAGCTTTAAAGTTAGTATATTGTAATTATTAGTTAGCCTTCAGGTACAGTTATAAATTAAAAAGGGCCATATCTGGGTAATGTACTCAAGTTTTTTGTGTGTGACTGTTGTCCTCTTGTTTTATAAATTTAATTGAACATTTTTTCTTCTTCCTAGGGTTTTGCTCCTGTTTAATTTCCAAAAATTCAAAAAAAAATAAAAAAATATGACTGTTATTTCTTAATTAAATTTTTTTTTAAATTGGGGAGGGAGGGGTTAAATTAGAAACTATGTGCCATACCCACCATTATTGTTTTTTTTTCTTTAGGTATAAAAGTTGCCTTACTAACTGTACAAAAAAAAGTGTTGTCCTTATAATTTAAGCATCTCTAATGAAACTAGTTGCTGAGAATATTGGCAAAAAACATTATTTGGATGAACAACTTGAATATTTCTAAAACAAAGAGAATATTTTTAAACTTGTAGATTGACTGTGAAAAAATAAAAATAAAATTTTAGCAGCATGAATAATTTCTATTCCATTTAATCGCTGTGTGCATTATAAGTGGTGAGCAATATAAATTAATGGCTAAAACTTTGAGAATACAAGAATAATGAGCACATAAAATATTGTGTAAATTTTTTTTAAATGTGCACCAACTGTAATAAGTAATAAGTGTAAACAAAAACATTTGTTCTGGCCTTTGCTATAAAATTCTGTTCATTAAATCGGTTAGTCTACAAATGCCCCATGATTTACTTTAAAACCAAATAAATATTACGGATAAGAATTTTATAAACATTAAAATGAATAAAAAATAATAAAAATGTACATTCTTAACAGGACAATAAACCAGATTAATAATGTATATAAAATATTATCTTAGTTCTAAGCCTTATAATTTTACTTATGAAAAGAGGTATATTTTTATTTTTTACTTATAAAAGAGGTATATTTTTTAGGTCATATTCATATGGTTCACTTCCCCGGACTGTCAAATAAATATCTAAAAAATAAAAAAAAATTATTATTTAAACTTAAAAATGTACCATTTCCTCTGGTTTATTCTTTAAAAAAAAAGAGATCAAAGTAAATTACTCACACTTTTTCTACTTGAAAGCAAATGGGTAATTACATTAAAATAATCTTATGTAATAAAATAAAATGCACCCTTAGAAATCTGATTAAATTAACTACCAAATAATCTTGAAAACCATCTTAAAATAATTGATTTGTACACAATTTTTGTGTGAACTTATTCTGCAAAACTGTTATTGGTGATATCTAGTTTAATCACCTTACACCAGAACACTTAAATGATTGTTTTTTTTTGAGAGCCTAAGTTTGGAATAAATGACAATATATGGATTAAAAGGAATTAAATAATTCCCCATTAATATTATTTAATAGCATAAATCATTTAAGTATCCAAAAGTATTAATAATAGATCCAGAAAATATAAACTTGTTTTATTGAAGAATATTTGTTATACATGACAAAGCTGCATAGGCATACTAATCTAAAAGTGAAAATTCTCATGACTTCTAGTTTTCACTGTATATCTACAGAATAGCCCCTGCTGTAAAAAAATAACAAGTTTACTTTAGTCAATTCATATCAAATTGCTTTAAAAAACAACATAAATATGCCATCATTTTCACTTCTAGAAAATTAGGTCCATCTGGCAAAATTTGCATGCATCTAACACAGTGATAGTTAAATGCTATTCATTATGGTTTTCATGTTGTACAATATTGTATCCCGTCAGATTGGCATGTATGCTTTTATTACCTAATTAGTTCTAGTAGTCTTCATTTTATGTGTGTTTTTGAAATATTATCAACCTTTCCTTTTCATTTTTTTGGGTTCCCAAATAATATTCTGAATTAACTGAAAATTGTCCCCACATGATCATTACTGGAGTCGTTACGACAGAAAGAAGTTATCAGTCATTAAAACAGTGCATTTAAATCCATTATAAGTCAATAAAATTTAAATTTTTAAAGATATATATATTAGGGCTGGGGAAATTAATAATTAATTAATCAATTAATCGTTAAAAATTATAAAAAATTAAAATTAATTGAATATATTAAAATTTGATTACAATTTAAGAAAATATTTCTAATATATTTTGTCCCCAATTTATTAATAATTAATTTTTTTGTTACTTACATACTTTCCCTTGTATTATTATTATTTATTTAGACGTGCATACTCACTGCATACGTAAACAAAAAGGTTTTTCTTCCTTATTTCTTGCATAGCAGAACAAATTTGCTGTGTTACGTCACAAAATTTGGGAGCCATGGAATAACAGCAACTTAACAGATTTTGCGAAATAATGAATCGCAACTTAACGGGATCTATATATGCATTATAAAAATATAATTAACCGAAATTAATCTATTAAATTTGTTACTGATTAATCAAACTCATTTTTTAAAATCAGTACCAGCCCTAATACATATATATGTATATATAAATAAAACACCTTCTAGTTCCTGTCCCCACCCTTAAAGTGAACTAATACATGACTTGGTATTCGATTAAAAAAATATTTAAAATTGTACTCTTTTTAACCATGGCTAAACTCCATCACAGACCAATTATGGTTTATATTTACATATATAGTGCATGAATCATAAATCATACACCAATGACAGTCAGTAATGATAGGCCGGTACTACCCCAAATTATTATACAGTGCTCAGGCCTTTTATACTACCATACAAAAATTCTCCTCAATCATTTCAACATGAACATATATAAGCTTCTGTAACTTATTTAAATGTGTTTGGTATCTACTATATAAGCTATAAATCGTAAGTATTCCTTATAATAATCAGGAACCAAATTAACATTTCAACGAATAAAATTGTTACAATCTGAAGCGTAAAAGAACCTTATATTCTCCTTAAAATTTGTCTAGTTCCAAGATTTGAAGAAAACAAGTGGCTTCAATCCATGTTGTCAATAACGAAATTTAAAAAAAGTTTCATTTTTTAGCAATATGTGGCCAAATTAGCAAGACCTGAAAAATTGGACCTAACAAAATAATAAAATTAAAATTAGGCCAGGTTAAAAATTATATTTATTACACAGCTCTTAAAAAATTTAAAAATAAAATCAATTAAAAAATATATCCTGCTGGCATCTTTAAAAACTCAACAAAATATCCTTGTGGTTCTCTTTTATTTTCATATCTCAACTTGGTGTATGGGAAAGTTTGAAGTAACAAAATACTAGTGTGGTCATACTTAGTTTGGTTTAAAGATATTTCATATTGTTAGTTGAGAATGTAGTCACTGATGCACTTATTTTGAAGCTGTTGACAAGTAAAATGGACAGCACTATTATTTGAGCCAATTAAAAAATAAGAATGAAATAACCCTTGCCAGTTTTTATGTTATAAAGAGCTTTTAGTTACCATTCATTTCAAATGGACAACTAGAGTTTGAAAACTTATGATAAGCCTTTGAATTCACTATCTAAAAATATATAAGTTGTTTTCCTAAAGGGGGACATATAGTTAAAAGTTACTTTAAAATCAGAATGTTTTACAAATACAAAATAAAGTATTTTATAATTTTTTTTAAAATTACGACCAAGGAATAATAATTATTTTTGTTAATTATTTCTCTTTAAAATAACTTTTATCCTCTGTTAAGTGGCATTCAGACCTGAGAGTATAATTAAAACTATCTCCAACACCCTCAAGTACATAATAGAACTTTCTTTGCAATTTTCAAAGCCATACAAATGGCAGAAAAAATGTTGGTACATTCCAATAAGTACATAAATAATGAAGATGTCACTTATAACAATTTGATATCCATGTTGGTGAAAGCAGGCATAAAATTTAAAGTGTTCATCTTAAAAATCACAGTAAGGGAGTTATGAAATACATCCACCTGCTCAGTAAGCTGAATTTCAACAAGTCCAGATTGCAGTGATTAACTTGAAGCTAGCTAAACATCTGACAAAATGTTCACTAGAAACTTGCACGAGATAAACAACTGTCATGTCAGTACTAAGGTGTGGAGTGATAACATTAGGTCACCAATAATTAACTGTACACTTTTCAAAGTTTCACTAAAAATTTCAATAAAACTCAAAATTAAAAAAAAATATTTAAAAATTCTATTTCGAACAGTAGTTTTTCCTTCATATGTTTAAATCATGATCACATGTAATCACTCCACTAGAAATTCACATCTTTCAATTTTCTAAATAATTCCAAGCTATTCACATGAATAACTTTCATGAAAATAAGCAGCAATCATTTATTTCAACATCCCTTGAGTTGCCTTGCAGTTTACAATGATGTTAAGTTCAAATTCAATTCAATGTATGACCAAGAACTTTTTTGGAATCATATCAGTCGGTACAGATTGGATTTATGAATATTAAACATTACACTGTCTTTTACTTTAAACACTTGATTTATCCTTGAGATCTCCTTTATCAGAAAACTAAAAATGCATTGAGACCAATACAGCTTACAATTTCAAAATTAACACCAGGTTTTCCTTCCACATGAATGAGTCTGCATATAAACTTGAACATTCAAATTCTTGTCTTTCTAACTTCTGTTAGTTCATTATTTCTAGCTTCTTTAATAAAACAGTACACTATCCTAGTCTACCGTCAATTTTCATTTAACGTTTCCAACATGAACTACTAAAATTCAAATTTAAAAATGTTTCTTTTTTTGTGTGGAAAGTTCACCTAGGAAGAAAAAACAACAAGCCATGAGGTCAAAAATACCCTGTTTCCAAATAGCATTTTTATATGTAATTTAGCAACTACAAATAAAAAAAACTACTCAATACTGCAAATTATCAAGTTGCACTCCAAGCATAAACTTGATTGCATGGATGAAAATAATCTATTACTTTTGTGTACCAGAAGAGTTTGAGGCCAAATTTGCAGAGAAACATTAAAAAAAACTATGTTCCTATTTTTAAATAAAACAGATCAGGAAAGCCTGTGAGCCAGTACACATAAATTATGTGGCATGTACAAATGAGCAATAGGTCACTACATCAAGATGATAAATCCAAGCCATAGTGGTAGTGCAATAAACAAGCTAATGTAGCAGTTGCATCAATGGCTGGCAACTGGACTCTGCTGAATGCAAACTCCAACCATTGGTGACTCATCCCCTCTCTCCGAGGCACTGTGAGTTCTTTGGACACTTACATTGTCATGCCCAGCTGGTGCAGCGGTAGTTCCAATGGCAAAAGGATATCCGGTACTAACAGAAGGCTGTTGCCAAGTCTGTTGGGGAAAACTGGCAAACTGAGATGAGTATCCCAATGATGCTATACTCAGAGGTTGAGCACTCGTGCTGACAAGTTCTGCCGGCACACCAATAGCTGTGGGTAATCCAGACGAGGGTCCGACGAGCATTGTGGGGCTAGTGATCAGTGAATGTTGCTGTGGAACGTTTTGCTGCACCTGCGAGTGGAGGTGATGGTGGTGGTGACTGGGAACAGAAATGAGACTTTGAGCAGAACCACTGTGCAGAGATGAAATATTGGACAAATCCACAGGAAGATTGGAAGACGAGAGGGACGATGAAGAAGACGAGAGCAGAACTTGCTGTGAATCAAAGTGTCCCAGTGCCCTGTGGATTGTTATTGGAACTGCTGAAGCATCATATACAGTATTGCCGATGATCACAGTGGAAGAGGGCGATATGAGGCCTGCATGATGTAATGAGGAAGAAGAGGTAGAGGAGGATGAGGGCTGTTGACTTCTGCCCATGTACGGATGGGCAGACGGCTGAGTGAAAATAACTCCCCCTAGAACAACTCCTGTGCTGGATGGCAGGTGCTGGCCTCCTGTACCAGCCATATGGCGAGCCAGCCCAGAGTCTGCTCCACTCCAGCTGTGCACGTTGTTCACTGGATTGTGCTGTGGCTGGTAATGTGGGTGGTGATGGTGCTGAGCCTGTTGCTGGTGAGAGCTGTGCCTACTACTGCCTCCACTCTGTTGCATACTTGACCCATTGCTCCTGTGCTGGTGAGCAGGGGGTGGTCTGGACTGACTCAGGGAAGATGATGATGGACTTTCACAGTCCATTGAAGCGAAATGTGATGGGTTGTGTCCAAGTGAGCTGCTATCTTCCTGGAGTAGAGGCTGTTGGTGGTGAGGTAGAGTCTGACTCACAGTCGCATTGTTGCTTGCACCGTTACCGCCAGCAGCTGCCCCAAGTTGGGGATGTGACAGCATCAGACTGTGGTGCTGATGTGTGGGGTCAGACCGAGCCCGACCGCATGACTGGCCAGCAGCTGGAGAATATAAATAATTTTATTGATATTATTTATTTAAATAAGCACTTTGAAATGGGTTTTATCACAATAATAAATTAAAACACTGCAAAGCAGATACTGGCTTAGAGAAAGTCAAGAAGTAAATGTCAAGTGAAATTTTTCTATGAAGAATGATAAAGAATTTGTAAAATGCATTTACTTGAACACTCAAAGAACATGACAGGTTAAATTTAAAGAGTGGGTTGAGAAACTTAATATGATAAATTTGTTTAAAAACCATTTGTACTCAGTTTAGAGAGGATAGAACATACAATTCCTTAACTAGCATTAGTGGACCAAACCATGCAATTGAAATAAATGAGGATTTTTATCACATAAGAATTATTTTATTTTACAATTTTCTTAGTATTGGTAAAAGAAACAGACAAAAAAACAAACAAACAAAAAACTTTTTTGTAACTTTAAAAAAAATCTATAACAGAAATGTGTTGAACTTTTCTTCAGGTATAAGAAAGCAATAAAAAATACTTTATCAATACTCAAAATTTTTTATATTTCTGATGCTTAATACTTTAATATTGATATATATATATTTAAAATGACAGAAAATTTTTAGCTGAAGTATAATAACAATACATTTTTAATGACTCTTTAAAGAGAGAAAACAACAACAACCAGAAATGCTTTGATTAGGGAAAGAGATAGTTAAAAAATGATTATCCCATACTAAATTTTACATAATATCTACTGACCCTACACTAATAATAAAAACTACTGGTAACTTTTACTTATGATTTCACACTTTAACATTTTACTACTGCCCTAATAATTTCACTTTAAAATAAAATTGTTTGTGAATTCTTGGTAGGATGCAGTGTTCTCAGAAGTTTAATTTACAATTTCATTTGAAATTGCACTTGTTTAGTACATGAAAATGTTATTTTTAAAAAAAGGAGATTTTTTTTTAAGTGGGTGGTGAGCTGTGTTAATTTAACAATCTGGGAACACCTAATGCTAAGTACCTACGTTTGACAGCTATTGGCCATGTCCCCCCTACTGAGCGCGGTGTCTAGAGAATGAGTCACTTTGTCTCGGGGGTTGAGGTGGGTGGAACAACGTATCTATAAATAGACAAAGATGGTGTTATGGGCTGCGGGCTCATTGAGGAGCCAACATATATTTACAACATTTAACTGTATCAACTTTTTAGCTGCTCAAATAATACTGTCAAACTGTGGTATGGATCTCAAAACCCAGCTTATGAACAATGACCAATAGCTCCTCAATTAAAAGTAGAAGTCTTAAAAGTTAATCTTCTGTTTATGAAAATTTTGCAAAATATATTCTTAAAGCATGGAAAATCAACCTTTGTGATCAAATTAACAGAGGTTTTAGATTTTAAAAAAAGAAAGTTTAAAGGATTTTCTCAATAAGTGTTAATATTTTCTTCATTTTTTTCCCCCACAAGGCATAGTTTAAGGATAAAGGGGGAAGGTTGTATGCTTTAAAAAAACAAAACAAATTGGCTAATAAAGTATTCATGTAAACACTTTTTAAAAAGAGACTTTTCAGACGGTAGTTATTATTTTCAGAAGCATTACAACTTAGGAAAATAGCAAAAATTGTATATACTGAGTACCTTTTAAAAAAATCAGGCAATAAAAATCATCTTGACCAAAGAATTCTTTAAAAAAATTTTTTCCCCTTTTCCATTTGATGTGTTATCTAAATATATTAGTTAAATATTTACGGTTCATTTAATTTTGAGTAAGCACAACATCAGGAAATCTCAATAAATAACCCCATTGAAAAGCTGCAATTACTTAAAAACATAAAATATTTTATGTCTATAAATTGGATGGGTAAATACAAATTTAACTTTCAACTAAACAAAATAATGGCATCTTTTTAGGTTGTAAATAATAATTCTATTAAAAAAAATTTCCATTAACGTTGAGATTAATTCAAATTGTTACCAGTACTTTAAAATGTCATTTAAATTATTACATATTTTACTTTTGAAAAATAACCATATAACCATAACACTTTAGAATATGGTTAACAATTTTTTTTATCACAGTGTAAAACAATACAAATTGAAAAAATAAATCAAAGAATACTTAACATGAACTTAGGTATAAAAAGAGAACCATTGAGAGCATATCATAGGATATACCAATTTTTTAAAAAATTTTTACACTCATAAAAATGCTAAATTGCATGAAGTTTAAACAATAAATTTTAACATTAATTGATTTGGATAATGAATAATTTAAATTGTATTCTTTACACTAAAAGAGAAGAAACAATGTTTGCACATTTAAGATTCATTATTTCAGAAAATTTATCAGCCCCTGTATTTTTATTGATATTTACTATGAAGAGCTCTCTTTAGAAAATTATAGTCTTCAATATACCATGCACACATTCAACTGCTGTAGTAGTAGTAGTTGTAGAAGTAACTAGCTGCTAAGTAACAGCTACAATGAGTAATGGAATTTGGCAAGTGGGATATGTTCTGAAATGTTGTCCAGAGGCAGTAGTTTTAATTTATAAATATTAACAAAGAACTGAATATAATAGGCTGCTATCAATAATATTAGCAAGACCATGTGACAGTACTGGCTAACCAATTTGCAAAAAACATCAATTAAATTGTATACAAGAACAAGTAATTTATGAAAAGAAAAAAATTAAATCCGAAATAGTTAGAAAAATCATTTGGATGTAAAATAACAGACCTACTTAATAAATATAATTAATAATACCATTAAATATTTTGTAATGATGATTTGTGATTATAGTAATAAGGTAAGAAACATAAGCCATCCTTACCTGTGGGACTGCCTGCATTAGTCTCCATTGCAGGACTTGTCGAGGTGCTATTACTGGTATTTGTACTTTCATCAGACGTCTTCTTAAAAAAGTTATGTTGCAGGGCATAATATGGTGTAATTCGGCCTTTAGGGTCATAGTCCAACATGCGAAGTATTAAGTCCTTGAATTTGAGGTAGTCTGCTACACTGTGACCAACCTCTCCTGCACGTCTACCACCAGGCCCTCCTGTCTCTGCTCCTATAATTTCATGAAGCTTTCTGGACTGGGGGCTTTTATACTGTAAAAAAAATTATATTTCTTTAGAATATAAACAAAAGAAATTGCGGGTATCTGTAACAGAAATATCTTCTTCTCATGTTTAAAAAATTACCAAAATTACAGGAAAAAAAAACCCCAATAACATACTTTTTTGTTATCTTTTGACTTTCGGGGGACATAAGAACCATCTGGCAACTGTTCAAAATACTTTCTTGTCTTTTGAGCCTGGTCCAATAAATGTTTAGGTGGAATGCCCAGCACTTCAACAATTTTCATCATCTGGTCGAACTACAATTAAAACAAAAGTTGTCAATTCCAGTTAACTGACTTCAAAAGTTTTTACAAATGAATGTGATACACTTATGAATGAATAATTAGACTGATAATTAAAAAAAATTATGCTTAAAATATAATTCATTTTTTATGGATTAGAAATAAAAAATTAAATGGTACATATTTACACATAATAATAATGAATGGGCTGCAATTTAGCCCCAGGTCTGTGACTAAGAAAAATAAACAATTTAGACTTATATTCTTAGTGCATTTCTTAGTGCATTATATATTTCTAAAAAAATAATTTTAAAAAATGGCTACTGCCTTACTGCCATGAAAAAAAAAGTTTAAATTATCAAGTAAAATATATATATATAATATATATATTAATATTTATACCTCATTGGAGCCTGCGAAAAGTGGTTCTCCAGTATGCATTTCAACTAAAATACAACCTAAGCTCCACATATCTATTGCAAGATCATAAGGTATTCCCAATAAAACTTCTGGTGATCTGTAAAATCTTGATTGAATGTACTGATAAATCTGTGAAAAGAAATTAAATAATATATTGAAATCAAAAATATTTTCAGTAGCAGGTAAGGGTATGACAGGAACTTAAATAAAATGATATATTACAGTGGCTTCCAGTGTGAACCACCTAGTTAAGGTCACATATGTGTCCCTAGAACTGTACATATTTCTAAAAACCTTTATTATAAGTTATACTAGGCAATGAGGAGTATATCTATCCCAGCTGCTACAGGTGAGAGAGCAGTCAAAGTTGATAATAAAAGAGATTTTGCCTATTCCATTTGAAAAAAATTAATTTACATACCAACCCAGTTATCAACGGGAGGAGATAAATAAATAATATAAAACTTAAATGAATACTTTATGACATTTAATGACTTAATAAAAGATTTAAAAAATGTGATGTGAAAGTGTAAAAATAAACACTTGTAATAAGATTTTCATAAGTTTAATGTGGCTAATTAATTGTGTCATGTAAGTACGACATTATTTGCACACAAAAAATTTGTTCTTTACGCTACAAGCCACAAAATTTTACTTTGATGAATTAAAGGTAATAGGTCAACAGCTAAAATAATTGTTATTAACGTGAGTGGGAAGAAAATGGGCCGTCAAAACGGCCGCCAGACAAGTGTTAACATATTTCAACAAAAACTTTAATTTTGTTTTCATTTTAAGCTTTTGTCAACTTTTTCACCTTAAATAAAGTGGTAAAATTGTAAAATTATAACTTGTGATGTTATTATATTGTTTCATTGTCAACAAACAGCCGCGATTGGTACCAATTCGCGTAAAGGCTATTAAATCACTATTGTGAGTGTCATTATTATTGTTTATTATTAGCAAAACCTGACACTGAAAAGATGAGTAAAAATAGAAATTTAATATTTGATTGGATATTTTACTTTTAGTACCATCTATTAGTCCGGGGCCGTTTTATCAACGAACACCTTGTATTATGTTGTATACCCATCTCTCTACAGAAAAGAATGAATCCTTCAGGAGAATATAATTACGAGTCTCAATTTTAAAGAATTTCAGGAGCAAAGCAGTAACACTGGGTAAAATATGATTAATATATCTATTAGCTTTATATATGTATTTAAATTGTAAGCGAGACAATACTTACACGCTGTCCAATTTGACATGAGCTTCCCAAAATCCACTATTTTTATAGCACTACGTTTTGGATTGCACAAAGAATATTTCAGTTTAAGATCACAGTGAATAATGTTCAGTTTCTGGCGGTGCACAGGAATAGATGTGCTGTAGACACAACTGCTGTGCAAATTTCCGAGTCAGTCAATTGAGGGACACACCCCTAAAAATTTGTGTTTCTCAGCATAGTCATACAAATTGTAGGACAGCAGTTCAAACACAAGGCACAGATGGTTGCGTGAACATGAAGTTTCGCTCTCTAGGACGAACTGAAAGCATAATATATAATTCTAGATTACAACAATGATGTGACACAACTAAGTATATGTTATTTCCAGTAAAGATTTACCCGATCTCACAATAACACTAATAGTGTACAAAAATGTGAAATAATACTTAACGGTGTTATGAAAAATTGTCCTATAATAGTAAAAGCCCAAGTCACGCTGACTCCGTAATGCTGAGGGACATAGACAACGTAGTCCATAGCAGTTTCTAAAAAGAAAGAAATCGGGAGTATCATTTATTTTGGTGTTCGTTGAGAGTACAGAGCGTTTCGACGTGGTGTTTACTCTTGCGCATGGTAAGAATCAGTATCTATGATGACGTCTCAATGTACACGCAAACAACTTTTTATAAAACTCTACTATTGTGTAACATTTCGGGAGTTTAACTATTTTGTACTTTAGCATAACAAGAATAAGGTTTCAGTGGGCTTTTGGAAAAAATGGGCAGCCGTGTAGGCGCCAAACAACTCCCTTCTCCATCCCTGTGGCTCTACAGCCCCTAGTTTTCATATATATCATGGTGAAAATAGAAAAAGCAAATACAAAAACAAAATAATGATAATAGCTAGCAAATAAAAAGAAAAATACCTGCTATAATTACCTAGATAAAGTTTACAGTAACACATAAACAAATTTTATATAATAATTTTTAAAAAAAGTTAATACCTATATAGTACTTGTTCTCCCTGTCATATAGAATCATCTCAATTCCAAAAGTGTTAACTTCATTTGCGCTGCATTTAAAAATGCTTCTGTTTTTAATTATTTTTATTGCAACATGCTCTTGGTCCACATGGTCAAAAGCTTTTTACGACCTGTATAAAAATAAAGTAAACAAATATCACATAAATTAGCATAAATTTTTTTACAGATGAAATCGCATGTTTGTATTCTACATTCTAATGAGATTTATAATATTAAAACATTGAAGACACACTAAATGACATTATAATTTCTTATCATCTGGTCTCTTAACCATACATATCTCATGAGTGACTGATGAGAATGAAATAATTTTTAGCCCAATCAGTTGACATAGAATGTAAAATATGAAACTTAAAGGTATGCACATCCGAAGCTAATATACACATATTTATAAATGCCTAATAAACACTTTTGAAATAGAGTGACTAAGAGTATTAACTGAGTGAAAGACATCAAAGTTAAAACCTTATGCACATCAGGTAAATCTGTAACCTGCCCAAAACGATCCCTTTCTATAAGAGAGTCATGTCATATCTTTCCATCCATTTCTCCCCAGGATTGACAATATAGTCATGGTTTGAGTCATCATAAACCAGCGTAGTATATGGTGAGCATCTAACATTCCCCTTTTGTTGCCAGTCTCATCGCCTTGAGCTGCACTACAGCTCTACTTTCTCTTTTGGCATAATAAACCCGAAAAGATAATGACTTTAGTTGTGATAAAAATAAATGATAATATTTATCATAATTATATTGAACGACACAGAGAGCTGTTTCATTTCAGAATCTAGATGAGCTATCTCACTTTTACATTTACATTGACAATGATCAAAAGAATCTCACTATATATAACCAAGATTACACTATGACGAGATCTTACCAAACGTCTGTCTACCAGAAAATAAGGTAAAATGTAATACTACTTCGTTGATGTGTTATATAAGTTTTTGATCAAGTCCACGCTAGACTTCCTAAGAGAGCGGCTGTTGATGAATCTCTGAATGTAATAAGGGATTTTGGTTTGCATGGCTATCACATCTACAGCCTGCTGCTGTTTGACTATGATGGTGTGGTGATGATGATGGTGCTACTGGTTGGGGGTCAGACATCTCTGAGTCGCCCCCTTGGGCACCTTCAACTACCAAGCACTGCGAGTTGGTAGATTGAACAGCATGCTAAAGTGGTCAAGCAGACCTATGATAACAGAGAGGAGTCAAAACATCTATAGCATTAGTGTATCACCCCGTCAAAGATAAGACTGAACTTTTTCAACTAAATACACATCAGATTAAAAAATTACGTAATAGAGAACTTTCATTTATTTTTATTTTAGTCATTTATTTCCCTATGAAAAATTTTATGCTGACGTTTCGGAAATAGTATTTTTGGTGCAGTAATTTGGTCGCCTGCTTCTAAAATTGAGTACGTTCACGGACAAGAGACAGACGGGACCGTCGATCTACATTTGCAAAATTATGTACATGATAATTTAATTCCTATTGAAAACTAGTATACTTATAATAATAAATTAATAAATTCGATAACTAAAGCATGCAGTTTTTATATGCATTACAATTACCAATATCTGCAAGTCATTTTTTAAAAATATATTTTATATCGATTGAGAAATATCCTATTTAGATGAATGAAATAAATCCATGAAACACAAACTAAAAATGTTACAATTTGCTCTCAAATAAAAGGATTCCTATTGTGGTTATTGATGCAAATTAGAGTTACAAATTTGATACAAGAATGTAACAATCTTATTATATGAATTTGTACGGTGCTTTTTCCATGCACAGTTGTCATGCTCAAAATGCATGGATAAATAAATAACTAAATCTGAAATTAGGTACTTGTATATGTTTGGATGTAAGTTTCCATTTTGAACAATCCCGTTATTTTCTTTTATGACCTTTCTTTCAAGGAACAAGCTGACAAATGTGAATTTATGTAAAAGAGTAAAATCATTTACATATAGGTATATGTGGGGCTTTTTATACTATAAGGAATAAATGTAATTGGGCTATGTAATTTAAATAATATAACTGTTGAAAAAATAATAGTATGTAATATACGTAATTTAATTGTAATGTTCGATATTGTGATATTGTAAACACAAAAATCCCTGTACTAAAGACTTTTTCATAAGAGCTTGTAAATTACCAGATTTAAAAAATACATTTATACATTTAAGACTATAACAATAAATCTAATTCTGTGTTTGTTAATTAGGATGCTATTTCATTTTTATAAAAAAGAAAAGGTTCAAACATATTTTATAAAGGCATTAACGACGCTTAAGTGGCTAAAATTTATAATACAATAGAAGTGCACATAGCATACAGATTCAGGATGTCAGCATATGAACAATTAATATACTAGGTGCTACTAAGTACCTACTTAATTAGAATTACTTATTTCATAAATTCATGATAATGGTAAAATGACTGAAAGTAACTTTCTTCTCTATACATTTCCATTACTTATGCCAGGACATTTTGATAAGGAAGTCTCACTAAGACATTAGTATAGACTGGAAACTAGAGTTTAGAGCCCGTGTCTTATAGCCCGCTTTATGACAGCGAGAGCATTTTGCAGAGAATGTCTAAGCAGATGAACTGGAGACAAGAGCCTTTCTTGTTATACCTTTAACTTTGCAATTATGTATTATAGGCATATTCAAACGGCTGAGCCCAAAGCCTAAATTGGTCACTAAGATGATGTTCTATTAGTAATTATCTCTAGATAACGCAGATTCCTTCTATTATTACTAGTAAGTAGAACATTATAAGTGGGGACCAATGGTTTTTATCTTAATCTATATAGATAAAGTTTTAATTCAGAATTTGTTTGGTACTATTACTTAAACTTATCCTTTGCTTATGGGGGGAATATGAATAAACTATGCTAATACTATGATCAATGTGTGAATGTGGCTATAGTGTATCGGTATATGAATATTGTTCCTCAGTGCCTTCATGCAGGACTATGCTCTCTTTCCGCACTATTACCAGACTATATTTATTACAAATATAGTTACTTAATCTATAGCGGTTTAGCTACGTCACTATCAATAATATCATCTGTTCATGTTTATAATTAATAATAATATTTTTATAATTATATGATTATTATGGATTCTTAGCGCATTCTGTTATGATAGTATGATTACTAATAATTATAAATCTTATTGCTATGATCACAGAGCTCACTGCCACACTTATCATGGTTCCACGCTATCACTTGTGATAATTTAAACATCAACTTAGGTTTGATGTCCTACACAAGATACACGCACGCTTAGTAAAAGATCTAGTGACCTAATTCCGCCTAAGTAGTTTAAATTAACATATGTTGCGTTTAGGCTCCTACTACTGCTAAAAGTAATAAGGCTCCATAAAATATTTTTAAATTAAATTGGCCAGACAAAGATAGTAAGCCTTTGACACGCTTTAAAGAACGCGTTGCTATCAAGTTTGGTTTATCTTTGTTCTAGTTATGATTCCTTATATCAATGAAGATAACACTAAGTCAAAATCTAAACAAGATGGGGCCCTCGAGTTGACACTTTTGGTTATGTGTACGATTTCTTAGCACAGATACATGATCACAGCTAACATAAGTATCGTTCCGTAAGCCGAACCTTCAAAACACGGGGTTTTCCAGGATAATTAGGTGCAACCCCACTTCACGCTATGCGCACACGTATAAATGGCTTACCGTGTGATTAACTTAAACTTAAAATTTCAAATTCAAAATGGCATTTTAGCTATTTCAAAACAATAAGATAAAAACACTAATCTGAAGAAAAAAATCCAGACAATAATAATACAAATAGTCCATGAATGATACTTTGATGAAGTGAATAAGAAGAAAATAAACTTTGAAACGCCATTTAGTGCCAGTCATCAGTATGACGTACCTGAAATGGTCTGAATTTATCAACCGGAATTCGGCCTACCAAATGCAGCTTCCATGGGTGGAAGAATTCGCAAAGTGGCTGATTCAAAATAGTGTACGCGGTAGTAGTTAGGTTATACACACATGTTTATATCCCTCAAAAAACAGTCGTAATCCTTTCCCGTGAAATTTTTTACAACACCATTAAAACATATGAAGGACCTTTGATTTAAAAGTAGATATATCTTGTCCAGTTGAGCATACACGTTTGAGATCCTGGGGGGGGGGGTGGCAATGTTTATGTTCACATGCACTATCATGCTTCAGCATATGCACGCCCCTTGACACTGCATTGCTTAAACAGCCAATCAGCGGCCGTACCTCCGGGTCTCTCACGAAGGTTGTTGGTGGGTGCGCGTTGCTAAAAATTCAATAGTGCGGAAAGGCAGAAGGGCTGCGTCGAAACGGTAGCGCAACACGCGAGCCAGACGGACGTATATAAGGAAAACTTGTGTATGTTTTTTGTCGACAGCACAAAGTCTATGCGCTGAATACGGTCTACGTGGTATATAGATACCGGATGTCACACTAAGGAGGAGATTAACAACAGACTGACAAGCAATTTTGTTATGCGGAATCTTGGGCTCTCACTGAGTAGAACAAGGAAAACATCGATCGCTCTCAATCTGCGCTCGTGCTCCCTTGTTTCTACTCGCTTTTCGACCCCGTCAGTCAGCAGTCTGCAAGGATGAGAGGCAAAGGCAGGCTTCTGTTGCGCCATAAGCTTGGAATGTCAGGATGCGTGTTTTCCCTCGTGCTCTTGCCGCCCCCTCGCCCACCACCACCCTATCATATTCCCGCACCCCTACCCCCTTACAAGTTTTTTTCCCTTACTCTGCCCGCCTGCAACCGGCAATGGATACAAACCTTATTAATTCTGCTTTATTAATTCGAGTGACTATAGGCTCTATTACGCACAGTCACTCCCTGAACAAATGTAAAATATAAAATATTAAAAAAAAATTATTTAAAAAAAATCAAGTGTTCAAGAAATAAATGTCAAGTCATAATATATATTTTTTTATAGTTATAAATTATATATTATTATATGTGAACGAACATATTTCCTAATATTTTACGCGTTTATAAAAGAAATATTTAATGAAGTATTGTGGATAGTGCATTCTTCTGTTGCATCAGTATAGATGCATCTGTATAGGAATAGTTGATTGACAACGTATTATTTAAGAATTAAAGAGGTGGTTTCGATAGTATCTATAAATACATAGATTTTAAAAATTATTACTGTTTTTAGAAAAAAACTACCAATACAAAAAACTGGGTCTACTAAAATCCATCGATTATACTTCATACCAAGCTAGATACTAGAACATTTAATCACAAGTGCGCGGCTTAGTTAATTTGAACTTTGTAATTTTATAGCAAAATTTTTTATTTTATCTTTTGAGCTTGGCAGACCAACGCCGTGTGGGTTTTTTGCAACGATCTCAGTTAAAAAGGAATCATTTCTAAAGAATCAACTGACCTGGTAAGTTTTAAAAACAATATTATGCCAGAAAGAAAACCTTCGCCCGAGAGTGTGCGTGCACACAAAAAAGTGTCCATAGCAAACGAATATATAAAATTATTATTTATAAAGGTTCTGACAAAAGAAGAAAAAAAAACGATAATTAAGTGGGCCCGGCACCAATACAAATATGAGTGATTAGATATTAGTTTTGTTATGCAAATTTGTAACATAAATATAATTATTAAGAGCGTATCAGGGCAATCTGTATTGGGATAATATATTAAACTCTAATCTAAAGCTTATATCACTAAAGAACTTGAAAAGGACTGGCGTGCCTAAATGGTTGTCAGAGTAGACATTGTTCAGAAATCCACATATACTTCGCATAATGCAATCTGGATCTATGAGGAAAAAAACGTCTTAAAGTATAACAAAACAAAAAATAAATAAAGTTAAAAAAGACATTTGGCTGCCTGGCGAACAAAACAGAAGGATTATGGAATGAAGAAGTTCACTCCAATGGTCCCATCGTGTATTTTTTAGAAAAATTATTATCGGACACTGTCAAGTCATTTGTGTATCTCAAGTTTGGTTCAAGAGTTACATCTATTAATCCAGGGAATTAATTGTAGCTCATTTTTTTTAATAATCGCACCATTTTGGGCTCCACCAGTGTCTATCGTAAATATACAAAAAATGGTCGGCCACACAACAGATGCATGTTAGATGTATCAACAACAGTTCCCAAAGTTTCATGCGTCTTTTTGGAATGGGTGCCGGTAAGCAAAAGTTTGAAACCTATATATATTATTGATATATTTACTATATATATATATATAATATAATATTATCTAGATATATAGATATATAATTTTTATATATATATACTATATATTGTTAGACTCATATAGATAAAAACGGATTAAGTGCCCCTGGGGCTCATTCGATTCAAGGGTGTACATTTCGAAAACTGTTCATTTAAATTCAGTTTCATCATCCGATTATATATATGAAGATTTGTTAAAAAACTGAGTTGGAAATGAACTATCTTTAAAGTATACATAGAGACATGTTAGGTACCCCCGGCCCGTATCGGAGAATTGGAGCATTAAGGAGTTCATGAGACCATATCTTTTTTAATGGACTAATAAGCCGTTTTTTGCATACAAAGTTTTTGGTTCTCTTTTTTTTTTTTCTTTGGGTTTTTTTAATTTATTGTTCTTTACTCGTCCCATCTCTGTATGAGCCTCGGCCGCTGAACTTGTACTGTGTGAAAGCTGTTCCGTTATGCTGTGTTTGGGTCTTTGGAGCACTGCATCTTGCCCTCTTGGGTCTCCTAGCGCGGAATTATTGATAGGTGAGTTGGTGTCCGTATTCCTGCTTTTCGTTGATATGTACATACTTGGTGTATGGACACCGCGCTAGAAGGATGTCGGTCTTTGAAGCTGCGCTTGTGTAGTTCGCTGTCTCGATCTCAGTCGTGTGAGCATGTGTGTGAACCTGAAATGAACGGCTCTTTGGAAGAAATATGTGTGAAACTCCCCCCTTCTTTGCAGAATCCAAACGTATTGAACTCGATAATCTGGCTGTATTTTGTTCGCTTGACCCTCGCTTGTACTCCTTCGTTGCTTGACTGAACTCTATTTTCTTGTGACCTGTGCCCTACTCGAAACGATTTTGGGAAAGCCGTTGTACGATTTAACTCGGAGGGGTCGGAATATCCTTCTTCCGGCTGACGCATCTGCTCCGCGTTGGTAAGTGCTTCTGAGTAGTGTTGCTAAGTGATGCACTCCGGGTGCTGCGCGATAGGTGCGTTTAGTCGTCCGAGTCGCAGAACGGACGTGCGATGGTGGCCGATTTGTGAGAGACAGCCTCGTCAACGAATTATCCAGATCTTGTGTTGCTACCGTCCCCCCTATTATAAGTTGGTCTTCGGTTAAGATCTTACTGTTTTGTTTTTGTTATCTTTCTTTTTGTTCTTTCAACGAGTAGATGGTAATAGTTGTAACGTTATCTATATTAGTCTTAATTCTGGAGTCTCTGTAATCACGCGCTTTGGTAGTGTGATGACCATGAGCCCTTCGCAATTGAGCAACTCAGATCTCGGTTCCGTGCACGCACTGAAATTAAGTTAAATAGGTCATGAACCATGTAAGGTCCACAGAATCGTCACATCGCTCGGTCCCCTCCTGATTACTCCAAACCATTTGCGCCTCCTGTAGTATGTGCTAGGCATGTTGATTCTACACATTATACCAAGCTAGTTTGCCGGTTCGCTTGTCAACGCTATCTATGGTACCGTACGGTTGTCGATCTTGGCAGACCTTGTTTGCATTGCGACAACAATTGTCGATTCCATTTCAATTCAACTCTGTATGCCAATTGTCGCCATCCCTTTAGTTATAAAATATTAGCTTTGTGTCCTCTTTGTTCTCATTCTATAAGCGAACGGCCCTTGATTGGGCCCTTGTTCTGTCATGCTCTCGGACTGGTCGTCCCGGCTTGTAACTTCGTTGCCACAACCCAACCCGCACAAAGAAATGCATAATTTGTGTTGCATTACCCAGAAACCGATCGACTTATTCCTTGGGCTTGTTCGAAAAACAAACCTCAAAAAGCCGATTTGTTTTCCATCTCTGTCGTCTGCTCGTTAGCCGTTTGATTACCTTTCACA